>CM035343.1:9974036-10574036 GCA_020226455.1 Prunus salicina | reverse complement strand
TTCATATTGAAACTTTCATTGAGAGCTGTTGTTTTAATCACTAATGCTCTTCTGATTAAGTCTATCATTGTGTGCCTCTTCTAGTTTCTAGTGAAGAAAATTTCAATATAAGAGTTGGGTTCTTCCAGGGCCTGGATATCAGCTCTTTCAAGCAGTAAAAGAACCAAATCCGGATACCAAAATATGAATTCCGTGGGGCCTAAGTTTGTAAGGTTAGTTTGTTCAAGTCTTGAGTACCAATAAAGTCCAATGTTGTTGGTGTTACTTTTTGTATCCGAATCTTATTTTATACAACTGTTTGTGCACCTCTGTGATGTTACAAATTCATGTGACTTTGTTTTACGTTTGTTGTTTTATCCAGGTTTGAAGATTGGCATTCGGATCGATCTGTAAGCTCTGAGCACGAAGCTTCCACTGGTCATGGACTAAATCCAAGAAGAGCTAGACCATCTGTGAATGCAGTTCTTAGGGGTCTCCGGAGAGGATTAGAGAGGGGTTCTGATCGGATTAGAAGCTCGAAAAAACCACTAGGTTCCACTTCTGTAGGTAACTGGTCAGCAAGGGAGTCAGGCTCTAGGAGGAAAATTCTTGACCCTCAAGGGTCATTTCTTCAGAACTGGAACAAGATATTTGTGATCACTTGTGTTATAGCTGTGTCCTTGGACCCGTTGTTTCTTTATACTGCAGTGGTCGATGGGAAAAATAAGTGCGTGGATTTGGACAAAAGGTTGCAGATCATTACTTGTGTTCTTCGTTCCTTCACCGATGTCTTTCACATACTTCATATCATCTTTCAGTTTCGCACTGGTTTTATTGCCCCCTCTTCTCGAGTATTCGGAAGGGGTGAGCTAATTGATGATCCTGTGGCCATTGCAAAAAGATACTTGTCCTCGTACTTCATCATTGACGTTCTAGCTATTCTTCCTCTGCCACAGGTAGCTGCCCTTCCCTTTATTTCATAAGAAAGATGTAGGTTCATGACATTATGGAAGGTTCAGATTATGTTCCCCTAACCTTTTATTGCAAACCATTCTTTTAACTTTTCTTTTGCTTGTCAGACTCCCCCCTTTTTTATTTGCTTGAGTTATATTGATAAAAATATTCTCAGAAAACGTTCTTTCAATCAAATACGCTATTATGGCATTCATGTTTTATGCTAATACAAAATAAGAATAGGCTTTCTTCCCAACCTGTCTCCTTGTATCCTTAGTAGAACTCAGAATATGCTTTCTAATGTCATGCATTCCACTTCAATACCTTTCCTTTGGTTCTTTTACACCCAAACAACTAAAGAAAAAACACCACAGTGAGTGGAACAAACTAGAAGTTGGGGTCCTAATCTTATGTCCTCGAAACAATGTGTGTATAGCCACGAGGTTGGATTTGCAGGCTTTTTACAGAATGTCCAATCATTATCAATTGCAGAAAACTGAATTCTTTGTTTAATATCTGAAAGGTTTTTGAAGTTTTTACATGGCTTTATTATTAGAACAGAGTGACTTTATTAACTATATCTCTGGTTGTAGCTTATGTCCATAATTCACAATACCGATGATTTTGTTCTGCTTAATTTGTTCAGGTTGTTGTTTTTTTTATAAGCCGAAAATCACGTCCAGTTACTCGCGTCACAAAGGACTTGTTGCTGATTGTAATTGTTGCCCAATATGTGCCAAGGCTTTGGCGGATCTATCCGTTATACAAAGAAGTAACAAGAACTTCAGGCTTCCTGACTGAAACAGCATGGGCTGGAGCTGCTTACAATCTTTTGCTCTACATGCTAGCCAGTCACGTAAGTCTTTGATTTGATAGTTTTTGAATCCTCAACAATCTCCAAGAAATTATGTGGGATTTCTGATCTGATAAAGGAATGTGTCATACCAGGTAGTTGGAGCCCTTTGGTACTTGTTCTCCGTGGAACGAGAGTATAGCTGCTGGCATAATCAGTGTCCTGGGGATGATGGTTGTAAGAAAGTCCTGTACTGTAATCCTATGTTTAAAGCTAACTCTAGCTTTATTGAGAAGTTAAATGCTTCTTGCCCTTTTATTGACCCTGATGAAATAAAAAATTCAACGGTGTTCAACTTTGGAATATTACTGATGCTCTGCAGTCTGGTGTGCTAGAGACCAGGGATTTTCCCAAGAAATTTTTATACTGCTTCTGGTGGGGTCTGCGCAACCTTAGGTTTGTAATCATTAACTTTTTAAATTTATTCTTAATCAGTTAGCATGCTGAGTTTAGCAGTTAAAATTTTCTTAAGGTTTATGTACATACATGTAGCCGTTTTTAACTTGTACTGGTTTTGCAGTTCTCTTGGTCAAAACCTCAAAACAAGCACTTTTGTTTGGGAGATAGTCTTTGCCGTGTTCATATCTGTCTTTGGATTGGTTCTATTTTCATTGCTCATTGGCAATATGCAGGTAATATTTGATGCCGTGAGTTTCTTGATAGCCTGTATATGTTGTAAGCATTATGGGGTAACACTAAAGATGTACGCAGCTTTGTTCTTATGCATGGCTTCCTGGCCAAAAATTAGACTACGGATTGAGCACGTGAAATTAACACATCAATATCTGTCTTAAATCAAATCTCTTATTCTTAGTTGATGTACTTTCTTCTTGGATTGAATGAGCTAAAGCCTAACATTCTAACCGTGTTTATTGTGGTGTTATAGAAATTTCTGCAGTCCACAACTGTGAGAGTTGAAGAAATGAGAGTGAAAAGGCGAGATGCAGAACAGTGGATGTCACACCGAATGCTCCCCGAGAAATTGAGGGAAAGGATTAGACGCTATGATCAGTATAAATGGCAAGAAACAAGAGGTGTTGAGGAAGAGACTCTTGTCCGTAACCTTCCCAAAGACCTGCGGAAGGACATAAAGCGCCATCTTTGCTTGGCTCTTCTCAATAGAGTGAGTGCTTTCACTAATAATTTATGCATCCTTTTCTGTCCAACTATTAGCAGTTGTGTTCTTCAGCTCACTTAATTATCTCAGGTGCCAATGTTTGAGAAAATGGATGAACAACTGATGGACGCCTTGTGTGATCGTCTCAAGCCAGTTCTTTACACAGACAAGAGCGTCATCACTCGAGAAGGCGATCCAGTTGATGAGATGCTATTCATCATGCGTGGATATTTAGCAACCATGACTACCAATGGTGGAAGAACTGGCTTCTTCAACACTGCTGATCTTAAGGCTGGTGACTTTTGTGGAGAAGAGCTTCTTACATGGGCCTTGGATCCAAACTCCTCCACCAATCTTCCCATCTCAACTAGGACAGTGGAAGCTAAAACAGAAGTTGAAGCCTTTGCTCTCATGGCTGATGATTTGAAGTTTGTTGCCTCCCAGTTTCGGCGCCTACACAGCAAGCAGCTCCAGCACGCTTTCAGGCAAGGCTCAAATAACCATGTGTTTTCCTTTTTCATCATGGACAACTAATATGAACCCAAAAAAAGGAGAAAAGTTACAGAAAGATTCATATTTCCACCTTCATTTGATTTTTAAGCAAAATACCTCATAACATTGCTTTCTCTTCAAATATGCAACAGAACAAGCATGCTATGTTATGCAAAAGCAAAGCATTTTATTTGGAATGCGATTACCATTCTCCTTGATTTTTTTGATTTCAGTACGTAGTTTTCTCATGCCATAATGTCTACTTTTCAGGTTTTACTCCCTGCAGTGGAGGACATGGTCAGCCTGTTTCATACAAGCAGCTTGGCGCCGGCACTGCAAGAGAGAACATGAGAAGTCTTTACGTGAAGCAGAAGACAGGCTGCAAGATGCTTTGACAAGAGAAGCTGGAAACTCACCAAGCCTACTTGCCACTGTATATGCATCAAAGTTTGCAGCCAATGCACTACGAAACTTGCGACAAAAGGGTAAGCGCGACACTAGACCTTCACCAACATTGCTGCCACTGCTGCCTCAGAAGCCTGCTGAGCCTGATTTTACCACAGAGCGTCATGACTAGTAGTACATTGTTATGAAGTGATTAGCGTCTAAGTTCTGCTTTCCAGATACAAGTTTATCCTTGGAGGTTTCTGTGTATATTAAAATATTGGTAACTTGGTGTAACTTCCCTCCCTCTGTATCTAACTTAGCTTTTTTCTCAATTTCTCCTTTTTGATCCATTGAGAGTTCATTTGTTTTATGAGCCAACCTTCATGTGTGATATGACATTCATAGCACATAGTTTTCTATGCATAAAAAATATATTATTTTATAACATGGAATAAAGCGAAAATTTTCTGCCAATCATTCCCTTCAAGTCAAAAACATCTCTTTGCTGCTGAAGTCGGTCATTCAACATGATCAGATGCAAGCTCAGCTCCCTTAACATCAACCTCTCGGTTGCTAATATAATTTTTAGCTGTTACTAGTCACAAAAGGTATATAAAAGAACATCAATATAACTCAAAAGGTATTGTTAACGCAGGTTGTAATTAATGTAAAGCAGGATTGTATTTATGTCCACCTAACTTTAGGTTGGCTGTAATTAATGTAAAGCAGGATTAAAGCAGGATTGTATTTATGTCCACCTAACTTTAGGTTGGCTGTAATTAATGTAAAGCAGGATTGTATTTATGTCCACCTAACGTGGAGTGGCTGTAGGTTGGATAGGTTGGCTGCTGCATAAAGTGGCTGTAATTAATGTAAAGCTTGAATAGCAAGCTCTCTCCTAGTGTATATATTTTGCTGTAAGAATCACAAAGAAATATAAGGAAATATATTTTCTACATGGTATCAGCCTAACCTAGGTTTTTCTTCCCTCTCCCTAATTCGATCATCTTCCCTCTCCCTTATTCGATACTCATGGCTTCCTCTGACTCTACCATTTCCCTCCCAGGCCCCAACTCTTCTCATTTTATCAAACTTACTGATTCCAACCATCTTCTTTGGCTTCGCCAACTCAAACCATTTCTAGTCGGTCATGACCTCTGGAAATTTATCGATGGCACTCATAAACAACCTTCTGCCCACACCTCTACCTCTACCACCGAAACATCCCCCACCACCACTCTTCCCCACCCCAATCCCGCCCATGCTCGGTGGTACCAACAAGACCAACTTATTGTTAGCTACATCACCAATACCCTATCTGAGTCCATTCTCTCTCTCACTGTCGGTTGCACCTCAGCCCGGGATCTCTGGGAGTGTCTCCAACGTCACTTCTCTCAATCTAGTATGGCCAGTGAATCTGCTCTTCGTTTTCAACTCATGAATTTGCAAAAAGGCTCTCAACCCATTGATGCCTACCTTCGTCATGCTAAATCCCTTGCTAATTCACTGGCTGCCATCAATGAACCTGTCTCTCCGAAAGAACTTGTCACTGCTGTACTTCGGGGTTTAGACCCGATTACAAAATGCTCGTCACTGCAATTCTCAATTTTCCTCCGCTTCCTGACTTTGCTGATCTTCGTGCTCGTTTGTTAGCTTTTGATGCACAGGCTCCTCGTCTCTCTCCTGCTCAAAACATAGCGCTCATGGCCACCCAATCCTCTCCTCACACCACCGGTCATACTTCCTTCCCTTCTCACCGTGGTGGTGGCTCTTCCAGCAACAGGCGCGGTGGCCATGGTGGCTGGCGCGGTCGTGGCCGTGGTGGCTGGCGCAACTCCTCATCTTCCGGGAACAACCCGTGGAATGGCTTCCAGCAGCCCCAATGGCCTACTCAACCGTGGCCTCCTTCTTCTCCACGTTCTGGATCTCAGAGTCACTGGCCTTCCTTTCAGCCTCCTTGGGCCCAATCTTCCACTTCTAACCAACAGTCGGTTCGACCCAACTCAGCTCCTGTGTCTTGGGTCAGGCTTGGTGCACCACCTGCAATACCAATCAACATACTACTTCAACATGTCCCCATCGCTACAATGGCCCAGAATCTTTTCCTTCCTTTGCTGGGGCTCAATTGATGCATCCACCTGACTCTACTTGGTACCCTGACACAGGTCCACTCACCACATGACTGGTAGTTCTTCTAATCTCCAAAATCAACAGCCATATCAGGGTAATAATTCTGTATTTCTTGGTAATGGAGATTCCCTCTCTATATCTCATACTGGCTCTCTTCCTCTTCCTTTAGGTTCTCACCAATTTTCTCTTCAAAATGTTTTTTGTCTTCCATCTCTTCGTACGAATCTTCTTTCTGTTGCTCGTTTTACTCGTGATAATTTAGTTTTCTTTGTCTTTACTCCTGACTTTTATCAAATCTATGACTTACACACTGGTTCGTTACTCTTTCAGGGCCCCTCTAAAGATGGTCTTTACCCTCTTTCCTTCTCCTCCCACTTATCCACCGTTCCTCGTGCTCTTACCACCATGCACTCTCCTGCTTGGCATCGTCGCCTTGGTCATCCATCCCATCCTGTGCTATCTCATCTAGCACCCTCTTTAGGCTTTAAGTTTCCAATGCTTTCTGTCAGAATTGTGCACTTAGCAAATCCACTAAACTGTCATTTCTTAGTAATACAACATTTGCCCCATCTCCCTTTTATTTAATTCACTCTGACGTATGGATGTCTCCCGTCCTCTCTGTCACTGGTTATCGCTATTATGTCTTGTTTACAGATGACTTTTCTCGTACTCTTGGATCTATCCTATGCATCGTAAAAATGAGGTTTTTTCTCACTTCCAAACCTTTCTTGCCATGGTTAAAAATCAATTCCACACACACTGTCCAAATCCTTCAAAATGACAATGGCACTGAATATGTTAATAATGCTTTCTCTGATCTTTGCAGTCAACTAGGCATCCACCAACGTTTCTCATGTCCCCACACTCCCCAACAAAATGGCCTAGCTGAACGTAAACACAGACATATTGCCACCATGATCCGTACCCTCCTTACCACTTCTCACACTCCCCACAATCTCTGGGTTGAAGCTACCCTCACTGCTGTTCATCTCATCAACCTCCTACCCACTCCTAATCTTCAATGGGACACTCCATACAATCGTCTCTTCCAACATCCTCCATCATATTCTCATCTTCGGGTGTTTGGGTGTTCTTGTTTCCCTTACCTTGGACCCTATACTGAAAATAAACTCACCAACCGCACCCTTGAATGTGTTTTCCTTGGATACAGTTCTCACCACAAAGGTTACCGTTGTTTACATCCCTCCACGGGTCGTGTTTACACGTCCCGTCATGTTTTATTTAACGAAATGCATTTTCCCTTTGAACATTTGCAGGTACCGTCTTCTTCTGAGTATGTGGATATTGACTTCCACCCAATTCTGGCTTCCTCCACACATGAGCCCATATCAGTTCCTCCTGCCGCAGACTCCGCCTCAGATTCAGACTCACACCCTCACGACACCTCCCTGGTGCACTCCTTTCCAGCTGCTGGAGTCTCAAGTCACACCGACACTTCTTCTGCTTCGTCCCAGCCGTTGCTCCACACTTATTCCAGACGCCCTCGCATCCCACTCTCTCCGCTTGCGCCTGCCCCGGTTCCAGCAGCTCTGAACACCCCGATTACAGCAGCTCCAAACCCTCACGTTCTAGCAGCTCCTCAATCCTTTGCCCCAGTTTCCCGCATGCGCACCCGCCTTCAGGATGGCATTCACAAGCCCAAGCTTCATACTGATGACACTGTCAAATATCCTCTTCCTCGTGCCTTATTAACTGTTGTTAGCATACTGAACCAACTTGTTTTTCACAAGCCACTAAGCATACTGAATGGCGTGACGCTATGACTGAAGAGATCAATGCACTTCTCAAAAATCATACATGGACTTTGGTCCCTTCCTCTCCATCTCAGAACTTGGTTGGCTGCAAGTGGGTTTTTCGGATCAAGCGTCACTCTGATGGCTCCATTGAACGCTACAAAGCTCGTCTAGTTGCCAAGGGTTTTCATCAACGTCCAGGCCTAGACTATGCTGAAACATTCAGTTCTGTTGTCAAGCCTGCCACCATTCGCACTGTTCTCAGCCTTGCAGTTTCTCGTGGTTGGTCCCTTCGTCAACTTGATGTCAAAAATGCATTTCTCCATGGGTTTCTTCAAGAAGATGTCTACATGGCTCAACCCCCTGGTTTTATTGATCCCACTCGTCCTACTTATGTTTGCAAGCTCCACAAAGCTCTATATGGCCTGAAACAAGCACCTCGTGCTTGGTTCAATCGCATCAGTACTTTCCTTCTCTCGGTGGGCTTTACAAGGAGCCAAGCTGACACTTCATTATTTATTTTCCAGCAGGCGTCTCATACCATATTTCTCCTTCTATATGTAGACGACATCGTGGTCACTGACAGTGATTCCACTCACCTCCAACGATTCATCTCTCTTTTAAGTGCCCACTTTGACATCAAAGACCTCGGTCCACTCAGTTATTTCTTGGGATTACAGGTTCTTCATAAAGATGGTACTCTCCACATCAATCAACTCAAATATGCGCATGACCTTTTAAATAAAGCCAATCTTCTTAATTCCAAGCCCGCATATACTCCATTGGCTGCCAAGGTTCTCCTCTCTGTCTCTGATGGTGCTCTCCTCTCCAACCCAACCGAGTATCGTGAGCTTGTTGGTAGTTTACAGTATCTCACTCTTCCTCGCCCTGACATCTCTTTTGCCGTCAACACTGTTGCCCAATTCATGAGAGTGCTCCTCGCACCCCTCACCTTGTTGCCGCCAAATGGATCCTTCGGTACATCAAGGGCACTATTGATCTCGGCCTCTCCTTCACTCCTCAAACTGCTGCCGCTCGCCTCTCTGCCTACTCTGATGCAGATTGGGCTGGGTGCCCCGATTCTCATCGGTCGACCACTGGATATGTGATTACTCTTGGAACTAATCTCATCTCATGGTGTTCCAAGAAACAACCCATAGTCTCGTGCTCTAGTACCGAGTCAGAATATCGTGCCCTCTCTCATGCTTGTGCCGAAACCAATTGGCTATGCTCTCTTCTTCATGAACTGGGTGTCCGTCTTCGGTTCCCAGTCCAACTCTTTTGTGACAATCTCAGCACCACATACATGGCTGCCAATCCAGTTTTCCATGCCCGCACACGTCATATTGAGTTAGATTATCACTTTGTCCGTGAAAAGGTGGCTCTTGGAAGTCATCACGTTTGCTTTATTCCTTCTGTCGACCAACCTGCGGACCTGTTCACCAAAGCTCTTCACAAACCACGTCATCAGCTTATGTCTTCCAAACTTGTGCATCCCGTGACGCCCAGTTTGCGGGGGGGGGGTGTTAACGCAGGCTGTAATTAATGTAAAGCAGGATTGTATTTATATCAACCTAACTTTAGGTTGGCTGTAATTAATGTAAAGCAGGATTAAAGAAGGATTGTATTTATGTCCACCTAACTTTAGGTTGACTGTAATTAATGTAAAGCAGGATTGTATTTATGTCCACCTAACGTGGAGTGGCTGTAGGTTGGATAGGTTGGCTGCTGCATAAAGTGACTGTAATTAATGTAAAGCTTGAATAGCAAGCTCTCTCCTAGTGTATATATTTTGCTGTAAGAATCACAAAGAAATATAAGGAAATATATTTTCTACAGGTATATAAAAGATATGCGCCTTTTAGAGCTCTCCAACTTTTATTTCCAAAAATTGCCCATAAGACTTGTAATCTTGTAAAACTCATGTGCGATTCACTCTGTGTGAGATAGTTGAATAGTTGTACTCTACAGCATCGAGGGAAAGGATGCATAAAACCAAGCTTAAAACAGATCATAACTTACTTCTACCTTAGAGTGTCTTCTCCCAAAAGGGATTCCACTGTTAACTGATTCATAGCCGTCTAGCAAAAAACTTTCCATCATCCAGTGCACCATAAACTTAGTTGGAGCAGTACTTTCACATCTTCTTTTGTTTTTTTCTTTCCTTGATTTGATTTTCCAGACTTTTAAGTCTCTGCTTGAGAATTGAAGTCCGTGATATTCTTCTGTCAGCAACCTTTGATGGCTTGGTAGGTAACGGAGGTCCTGATTCAACGGTAGTGTCCTGTTCAATTGCTGAAGACAAAAAGGATTGAGGTTGTGATGGAGCAGCAGGAGGTGGCACAGGAATTTCAGGAAGACCAAGGAAACTCTTCACCTCTGGGAGCCTAATTACTGCAGGAATACAATACAGTCTGTCAGCGTAAATACGCGGGAAACAAGATATGCTCAAACAAGCTCCAGAGCTGACTAGAACCACCAAATTTTGTTAAAATGGAAATGGTTCATCTAATGGGTTAGGTTACAATCTTTCTAACATATTCCAACCAAGGTGATTTTAGTGCTGACGATGTGGGCTCAGGCCACCCATCCTGTACTTTGCCTGATCCCCATCTACTTCCATTTTGCAAAGGAGATGGCACAGTTTAATAATAAAACACCATGCTGCTGTCAATTAGGGGTCCAAGGTATATGGCTTGTGTACTAAATTACCCCATTAGCACTTTCAATTTAACTTTCTTACTTGACAGGAAGAAAAAGAAAACCTAAGGGGTCACTCTAGTGAATGGTAAACCAAAGAGCTCCACCACTTTGAAAAGAAGGAACCTTCTCAGCCATGTTTCTAACCTGCATTTACAAGACTCAGAAAATGAAACACAACTTGAAATTTGGAAAGTCATGAAAATAATCAAATATCAAATGAATAGTTTCAACAAGATACTATAAAACTGAGGGGCTCTCATATCTTACAGCTAAGAAAAAAACTGATGAAGATGGGACCTTGAATGAATAGCGGTTGCAATTGAGAAAGTGGATTGACTCCATATCTGCAAAAACCGTGCAGTTTCAAAGCGTTAAATGCATGCACATGCACATATAAGATGGCTGCATGAGAAACAATGACAAAGAAATAGAAAAAATAAAAGGATACAATGTGTGTGTACTCCTTTAATCTGCAAACAGTGAGAATTCAACTACACTAAATGTACAGGCAAAACGGTTGTCGAACCCTCATGTGAGACAGCTACCACAGGAAAATTCAGGAAGTAGACTTTCTGGCTTTAGATTTAGGTCCCTTCTAATCGTCATTATTTTAATTAAATCAAATCGTAGTCCTCTTTTTTCTATCTTTCTTTCATTTTGTTGGCAAACGAACCATTACTAAGAACTTTTTTGCAATTTGAAAAAAAAAAAAAAAAAAAAAGTCGTCTTAACTTTTTAATTGGTTATCTTCATAGAAACACATTTATGTATCGCAGTGGAAGAAAGAATTGTATGTATCTGACAAGATTACATCAGATGTGATTCCATCAGACAGTGAAAAATTACTTACTCCTTGAACAATGCCTTCATTCGTTTCTGACCTTCTTGCAAAACATTCGGATCCATTGCCTAACAAATATATTGTATCAAAATGAAGAAAATGAAGCTTTCTGAAAACTTTATGATGCACACTATATCATATGAAGAAATTAAAGTTGATTCTGAGATAGACAATATAAGATGCTGGCCAAAAGAAGCAAAGAGACCATGGTGGATTTTGATGAGTATATCAGCATACTAGATTATCATGATTCCCCTCCAGCTACTGCCCCCACCCCAAATAAAAGAAAAGAAAAAAAAGAAGAAGAAAGAAATTCATACCATATCTTGCATCTGTTGTTTTAACTCTCTAAATGGGGCCTCATTAACTGTATCACAATAGAAAAAATTAAAATAAACACAGTCAGATACTAATTGAATGCTCTCTTCTTCTAAACAATGTAAGAAACTGAATAAAAACATCAAAAATAGTAAAATTACATCAATATTCACAAATGTATTGAAACATACTAACTGCCCCTAACCCCTCCCCCCAACCCCCAAATTGCTGGGGGGTGTCATATAAGTGATTCAAAGCATACTTCAACTCATGAAAATATGAATCATGCCACCATCACATTTAAAAGAGTACCGATTGCACAAACAATCAAGGAATGTTGTTTCTTTCATATAGTCAAAAGGATTAACGAACGATCATAGAATCAGGTTATTAAACAGCTGAAATAGAGTATCCACCCCGAGAGAGAGAGAGATCAGGAAACATACAGCCTCTGGACAATGGCTCGTTATCACAGTTATGGTCATTAAAAATATAGTGATTCCAACTGCAAGAAATCTTTCTGGAGTATCTAATACAACCTTTGATGTTCATCACTCTTTAAACTGAAGCATCCAGGAAATTAATTGATATATTTATAGTTTTCAATAACAGATTCACATGTCCATCCACACACACACACACACAAATCCATTGAGCTTAAGGGAATGAAAACTAACATTAAGTTGTGTAGTAGCCATGAGTTGATTAATGAGAAGTGGAATTGTAGCCCCTCGAATCAGAATAGTTGTTAAAGCTATTGAGGCCCACCTGGAAAAACTAATCACTTTCAAGGAGAAACCAAAATAGCTTTAAGATAAAATTTGTAACCATAAGCTCTGTACTTCTACTTAAGCAGCATTACATAATTGTTTCATTATTACCTTTCCTTCAACTTACCGAAAAATATTAAAATCATATAAAAAAGAAAAAATAAACAAAACTGTCAAAGAGTAAGAGAATTCTCTCTAAAATCATTTCATTTACCAATTACATCCAGTAAAAGAATGCACGCCATCGATCAAATACTGCAGGGCAGCAACTGGGAAGAAAGAATCTGCTGCAGCAGCAGCCACTTCACTCACAGCGGGGGCTTGGGAGGTTACCACTTCCACCGTCTTATCCGTAATAACCTCAGCAAAATAGCCAATGTCATTAATCTTATCAGACCCATCATCGATTATGGTTGACATATACCTACAATGAAAGGAGCCAAACCCCATTTTCCAAGACAATGATGAGCCTGTCCTCTCTCTACATCGAGAACCAAAACAAAATCCAAGTGTCGAGTTGTAAGAGCCACGTGGCAAAGTACTCTTGATCACAGGTGGAGGCAAACTTGAATTTGGTGCATGTGATTTAGTATCCTCATTGTTATCATGAAGAATATAAAACAAAAGACAGAGAATGGTGAAACATTCAAAATACCAGAAAATGTCCTTAGTTAATGCAAATATTAAGAATTGAAATTATTAATTAAATAAGGATAATATGGTAAATTCACACTTAAAAAAAATTAAAATTAAAAAAAAATCAGATAATGGATCATATTTTTACGGAACACAACTACCCATTATCTTTTTAATTCTAAAAAAAATTAAATTCTTTTAAAAAAGGCCTCTCGCAGGCGCTGAAGCGCATGCAGAGGCTAGTCATGAAGAATGTGACTAAATGAAGGGCGGAAACGTCTGGTACCAAAGGTTACTGTGGTGGAGACACTACGTATACAAGCCATTTCTGCTAGCTAACTTCTACAAGCCATTTGATAACAGTGTTTTTATCTCTTTAAGTAATATGAGGTTAAGGTAAATTTAAAGTAGTGAGAGGCAAGATAGCGGGGTATGGGGAGATTGATGAGTTTTTTTTTCTTTTTCTGTTGGGTGTGTATTTAGAGGTAATTTGAGAAGTCAGTAGGGTTTTCTTAGAAATTGTGAAAATTTGAATTTGAATATTGAGTGAACAAAGAAAAGTACGAGGCTGAAATAGAAAAACTTTATAATAAAAAAACTAATTTTAACCTTCATTTATGTGATTTCCACATTTAGGCTACTATTAATTAAAATATCATAGTCAAATGTTCAACATGGTAGTTGGTAGGCCCCAAAAATATGGCCCACAGCCACAGGGCCACAAGTATATATTATATAGTAAAATCATGGAAAATAAAATAGCTTTTTTGAACTGAAATGTTGCATTCAATAGATGGCAAAGAAATTTCTACAAAGCTACGGATCAAGAGGGCCCAGCCACAACGGGAAACAGCATGGTGCACAAGGTTAAAAACCAACCAAATTTAATAGGGGCCAAAAGCAAAACAGTGCTAGTGCCAAAGATAAAACAACTAAAGGAGTTACATGAGCAAGGACATAGGCAGAGCCTAAGGCCACCTCCAGTTCAGGCCCTTTTGCCAGGGCAAGAGGCCCCTTTGGAGGGGTTTGGACCTCCAACGCACAACCAGCAGCCCGGGCAAGGCCCTGGGTCCCACCAGCCTAGGTAAGCCCAAAGGCTGATCCTGCCTGGGCTTTAGCCCGAAGGCGCTGACATCAGCGAGCATAAATCCAAATTTTTTTTATCTTTGGTTAGTGAGTTTCACGCGCCAACGGTAAAAAAATTTGATTTCCGCTCGATGACTTCAGCGCAACGTCATCGCTAACGTCATCCCTTACATAACCCAACGGGAAGACGCCACGTGGCACTTCCCAAACGCTCTAATGGTTTTTTTTCCAGAAATCCGACGGTAATTTTTTTTAAAAAATACCAAAAAATTCTGAATTTTATCCCTATAAATACCTAACAATTTTATTCATTTTTCACACCAAATCTTCATACAAACTCTTCTCATTCCAATATTTTTTACTCTCCACTCACATTATTCACTTTTCACACCAAATCTTCATACAAACTCTTCTCCTTCCAATACTTTTTATTTTCCACTCACATTTTTCTACTACTTTCCATTTGTATCAAAAAACAAATGGCATCTTCTGTCGAAGCCGGAGGCGCGTGGACAACTCAGGAAGATATTGTGTTATGGCAGTCTTGGGTGAACATTAGTCATTGCCCTGTTACGGGTAATGAGATGAAGTTCTCTCATATGTGGAGCAAAATTCATGGAGAATCTTGTCAAAGATTGGGTTCCATTCAGACCGAAATGGCCTTGTCTAGTAGATGAAAAATTCTGAATAAAGAGTTAGGGAAATGGAGAAATGCCTTGAAAAAACGCAAGGGAGAACATTCGAAGCGGTCAAAATCTATCTGATGAGGTAAAATATTTATAATTGTCATTTTAATCAATTTAATGTAACTTTTTTTTTTATTGCATAGTTTTATAGAGGGATTCAGAAGATAGAGATGACATGTTGCGCAATTTTAGAGGGTGAAAATCTGAAATATGAGATTATATTTTTTTTTTAAATATCTGAAAATCTTATTTGACATGGGACACGTGGCACAATTTTAGAGGGTGAAAATCTTATTTGAAATATGAGATTATAATTTTTTTAAACATATATGAAAATCTTATCTGACATGGGTTCAATTTTAGAGGGTGAACATTTTATCTGAAATCTGATATTATAATTTTTTTTAATGAATATCAGAAAATTTTATCTGAAATAAGACACGTGGCAATCGAGATTCTCATCCGAAAATCTTTTTTGAAAAATGATGGACACGTGACAACCAAAAATCTTATCCGAAAATTTAATTAGAAAAGCTTATCAAAATTAATGGTTTAAAGTACCAAAAAAAAAAGGAAATAAAGTACAATGAATAGTAATTACCTTAGCCTTAGCCTTTTAGGGTGGAACCACAAATGGCAAGGCTACCACTATTCATGTGAATAGTAGCAGTCCTTGCCTTAGAGCATCCACAGTGGGGGGGAGGGGGGTGTATTTTTGGGGGTGTAAAGCCACTTTTACATCCTCTTTACATCTCCGGGAGGGTGTAAATATTTTTTTGCTACAATGGGAAATGATATAAATATAAATATGTATAATTGATTTGTTTGTCTTAATTCGTTTTTGTGTTAAATTTGTATTTTGTGTTTACTTTATAAAATTAATTTTTTTTGTATTAGGTTAATTTTATTTTTTCAAACAAATAGACCTAAAAATATTGAAATTCGGAGAAGAAAAAAAAAGCTGCTGATTCTTCATGAAAAAAACTGCTGCCTGGCTTGATTCTTCATAAATAAAAAAAAGTTGTTGCCTAATTCTTCATAAAAAAAAAAAAAAAAAAGTTGATGGCTATTGCAAACTAGCCGTTTGGGTTGGGGGGGGAGGGGGACATGATAACCAAAAAATTGCCCCACATGTGAATATTTTTTCCAGCAATTACTGTAGCTGCGGGTCCCAGCTTTTTATGCTGACTTTTCTTCATTTTTCTTCTCTTTTCTCAAGTGGATCCCGCCTACAGAAGATGTAAAAATAAATGTAAATGTACATTTTATTTTACATCTACATGGTAATAATGTATATTTACAACCCTTTACATCTTCCCATTGAAGACGATTCCGGTGACAAAAGGTGTATATTTAACATACATCCCCATATACACTCTCCCATTGTGGATGCTCTTAACTTTAGCCTTTTGGGGTGGAAATGCTCTAATGAGCGTCCATTCCTTCCAGCTGGAAATATGGAGCTAAATACTTGGAGGGCGGGGCAGACCATCTTTGCTCAGAACATGGGTTAGAAAAGATGGGGGTCTAATGACCCACACTTCCGTGCGCATCCTTTCCTTTATTAGCGTTGCCAACCAACATCAATTTCTCTGGAGTTTCGTTGGGCTTGACCTGAGACTCTTCTCAAGCGTGGACTCTGTCTGTGTTGTCCTTTTGTACCCTGTTTCCCTCCCTATTTATTATATCTCTCCCTTTGAAACTCACACAATATTAACTGCCATTTATAGATTCTCTCTGCGAAACATCTCTTGATTGTCAGAACGAAATTTCTCTACAAGCTCTTCATCTTGTTATTGCTCTAATTTCTTCAGGTTCTCTCTGGTTTTGGGTTTCTGTTTGAGGCCTGAGAAAAGATGGGATAAGAAAAGAAAAAGTCAAGAATCTGATAAATGAAAGAAACTTCATCCAGTTGGGTTTGATTTGATGAAGCAGTCTTGCTTTTATTGACATGGGTTTTCAGCTTTTCATGCTGTAGGAATATAAGGTACAACATAAAGCACATAACTGTTGAGTTTTTGTTTATCTCAGCAACCAAAAAGAAAGTTAACTTGTGTAAGGGGTGATTGTTTCTATTTTCATGTTTGATGCTATTTAGAATGATTTATGACTTATTTTCAATTGCTATGTTCATCATTGTCTTTCTCCTATTTTTGTAATTTTCTATCTTTGGTTCAGTCTTTTCAGTCAATGCTTTTACAATGATATTTTACAGTAATACTATCCCTATAAAAATATGATCACTGCATAATTATTTTGTTTCAAGTATCGAAACATTGACTGGCTTTTCATATTGAAACTTTCATTGAGAGCTGTTGTTTTAATCACTAATGCTCTTCTGATTAAGTCTATCATTGCGTGCCTCTTCTAGTTTCTAGTGAAGAAAATTTCAATATAAGAGTTGGGTTCTTGCAGGGCCTGGATATCATCTCTTTCAAGCAGTAAAAGAACCAAATCCGGATACCAAAATATGAATTCCGTGGGGCATAAGTTTGTAAGGTTAGTTTGTTCAAGTCTTGAGTACCAATAAAGTCCAATGTTGTTGGTGTTACTTTTTGTATCTAATCTTATTTTATACAATTGTTTGTGCACCTCTGTGATGTTACAAATTCATGTAACTTTGTGTTACGTTTGTTGTTTTATCCAGGTTTGAAGATTGGCATTCGGATCGATCTGTAAGCTCTGAGCATGAAGCTTCCCCTGGTCATGGACTAAATCCAAGAAGAGCTAGACCATCTGTGAATGCAGTTCTTAGGGGTCTCCGGAGAGGATTAGAGAGGGGTTCTGATCGGATTAGAAGCTTGAAAAAACCACTAGGTTCCACTTCTGTAGGTAACTGGTCAGCAAGGGAGTCAGGCTCTAGGAGGAAAATTCTTGACCCTCAGGAGTCATTTCTTCAGAACTGGAACAAGATATTTGTGATCACTTGTGTTATAGCTGTGTCCTTGGACCCGTTGTTTCTTTATACTGCAGTGGTCGATGGGAAAAATAAGTGCGTGGATATGGACAAAAGGTTGCAGATCATTACTTGTGTTCTTCGTTCCTTCACCGATGTCTTTCACATACTTCATATTATCTTTCAGTTTCGCACTGGTTTTATTGCCCCCTCTTCTCGAGTATTCGGAAGGGGTGAGCTAATTGACGATCCTGTGGCCATTGCAAAAAGATACTTGTCCTCATACTTCATCATTGACGTTCTAGCTATTCTTCCTCTGCCACAGGTAGCTGCCCTTCCCTTTATTTCATAAGAAAGATTTAGGTTGATGACATTATGGAAGGTTCAGATTATGTTCCCCTAACCTTTTATTGCAAACCATTCTTTTAACTTTTCTTTTGCTTGTCAGACTCCCCCTTTTTTTATTTGCTTGAGTTATATTGATAAAAATATTCTTAGAAAACGTTCTTTCAATCAAATACCCTATTATGGCATTCATGTTTTATGCTAATACAAAATAAGAATAGGCTTTCTTCCCAGCCTGTCTCCTTGTATCCTTAGTAGAACTCAGAATGTGCTTTCTAATGTCATGCATTCCACTTCAATACCTTTCCTTTGGTTCTTTTACACCCAAACAACTAAAGAAAAAACATCACCTTGAGTGGAACAAACTAGAAGTTGGGGTCCTAATCTTTTGTCCTCGAAACAATGTGTGTAATTGTGTGTATAGCCAGGAGGTTGAATTTGCAGGCTTTTTACAGAATGTCCAATCATCAATTGCAGAAAACTGAATTCTTTGTTTAATATCTGAAAGGTTTTTAAAGTTTTTACATGGTTTTATTATTAGAACAGAGTGACTTTATTAACCATATCTCTGGTTGCAGCTTATGTCCATAATTCACAATACCGACGATTTTGTTCTGCTTAATTTGTTCAGATGGTGGTTGTTTTTTTTATAATCCCAATATCACGTCCAGTTACCCAAGTCACAAAGTACTTGTTGCTGATTGTAATTGTTGCCCAATATGGGCCAAGGCTTTGGCGGATCTATCCATTATACAAAGAAGTAATAAGAACTTCAGGCTTCCTGACTGAAACAGCATGGGCTGGAGCTGCTTACAATCTTTTGCTCTACATGCTAGCCAGTCACGTAAGTCTTTGATTTGATAGTTTTTGAATCCTCAATAATCTCCAAGAAATTATGTGGTATTTCTGATCTGATAAGGAATGTGTCATACCAGGCAGTTGGAGCCTTTTGGTACTTGTTCTCCGTGGAACGAGAGTATAGCTGCTGGCGTAAGTGTGATGGGGCTGATGGTTGTAAGAAAGTCCTGTACTGTGATCCTAAGTATAAAGCTGACTCTTACCCTGATTCAACGGTTTTCAACTTTGGAATATTTACTGATGCTCTGCAGTCTGGTGTGCTAGAGACCAGAGATTTTCCAAAGAAATTTTTATACTGCTTCTGGTGGGGTCTGCGCAACCTTAGGTTTGTAATCATAAACTTTTTAAATTTATTCTTAATCCGTTAGCATGCTGAGTTTAGCAGTTAAAATTTTATTAAGGTTTCATGTACATACATACATGTAGCCGTTTTTAACTTGTACTGGTTTTGCAGTTCTTTTGGTCAAAACCTCAAAACAAGCACTTTTGTTTGGGAGATAGTCTTTGCCGTGTTCATATCCATCTTTGGATTGGTGCTATTTTCATTGCTCATTGGCAATATGCAGGTAATATTTGATGCCGTGATTTTCTTGATAACCTATATATGTTGTAAGCATTATGGGGTAACACTAAAGATGTACGCAGCTTTGTTCTTATGCATGGCATCCTGGCCAAAAATTAGACTACGGATTGAGCACATGAAATTAACACATCGATATCTGTCTTAAATCAAATCTCTTAGCGCTAGCAGTGTTCTTAGTTGATGTACTTTCTTCTTGGATTGAATGAGCTAAAGCCTAACATTCTAACCTTGTTTCTTGTGATGTTATAGAAATTTCTGCAGTCCACAACTGTGAGAGTTGAAGAAATGAGAGTGAAAAGGCGAGATGCAGAACAGTGGATGTCACACCGAATGCTCCCCAAGAACTTGAGGGAAAGGATTAGATGCTATGATCAGTATAAATGGCAAGAAACAAGAGGTGTTGAGGAAGAGACTCTAGTTCGTAACCTTCCCAAAGACCTGCGGAAGGACATAAAGCGCCATCTTTGCTTGGCTCTTCTCAATAGAGTGAGTGCTTTCACTAATAATTTATGCATCCTTTTCTGTCCAACTATTAGCAGTTGTGTTCATCAGCTCACTTAATTATCTCAGGTGCCAATGTTTGAGAAAATGGATGAACAACTGATGGACGCCATGTGTGATCGTCTCAAGCCAGTTCTTTATACAGACAAGAGCGTTATCACTCGAGAAGGCGATCCAGTTGATGAGATGCTATTCATCATGCGTGGATATTTAGCAACCATGACTACCAATGGTGGAAGAACTGGCTTCTTCAACACTGCTGATCTTAAGGCTGGTGACTTTTGTGGAGAAGAGCTTCTTACATGGGCCTTGGATCCAAACTCCTCCACCAATCTTCCCATCTCAACTAGGACAGTGGAAGCTAAAACAGAAGTTGAAGCCTTTGCTCTCATGGCTGATGATTTGAAGTTTGTTGCCTCCCAGTTTCGGCGCCTACACAGCAAGCAGCTCCAGCACACTTTCAGGCAAGGCTCAAATAACCATGCTTTTTCCTTTTTCATCATGGACAACTAATATGAACCCAAAAAAAGGAGAAAAGTTACAGAAAGATTCAGATTTCCACCTTCATTTGATTTTTAAGCAAAATACCTCATAACATTGCTTTTCTTCAAATATGCAACAGAACAAGCATGCTATGTTATGCAAAAGCAAAGCATTATATTTGGACTGCGATTACCATTCTTCTTGATTTTTTTTATTTCAGTATGTAGTTTTCTCATGCCATAATGTCTACTTTTCAGGTTTTACTCCCTGCAGTGGAGGACATGGTCAGCCTGTTTCATACAAGCAGCTTGGCGCCGGCACTGCAAGAGAGAGCATGAGAAGTCTTTACGTGAAGCAGAAGACAGGCTGCAAGATGCTTTGACAAGAGAAGCTGGAAGCTCACCAAGCCTACTTGCCACTGTATATGCATCAAAGTTTGCAGTCAATGCACTACGAAACTTGCGACAAAAGGGTAAGCGCGACACTAGACCTTCACCAACGTTGCTGCCACTGCTTCCTCAAAGCCCGCTGAGCCTGATTTTACACAGAGCGTCATGACTAGTATACTGTACATTGTTATGAAGTGATTAGCGTCTAAGTTTTGCTTTCCAGATACAAGCTTATCCTTGGAGGTTTCTGTGTTTATTAAAATATTGGTAACTTGGTGTAACTTCCCTCCCTCTGTATCTAACTTAGCTTTTTTCTCAATTTCTCCTTTTTGATCCATTGAGAGTTCATTTGTTTTATGAGCCAACCTTCACGTGTGATATGACATTCATAGCAGATAGTTTTCTATGTATAAAAAATATATTATTTTATAACATGGAATAAAGCGGAAATTTTCTGCCAATCATTCCCTTCAAGTCAAAACATCTCTTTGCTGCTGAAGTCGGTCATTCAACTCGATCAGATGCAAGCTCAGCTCCCTTAACATCAACTTCTCGGTTGCTAATATAATTTTTAGCTGTTACTAGTCACAAAAGGCATATAAAAGAACATCAATATAACTCAAAAGGTATATAAAGGATACGCGCCTTTTAGAGCTCTCTAACTTTTATTTCCAAAAATTGCCCATAGGACTTGTAATCTTGTAAAACTCATGTGCGATTCACTCTGTGTGAGATAGTTGAATAGTTGTACTCTACAGCATCGAGGGAAAGGATGCATAAAACCAAGCTTAAAACAGATCATAATTTACTTCTACCTCAGAGTGTCTTCTCCCAAAAGGGATTCCACTGTTAACTGATTCATAGCCGTCTAGCAAAAAACTTTCCATCATCCAGTGCACCATAAACTTAGTTGGAGCAGTACTTTCACATCTTCTTTTTTTTTTTCTTTCCTTGATTTGATTTTCCAGACTTTTAAGTCTCTGCTTGAGAATTGAAGTCCGTGATATTCTTCTGTCAGCAACCTTTGATGGCTTGGTGGGTAACGGAGGTCCTGATTCAACGGTAGTGTCCTGTTCAATTGCTGAAGACAAAAAGGATTGAGGTTGTGATGGAGCAGGAGGTGGCACAGGAATTTCAGGAAGACCAAGGAAACTCTTCACCTCTGGAAGCCTAATTACTGCAGGAATACAATACAGTCTGTCAGCGTAAATACGCGGGAAACAAGATATGCTCAAACAAGCTCCAGAGCTGACTAGAACCACCAAATTTTGTTAAAATGGAAATGATTCATCTAATGGGTTAGGTTACAATCTTTCTAACATATTCCAAGCAAGGTGATTTTAGTGCTGACGATGCGGGCTCAGGCCACCCATCCTGTACTTTGCCTGATCCCCATCTACTTCCATTTTGCAAAGGAGATGGCACAGTTTAATAATAAAACACCATGCTGTCAATTAGGGGTCCAATGTTTATGGCTTGTGTACTAAATTACCCCATTAGCACTTTCAATTTAACTTTCTTATTTGACAGGAAGAAAAAGAAAACCTAAGGGATCACTCTAGTGAATGGTAAAAGGCTCAGGCTGTCATCTGCATGTGCACAGGTTTGATTCTTAAGGGCAACATTGTCAACTAGATCCAAGGAAAACCACCAAAAGTTCTAATGATATACTGAATTGCATTTAAGCATCTGATCAAAGCAAACAAATCCCTCATTTCAATTCAAAGTAGGGTTACAAAACATTACATACAAAAAGAAGTTCGTGATTTGCAGGAAGGACTCACCTAATCCATATGTAAGGGAGAACAGGTTGGAGGTGAGCCAATAACAGAACAGTGCCTGCAAAGACATGGGATTCAACAAAGCAATATAAAAGATCCTGGACATTCCCTACTCCTATACATTAAATTCAGCAAATTCACAAACCTTGGGGAAACTCATCATTACAGGAACTGAAATGGCCGCAAGGATTCTAGAATAGTTTTTCATAGTTTGGGCAATGGGATTCCCTTCAAGGCCCTCCTGCATGTTGCACTAAGGAAACAGCAGAAATCACATAACTGCTCACTCTTTGGAAAGCATCATAGCAATAAGACAACAAGGTAAAAAGCATCTGATAGAAATATCCACCCACAATCAATAAAAAAAAAAAATAACTCTCTCTTAATTAAAAACCCAAGAGAAATTAAATACCATATATGCAAGCTAAATAAGTAACAAAAATCCTACCTCTACTGTAATCAAGAATGTCAACGATGTCAGAACTGGAAGGATGAGCAAGCTATCTGGAGTAGTGAGATCAGTAAACCAAAGAGCTCCACCACTTTGAAAAGAAGGAACCTTCTCAGCCATGTTTCTAACCTGCATTTACAAGACTCAGAAAATGAAACACAACTTGTAATTTGGAAAGTCATGAAAATAATCAAATATCAAATGAATAGTTTCAACAAGATACTATAAAACTGAGGGGCTCTCATATCTTACAGCTAAGAAAAAACTGATGAAGATGGGACCTTGAATGAATAGCGGTTGCAATTGAGAAAGTGGATTGACTCCATATCTGCAAAAACCGTGCAGTTTCAAAGCGTTAAATGCATGCACATGCACATATAAGATGGCTGCATGAGAAACAATGACAAAGAAATAGAAAACATAAAAGGATACAATGTGTGTGTGCTCCTTTAATCTGCAAACAGTGAGAATTCAACTACACTAAATGTACAGGCAAAACGGTTGTTGAACCCTCATGTGAGACAGCTACCACAGGAAAATTCAGGAAGTAGACATTCTAGCTTTAGATTTAGGTCCCTTCTAATCGTCATTATTTTAATTAAATCAAATCGTAGTCCTCTTTTTTCTATCTTTCTTTCATTTTGTTGGCAAACCAACCATTACTAAGAACTTTTTTGCATTTTGAAAAAAAAAAAAAAAAAATCGTCTTAACTTTTTAATTGGTTATCTTCATAGAAACACATTTATGTATCGCAGTGGAAGAAAGAATTGTATGTATCTGACAAGATTACATCTATAAAAGGAAAATAGCTAATCATCAGATGTGATTCCATCAGACAGTGAAAAATTACTTACTCCTTGAACAATGCCTTCATTCGTTTCTGACCTTCTTGCAAAACATTCGGATCCATTGCCTAACAAATATATTGTATCAAAAAAGAAGAAAATGAAGCTTTCTGAAAACTTTATGATGCACACTACATCATATGAGGAAATTAAAGTTGATTCTGAGATAGACAATATAAGATGCTGGCCAAAAGAAGCAAAGAGACCATGGTGGATTTTGATGAGTATCTCAGCATACTAGATTATCATGATTCCCCTCCAGCTACTGCCCCCAGCCCAAACAAAAGAAAAGAAAAAAAGAAGAAGAAGAAAGAAATTCATACCATATCTTGCATCTGTTGTTTTAACTCTAAATGGGGCCTCATTAACTGTATCACAATAGAAAAAATTAAAATAACACAGTCAGATACTAATTGAATGCTCTCTTCTTCTAAACAATGTAAGAAACTGAATAAAAACATCAAAAATTGTAAAATTACATCAATATTCACAAATGTATTGAAACATACTACTGCCCCTAACCCCTCTCCCCCAACCCCCAAATTGCTGGGGGGTGTCATATAAGTGATTCAAAGCATACTTCAACTCATGAAAATATGAATCATTCCACCATCACATTTAAAAGAGTACCGCTTGCACAAACAATCAAGGAATGTTGTTTCTTTCATATAGTCAAAAGGATTAACGAACGATCATAGAATCAGGTTATTAAACAGCTGAGATAGAGTATCCACCCCGAGAGAGAGAGAGAGAGGAGAGAGAGAGAGAGAGAGAGAGAGAGAGCCCAGGAAACATACAACATCTGGACAAGGGCTCGTTATCACAGTTATGGTCATTAAAAATATAGTGATTCCAACTGCAAGAAATCTTTCTGGAGTATCTAATACAACCTTTGATGTTCATCAAACTTTAAACTGACACATCCAGGAAATTAATTGATAATTTGTAGTTTTCAATAACAGATTCACATGTGCACACACACACAATTCCATTGAGCTTAAGGGAATGAAATCTAACATTAAGTTGTGTAGTAGCCTGAGTTGATTAATGAGAAGTGGAATTGTAGCCCCTCGAATCAGAATAGTTGTTAAAGCTATTGAGGCCCACCTGGAAAAACAATTAATCACTTTCAAGGAGAAAGCAAAATAGCTTTAAGAGAAAATTTGTAACCATAAGCTCTGTACTTCTACTTAAGCAGCATTACATAATTGTTTCACTATTACCTTTCCTTCAACTTACGAAAAAATATTAAAATCATATAAAAAAGGAAAAATAACAAAACTGTCAAAAAGTAAGAGAATTCTCTCTAAAATCATTTCATTTACCAATTACATCCAGTAAAAGAATGCACGCCATCGATCAAATACTGCAGAGCAGCAACTGGGAAGAAAGAATCTGCTGCAGCAGCAGCCACTTCACTCACAGCGGGGGCTTGGGAGGTTACCACTTCCACCGTCTTATCCGTAATAACCTCAGCAAAATAGCCAATGTCATTAATCTTATCAGACTCATCATCGATTATGGTTGACATATACCTACAATGAAAGGAGCCAAACCCCATTTTCCAAGACAATGATGAGCCTGTCCTCTCTACATCGAGAACCAAAACAAAATCCAAGTGTCGAGTTGTAAGAGCCACGTGGCAAAGTACTCTTGATCACAGGTGGAGGCAAACTTGAATTTGGTGCATGTGATTTAGTATCCTCATTGTTGTCATGAAGAATGTGACTAAATGAAGGGCGGAAACGTCTGGTACCAAAGGTCACTGTGGTGGAGACACTACGTCTACAAGCCATTTCTGCTAGCTAACTTCTGCTAAAAGAAGCAGATATCTAAACATTATAAAGAGATTACATATGCAATATAGAACAAGAAAAAAGCAAGACAACACGATCATAACACTTTCTACTTTGAGGTGTTATATTCATACCCACTTGGCTTACAAGAAATTTAACACAAAGGAGAAAAGAAAGAAATATTGCAACCCCAAATTTCAAGTTGTTTGGACTTGTATTGAGTTGTACTTTCTTCGGTAATATTTCTTGGTCTTCACTGCTGAAATCTAGTAGGATCCAAAAGTCATACTCTTTTCCAATTTCTCACTTTTTTTTCTCAATCAACTCAAAGAACCTCTCACAACGCACTTTCATGGATTCCACAGAAATGTTTGATATGTTGGGATCAAGGACTTTCAGGATTGAACTAAGTTAAAGTTTCATATATATATAATTAGCTCAGCACCCAATGAAAAGAACCCAAAACAGAGTGCTCAAAGTTATGAATTAAACTATCAAACATTTGGTTGGGGCTTAACTTTGAAGAACCCAGATGGGCTTTACATGATGAGTTACCATCAACAAATTATAAAAGTTTACGTCGTTGCACTGTATTTTCTTAGGAGCCAAACAGAAATTAACCAAACAGAAAGAGAACCATTGGAAGTAATTACCTTTTTGACTTTTCTTAGTTCTCTTCCCGATGCGAAGAGACGGAAACTGCATTAGCAGCAGAACGCTTCATTTTCATAAATTTCGAACACAGTAGGTATGATAAAAAAAAAAAATTATAAAAAAGAAGAAGAGAGAAACAACGTGATTTAGACGGCATGTCGTTAAAATTTAAGCGCTTGTAAACGTTATGTCGTATTTGTGCGTAGCAAGTCCCAGTCTACCAGTTGTAGAGGATTGCCTTGAAAGCAAAAAATTTAACAATTTGAAAGGAAAATAAAACAAGAATTATATATAATTCCATAATTACTAGATTGTTCTCAGTGGTATTATTCACTAATGGCTCTGATAATATAATTATGTGTGAACAATTTATTTTATACTTGTCACATTAATTATAAATAAATCTCTTGCTATGGCAATGGCAAACCCAGCTAGAATGAACAAAATCATTCTCCATGATAAAACATTCCAACCCTGCATGGCAAATCAATGATGGTCAGCACCTTGAAAAAGAGAAGTGTGTAAAGTAATGGTACATGAATCATATTTATTTTCTGATCATATTATATGACAGTTGATGTGTTAATTAATTGTTGATCGTGATAATTGATGTAATAAGTGTGCACCAACCAACTACTAAGTCATGAGCTAATGTGGTCAGAAAATTCGGGTGAGTTTAGCATTTTTGGAGTGTGTATGTATTACTTTGAGCAGTCAGTGTTTTTATCAATTGGAGGGAGATTGAGGGACAGGCCACATTTCTTGGGAAGAAGAGAGACTTGAGAGGGATTATAGTTTCCAACGGACGACAACACTTGCTTAAGGCACTTGCATACAGCTTCCCTGTCTGGTCTGGAATTAGCATTGACACTCAGCTCCTTAACCCCTTTGCAACACTCCTCCGATGGCTTGGTGTCACTTCCACCTTTCACGAAACTGAGACACGGGGCCACTTGCTGGGTTATGGTAGGGCATGAAGGCGCTGAATTTGCAGCACTTGAAAGGAACAAGAGGACGGCTAGGAATCCGATGAGGCGAGTCATTGTTGCTCCTAAATTTTACGATCACTTGGAGGCAAGTGTTTAATTCCCAAGTTTGAGGTCTTTGAAAGACTGCAGGGTATATATATAAATGCTTGAGTGCATGTTTTCAGTTTTCAAGCCCCACAGCTGTAATTATGCTCATGCAAGTTTCATGCCAGTGATCGGTTTCTGTTTCCATGAAGACAGAAATAGGACTTCTCATGTTGGGATTACGTGAACAACTTAATTAGGGCACACTAAGAAGTTCCCTTTGGGTTTAATATTTCTTAGCCAGACACATTGCTCATAAGAACCTGAAATTCAGACAACGCTTAAAACAGCTCGTGTGAGTCATCCTCTTTCACACAATTTTTCTTTTCTTAAGAATCTGATGTTCAACAAGTATACAAGAAAAAGAAAAACAGCAATCTTTAGCTTTAATATTTTGAGTCTTTCAATATGGTACTACTACAATACACTGTAAATAATGCTACTAACTGCACAAGACTAAACTACGTGTTTCTATATACATGTACACTGCGTATTCAATCTCTGTCATGGATTAGATTAGTTTCGGAACTCAGACTTGGAGTCGGTACCACGTCTTGTGTACAATGAGCCGACGCCTGGAACTTCAGCATGTGAAGACACTGCAGAAAGAGGCTGGAAGTTCGTATTCCCAACAAACCAATACAGAGCCCATTTCAAATTGCAGAGGGTGTACTTTAGAGCTTTAGTCCAATTCTCCTGCTTATTGAAGCTTTGAGTGATAGAATAGCTTTCCACTTTGTCATTCTCAATCCTGCAAAAGAAAAAGTCCAAGACAATTAAAATGTATCTAGAGAAAGTATAATCATACATGACATTCGTTAAGTACATGGCTAACCATGCAGAATAAAGTTTGTCAAACCATGAAGACTTATGTCTATGTTGCATGCTTCTCATGTGTGTTAAAACAGTTGAAAGGGTAAACAGGATAAACTACGGTGCTCATTAATGCAAATATTGTATGTGAAAAATGAATACCAAGGAGAGGCAGCAAATGCTTTGAACATGATATAACATACTATTGATGTAGACTGCAAAAACTTACTTGTATGGCAATTTAAAGCATTTTTCAGGTGGTATGTTGTTTTCTTGATCCTTGGAATTTGCAAACTCAGCAAAGTCTTTAAGGCATGTCAAGAACAATGTCATTGCTTTGTCATACCGAGTGCTCCAAAACAAGTTCACGGGACCAAACCTAATAAATATTCAAGTTAATTAAAACATCCAACAAAATGTTGGAAAAAAGGAAAGTAAAACCCGAATTGCGAAATACAGGTAATTTCAAAGATCTCGCCTGCAAACCAAATCCATAGACATCTTTATTTGTACATAAGAAACATATATAAATATTTGTTATAATTTATAATCATCTATCCTAGCCACTCAACATTTGGGTAATCTCCACTTCATGCACGATGTACTGCTAAAGGGGGTTCTACTAAATTTGAACTTTACAATACTGAAATTAGATGTCAAAAAACAATTAAATAGTGAATAAAATTAACGGCATAGTCTATACTTACAGCTCATAAGTATTGTTGTTGTTGTCCATAATCCGAGGGTAGCTGCCCATAGGAAGTATTTTTATTCGATATCTAGAAGGTAATGAATTAAGGCTATTTCAACACAATATAACTAAGAAATTATTTACAACAGCTTAAAATGACAAATTCTTCTGTCTTATAAAAAGGATACTGAAATCTTGGACGGAAATATTGACACATGGTGTGGAGGAGAAGGCAGGCTTGACCCCAGGCAGCATTTATCTCATCCCACTCAACCTAATTGTATTCACAGCATGGTAAACATCAATATCGGACCCTATTTTCTGTCCCTCAAGGGTAGAAGGAAAGATTCAATTTATTGGTGCTAAGATAATTCTCAAAGGAGAAGGAAAATGCATTCTTAGTTTTCTGACCGGAATTTTTGGAAGTCGTCCAAGTCGAAAATTGTTGATGGTACCAAATTCTCCATCATGCCAGATAGGAAAGGCATCATTGAGCACATTAGTTCGTTTCAACAACTCCAAGTGCGCCTGTGAAACTTCTATCTTGGACAAAATTGCATCTCTCTCTTCCTGTTAACCAAAAAGATTTTTCTTGGACTCAAAGTACTAACAGGACATAAAAAGGAATACTAAAAAAAGAATGGGAAAGATTTTTCTCAGACTCAAAGACAATGTACGCAACTCTTTTTTTGATGAGGACAACAAAAAAAACTAATTGCTGACAAACAGATATAAAATTACCAGAAGCCACATTGTGAAGACAACCATTAGATAATAATAATTCAATGCCAAAGAAACTTTTGAAACAACTTTAGACTACACCAAACAACTGCCAGAATATCAACATAAATTCAGAACATATAGGACAAATGTACTGCCTAGAAGATTGTAATGCAACTGCTAGAGAAGCAGAGGAAGAGAAGAAGATCAGCAACACACCTGATTCGAAATTAATTGAAACTGAAAATTATTGAACTCATGCCAGTACCTGTTACACGTTAAGCAAAATAAACAATCAGGATTTCCCAGGTTTACATCAAAGGGTGAGTACACGAGATGAAATTTGATACATAGTGAAGAACACTTGATATTTTATCAGGAAGTAAACCAACAAAAATCAACAAACAACATTAGGAAAAGGAACATACCGCTCCTCCAATTCCTTAAATCTGCTAGATTTTAACTCAAGTTCCTTCAGCTCATTATTTACTTCCGCGTTCTGTTTCTCCATTTCTTCAATTGCTGCTTCAAGTTTTCTCTCTTCTTCCTCAATCTTAAATAGCATCCAGAGAGGAAGAGTGAGCATTTAGACCTCACTTTGAAAAACTATGATACTAAATATGCTGATATAAAATAAAACGCATTTTTGAAGGTTTCTTAGGATAAGAGCTCAGATGTATTTGATATTAATTAGGACAAACGCATCCCTGCTGGTCATGCAATCTCTAAATTCACCATTCCCCTGAATAAAGGCATATTTGCTATAATAATAAAAATTATTTCACTCTCCAAATATAGATCACACAGTGATTTATGCATGGACAACATATTAAGTAAGCACCTTTAGTTTTTCCTTGAGAAAATCAGCCTCACTAAGAACATCCCTTGTCTCTCCCTCCAAGCGTTTAAGACAGGCTTCATAGGCTTTAATGTCCCTATTCACATCTTCAACCTCCTTGTCAAGTTTATCAGACACTACCCTCATGCATTCAAGACATAAAGGTTGCTCGACCTGGAAATGTTAGCAGAAACATAGAGATTATAACTTCTTTTTTAAAAAACAATTTCTGGCACCAACATAGTAGACGCTATCAAAAGGAAACTGTAAAATTCCATTTAAGTTCTTTTGCACTAGTATACATACTTGTGTTTGGGTGGTGGCAATTTCAAATGCCCGTTTCAGGAGAGTTATGGTAGAGTGAAACCCAGAATTGTTAGGCTGCAAAGGACCATTGGGTCCTCCATCAGGTGACGGCAACTGGGCCCCACCACTATCTGCTGATGACTCAGATTTATAAACAACCACAAAGGACTCATCCATTGCCTTTCCAGACTGGCTTGTTTGGGCGGCTCCAACACGGGGACGAGGAGGGACTCCTTGTGCCTGGGGTCTTTGCTTTGGTAACACAACAAAAGAATTGTCCATCCGTGTTGATAACACACTGTTTGCCCCATGCATTGAAGAGCCCTGCATGCCTGCATATATTCATAACCAAACCGCTTACTGATTAAGAAAGCAATCCTTTCTCCACACATCACTCACTTGGCCATCAACAAAACCCTTAACCCCCAATAAAATTACAAACTCAAATTTCCACTGAAAATAGCCAAGACAAGAAATCTTATATTTGGTAAGCATCATACGATTCTGGTCAAATAATCCACTCATTTGGATTCAAAAGTCCAACACAGCTCCCATTCTAGTAATGGCTCCACAAACGAAGAGTTTCATACTTAATGAATTGCATATTCACAAGGGTCAGCTAGCTATAAGACCCATTTCTAGCTTAAACACTTTGATCAAGAAATTAAGAAAAACATAACGCCAAAAGCAGCAAACTTAAGGTGTTTTAGCCGCAATAAAAGTTCAAAAGAGCAACAATTTAACTCACTAAATCAAAACCGAAGCCATTTTCTCGATAACGAAATTAGCTTAATACTTTCCAGGGTCAATCCATTTCAATTCAAAATTTGCCCTCAATGAAAATCATTTACAGTCTCACCCATTGAAACTCCAATTGAAAACTCCCACAAACTTCCAGAAACCAAATGGGATTCAATAATTCGATGCCCAGAACTCAAATTTGTGCGTATACATGCACTCATAAATGGTAAATACAAATAAGAAAGGGATTAAAAGAAAAAACTAACCGGAGCGAGAGAAATCGTTGAAGAACTTTTCGGCATAGGAATCGGCGCCGACGATGCAGAGAGAGTTGCGGCAGTTCTGGCAGACATATCTGGGCAAATTCGGATCTACCTGAAAGCCCCGAGCCCTATCTCCCATTGAAGTAATTGTGAATGGTTTTTGTCGGGTCTGTTTTGCTGTAAGTGGGAGGCTCTAGGATTCGTATCAGAGGAGACAAAGTTTTCTCTCCTTTTCTTATTTTCTCTTTGTTTCTTGGCTGAAGCTCACCAAGGAAATCACAACAGTCTTGCTCCGGTTTGTTTGTTTGTGAAAATTGAATCTATTTATCCCTCTTTTTGGTAGGAAAAATGTTAACTACAAAATAACTCATTTAAATATTTTTTTTTTAATTTCATAAAAGACTAATTTAACTAATTTCATTACAAATTAGCTCTTTTTTCTTATACCAAAAGTGATAGTTTACTGTTATAAGACCCGAGCCAAAGGAATTAGGCAAGTTTCCCTACATAAGGTAAGTCGTCGAATTAGCCCAATAGGTGATCCTCACCTCGTTAAAAACCATTAGAAAGAACCTCAAACCCTTATTAGAATACTTCATTCCCTTTCAAACCTAAGGCCTACGAGTATTAAGGATTACAATTCTCATGCAATTTATTGCTAATTATGAGGTTTTTCAAACTAAGACCTCAGTTTCAAAGTTAATTTGCTACTTGATTGGCAGTGCGGCTAATTTGAGTAAAATTATTTATTTACTTATTTTATAGTACAAATGATAATCTAAATTAAAATGGAATGAGATTTCTCTCACACACACACAACTAAAATGTTCTTGGGGTTCAAATATGAGACTTCTTATCTGCAAATTAAGACCATTTTCTATTGGGCTAGACCCGTTGGCAGTTGTTTAGTTTTAATAACTTTTGACATGTATTTTATATTTTCTTAAATTTTTTCAAAAAAAATCTTATTAAAAAAGGAAATAAATACCCGACCCGGAATCTGATCCCAGATTGGATAAAATAGAAACCCGAGAACCATACAAAATCCGATCCCCAAACCCAACTTTATTTCCTTCTCTCCTTCTTCGACTCGATTCCCAACAATCTTGGTCCTTCGAAACCCTAAAAACCCCTCGAATTGTCAACAATGGAGGACACCAAATCCAAGACATACAACCTCTTTGTGACCCTTTTGGAGGGCAAAACCCTTACCCTAAAATTCACAGCCCCAGATGTCTCCGCCGCTTCCATCAAGAACCGCCTTCTCGAAATCACCAAAATACCCCTCCACCACCAGCGTCTGGTTACCGGGACTCGCCAGCTCAAGGATGATTCCGTAATTTCGTGCTCCTCAGACGTGCCGTACTTCCCAGCGGTCCATCTTCTGCTCCGGCTCGTAGGCGGGAAAGGTGGTTTTGGGTCGCTGCTGCGTGGGGCGGCGACGAAGGCCGGGCAGAAGAAAACGAGCAATTTCGATGCGTGTCGTGATATGAGCGGTCGGAGGCTGCGCCACGTTAATGCGGAGAAGAAGCTTGAGGAGTGGAGGGCTGAGGAAGAGGAGAGGAGGCTTGAGAAGAATGCAGAGGACTTTCTGAAGAATCTGGCGAAGAAGGGCAAAAAGGGAACTGGAGACGCCGAGGCTGAAAAATATGTGGCCAAGTATAGAGCTGAGTCGGAGCGTTGCGTCTCCGAGGTTTTGGATTCGGTTAAGGAGGCTGTGAGTGGGAAGCGTAAAGGGCCGGCCACGAAGGCGGTGGCACAGTCGAAAAGGATGAAAATTTGGTAAGGAATTTGATTTATTTTAATGGGTTCTGTTTCTCTTAGGTTAGTTATGTTGATTGTGTGCTAGGAGATTTTTGGAAGTTGTGAAATTGAAGGACGATTTTATCCTTTTACTCAACATGGCTGATGATTTTCATGATATGTATTGTTTATAGGAAGCTTAGAAAATAAAAGGAAGTAATGGAATGGGTAAATGAAGGCGATTTGTGTGAATTGGTCTTTGTAATGATTTGGACTTATGTTAGGTATAGCATATAGGTATAGAGGTTAAATTATATGTTAATTAAAGTTCAGAATTCTAGAACTGCGTGGCTAGATTCTGTGTTGCTGAATATTTGGCTGATAAAGCCAAGTTCTTTACTCTATCAGTTTCCTGTTGCTTTATGAAGGTCAGGAATATAAAGTTATGAAGGTCAGATATGATAGTTCATACTCAGTTTGGTTAAGCCAGAAGGTCTCAGTAGGTTTAGAGTAGCCTAAGTTTTGGAATAATCTCTACTGTTGGCAGAGCTTTGTTTCAGCAATACTACATTTTCGTTCAGAAATTTTTTGCTATCAAAGCTGTTTCTCTCTTGTATTAAAATATAATCTTATTGGTATTCACATCTGAGTTTGTTGTTTTTGTCAGGATGGGCAAGAGAAAAATGGGTGAAAGTGACAGTGATACAGAGGATGATGACAGTGATAATGAAGATAAAAAGGAGAAATCCGTTGTATTAAATAGTGGGAATAACTCAGATTCAAGTAAGGATGCTGAGGGAAGTTTGGATTCTGTGACTGGTAGGAAACAGGACGGTGAGATCTCAGGTGGAGGGTCGGGTGAGAGTGGCTCTGAGGAAGAGAGAGAGATTGTTGTGCAGGGAACACAGGGTCAAGAATCTCTTCACAGTGAGAATAATGACGTGGTTGAATCAGTAATTCATGAAGAGAAGATAGTTAGGAGTGCAAGTACCCCTTATTCAGAGCCTGATGTGGTTTTGAAACCTGAAGCAGTGCAAGAGGAAAAGATGGATTGCAATGGACCGGATATGGGAAATCTAGATGTAGTCGATCAGTCCCAGAATGTTTCTAGTTCAGGTGATGTGAAAGGAATTGAAACTACATCAATTGTTTCTGAAGCCAATGGTTCTTCGGAATCCAATCCTCGAGTTCAGGAAGAAACAGTTGCAAGTGGAGATGCTGCAGAGATAGAGAAGCCACTGAATTTTGATGAGTTCAATTCAGCAGCAGAAATGGAGGTATGCTTTTGAGAAGTTTATTTTGTCATATTTATAATCTTTCTGGCAATATACTATGCAGCCATTGTTGCTTATTAGGGTGATGTAGGTTTTTTGCATGCTTCGTTTAAATCTATTAAGGCACTGTTTCAGACCCCCAAAAAAAAAATATTAAGGCACTGCCGTTTCAAGAAGCTGAATTTTTGTTTAATATGTACAAGATAACTCTACCTTGTGGTCATGAATCATGATGTCCACTACCAAGAAAAATTAAAGCCCATGCTAGTTTATACATACCTACCTGATTGCTTTTTTCATCACAGCTCTCACCATCATCTCTCCTACCATGCTCATTTTAGTTAGGGATGCTTTGACATCAAATCATTAGTGAGCATTAACATGATTTTTCCACCTTATTATGGTAGGTTCTCGGCCTGGAAAGGTTAAAGTCTGAACTGCAAGCTCGTGGGTTAAAATGTGGTGGTACTATGCAAGAGCGCGCTGCTAGGCTTTTTATGCTAAAATCTACCCCGATCGAGAAGATTCCAAAGAAGCTGCTTGCAAAGAAATGAGAATATAATGTACTTCATCTTTTTACTTTGTAGAGGAAAGCCTCTCCTTTAATGAATGAACAGGGGGAGTTCAGTGTATATTAATATTTCAATCTCTGCCCAGTTGTTGACTAGTTATGTACTTGTATGTATACCTTTGATGGATAATGTCTGATCCTTTGACTGATGCAATTTTCATGTTCTTGTTTTTTTCAACTTCACTCTGTAGAAGCTGCCCTGTGCATTATCTGTGGTTTAGATTTGCTCTTCTTTTTTACAAGCCTGAGTTTTCAACCCCAAAAGTTACACATTCTATTGAGGAAAATATCTACACACAAAAATTGGGTATGGAGGGCAAAGTCCCGCAAAATCTTAACCACTATGTACAGTAACGAGTGAGTAAAAGTTTACAAAATACAGAAGTTAAAAAAAAATAAAAATAAAAAATCAGACATTGTTCGAGTTTGAATCGGCATGTGCCGGGGATGGATTGTTTCGGCAAACTGGGCATGTGCTGTTCAACCGAAGCCACTCATCAACACAATCAGCGTGGAAGCAGTGTTTACATTCCGGGATGCATCTCACCGTTTCCTTGGTCAGATACTCCGACAAGCATATAGCGCACGTGGTGTCATTGGGCCCCGGCAGCCGGCGGCTCTCACCAAGAACTAGCATCTGATATGACTCAATGGTGGTCTGGTCCAGACCCATGGTTACAATGGTGGGTTCTTGCGGTTGTGGTTCGGCGGCAACTGCGGTGGCGCTTCGTTGTGCAGAGCCACCAGGAACCCTGTCCTTGATGCAAGCAAAGCAGGCTATCCCAACTGCGCAGGTGAGGGCTGGTACCGTGATGGACATGCAAATGATCCTGAAAACTTGGAAGCCCTTGTTTGATCCGCCTGGAATTTGAAGCCATTATTTAGTGCTGGAAAACAAGCTCTTGCTCTGCAGATTTAGAATTGCATTCCACTTAGTGGCCACCCAATGCATTTTCTTCTTGTTATTATTATCATCTTTTTATTCAAACAATTATTATTAATTTATTTTCTTATCCCTTAAAAATTTTATTTTTAAAAAAAAAATTGAAAAGGATTAGGAAAGAAGTAGTTATTGGGTTTTGACTTTTGGCCCCTGCCCTGCCCCTGTAACATACGAAGTGGAACGTTTCAAATCAATAAAGAAAGCTTTAACGTGTGCCATGGTATAAGGGAAAATCAAGTTATGAAGTTTTCTATTCATCCTTTTAGTTGGCATTTTTTTTTCTGATACATAGTTGACATCGCTTTAATTAGTAATATTGGCATAATTATGCATAGAATTTTTTTAAATTTTCACATGGTTTATTCCAATTCTACGAACGAACACACTTCAATTAGGCAATTAATCTGTGAATTAGGACACTGAAAATAATGAAGATTAAAGAACCTGCTGTTGAATTGTAGTCGCAGACAAGTTCTTGGCTGGTGTTGCTGAAGAGTCTGCAAATCCCACCTTCGATCTCACAGGCGCTGCAAGCGGGTTCATACCAAGTCAAAAAGAGATCCGAATCAAGGTTGGTCGAGAACCCGTCCTCCGTCTGGACCTGCCTGGTAACCGGAACAGCCAATGTGGCAAGAATCCGACACGTGGTGGACATGGAGTTTGCAAGGGTGGTGGAAGGCGTGGCCAAAACTGAGGTGGTGGAGTTGCTGAGGCAGTCAATGGGGGTGAACCTTGACTTGGTGAAGGAAGCCGGGCAGCTGAGGAAGGTGTAGTTTTGATACACAGCAGCAACAAAAGGAGAGCCTGCAAGGCTGAGACTTAGAAGCTTTTGAGGGAGGCAATTGTTGGGGTCGTAGAGCTGAATCTCTTGAGTGGCATAGCTGATTGCTCTGACGAAAAACTCTCCGGAAAGTGGAAGTTTTATGACTGTTAGGCCCTGGCTGTTGCAGGTCAGGTTGAAGCCCGGGTAGCCGCAGTTTTCGGGTTGCCGGGATGGTAACCGGAAAGGGAAGCGGATGGGGAAGCTGGTGTAGCCACAGACGGAGACCGGGCAGTCGTCTCGGGCATAGATGTGGGGGAAGAGGAAGAGGAGGGCGAAGAAGATGTCTAAGATGTCCATAATACCAAAAGGCCTAAAACCAGGATGAGAAGGTGGAATTTGTAGAGGAGATTCATTAAAAAATTTCAACAAATTCTAAAGTCAAAAGTTTATGAAGTAATGGTAGCTCTAGCCCACATAAGAAGCAGTGGTCATCACTCACCACGATCGTTGCTTTTGTACGATTTTACCAATTAGAATATGTTTGTGTGCCAAAGGTCAGCAGTGAGCGCAGATCACATGTAAATCCTATTTAACCACATTTTTTTCTAGTTTTAAATCCAAAGTCAGAGGTTAAATTCACAGATTTGGTAAGCTAAAAGAAACCATTAAAGATTAATACGCAACTAACATCCACTTGCCAAGGAGTGCACGTAAGATCAACTAAAATTAAAATTTATATTTGTGGCACAGCACGTGTATTTATCAATTCTACAGGGAAGATCAAACTATCTCAAAGCTTTTATGTTTGCCCTTTTAATGGGAGTAAACAGGAAATTAAGCTACTAATTACTAGTTTAATGAACCCCAATATGGGTTTGTTTTCTGTCTTCTTCTTTCTTTTCTTTTTTTTTAATGGGTATCAGTTTATCAGAAGGGAATGTTTTCACTTTTGGCTAAGACCAGTGGGATTGGGACTTTACAGGAGCTGCTGAGAGATTCTAATAGATACAACTTCACCTCCAGCTCCAGCTCTCATGACTTGGTATTTGACTTGAAGTCCTGGTATCAAGAAATTCAACGAAAATACGAACATTAGACATAAATTTGTCGATCAACAAGTGGCTAAAGGCAATGCAATTTTTATGTTCATATATGTCAGCTTGGAAAAATCAGAAGTTTTTTCTTTTTCTACCTTCATTTTTCTGTAAGTTGGTGTTGACTGCAACTGAATGTAGAGTAATGATAGCCTTTGGTTGCCAGTCGTTCGGTTTACCAACCCATGACTTGAGATTAAAGACTGCTGCCATGTCATTTGGAAATTTAACCACATTAACTTGTATGTTCAGCAAACAGAAGTAGAGGTAACATTAAGACTAATTAATGAGATTAACGTTGACTAATTTTGGGTTATTGGAGCAGTAGCAGGGCAAAGAGCATCTGAAGAAGTTACCAGATGTTGGAGAGTCATTGAGGTGTTTGAGATCGAAAATAGCCCCTGAAGCACCATCGACATGCTTTTTGACATCATGGGAACCGATAAGTTCGTATTCCCAGCTTCCATTCTGGTACCCCTCGCTCAAGAACAATTCTATATGCCTTGCATCCAGTGTCTGCATTGTTCCTGCTCATAACAAACATGAAATGAGAGACCCTGAAGCCCTTTGCCTCCAATCCCCCTGACTTTCCAAGGACTTTTAACAAATAGCTAATAATTTCATCTGTCAAAGTTCAAACACAAGTATTGAGAAGTGATGGGTTTTGTTCTGCCTTACCATCACATGTATTGAGCTCGCAGACGGGGCATCGAACAAGTTGGAGATCTGTGGGAAATCATTGAGTTGAAAATTGAAGTTAAATTGAAGTGTTCAAGAAAAACAAAAAATTTGATCTTCATTTGTCTGAAAGAAAATGGCAGGATGATTGAGTGCAGCTGAAGTTACCAGCTATCCATATCCCAGCTTTAACGTTATCCAGCACACAATAGCCGCAGGCCTCCAACATTTTCTGCATGGTATCTTCTTCTGGGAGTTTCGTTGGGTTTCTCAGCTTTTCTGTCAAGAGTGCTTCTGAAGATTCAACGGAAAATGCACCAATCCGCATCCAGTCTGATTAGTCCAAACAAAAACGAAAAGAAACTCATTAGTCTTCTGTGGAAATTATTATACATATGGTGAGGTTTGTGAGTATTGTTCATCCCAAGAGAATACGGAGAAAGCATTTGTCTTATATTTTAAAGAAACAGGACACCTGTGACAGCCAATTAGTCCACACTGCATTCTAGCAATGCAATTAGACACATAAGAACATGGAAACCAGCTGAAAATTAGACATGCATCAATTTCGAAAGTCGGGAGTAACAAAATGTGTACTCGAAGAAAAGTTACTTACCACTATGACTTGCTAGAAGTTCTCATTGACTTTTGAAATGAAAAAAATAGAAACCAATACAGTAAGGACTAATAAACTTTTGGTTGGCTAAAGTTCTCACTGACTTTCGACAGTTTTCAAAAGTCCTCATTGTCTTCACTACTTATTGTCTTCAATCCAGTTATGATACATAGCACACAATCATCTTTTAATATGAATCTTATTTCGCCAACCAAAAAAAAAAAAATCATATAAACGTCATGCAAATCTTACATCATATAGATTTCTTTGAGTATAATCATGTGTTATCTTATTATTAATTTTGACGTGACATAATGATAACATTTTCCTACTTGTGGTAAAATTGCGCACAAAAACCACCGAAACAGAGGTAAAATTGCGCACTCACCAATATGCTTCTCCTTCTGGCGGAACATGTAAGAATGGCTTCCATCTGCAAAACACCAAACCCAATTGGTTCATTAGCATTAGCAACCCCACTTGATCAGACGATTATAATTCGTTTTAAACCAGTCTAATCTAATATTATTATTCTAATATAATTGAGATCTGGGGGCTCGGATCCGTACCGAAGGCTGAAACGTAGAGGTTCCTCCAATTGAATGCCACGTGGAGAGGAGCAGGGACCTGAAGATCACGCAGGCACGCGTACTTCCATATGCTCCCTTCCATAATCAGACCGTGGAACCAACGACATGTCGTTGCGAGCATCACCAGTGACTTTCCGTCTAGATACTTGGCGATCTCTGTCCAAACGTCCTCTTCGTACCTTTTTGAATACAACAAAGGAAAATTAGTTACGGCCTGTGAAAATTCGAAAATTAGTTACGCTCTGTTTGGTTACTATTGAAATGCTTTCCAAATTAAACAGAGAGAGGATTCTCAGGATTTCTCAGGTGAAAAATCTAGATTTCTCGTTTTCTATGTTTTTCTCGGCAACCAAACAGGCACCAAAACATCTTAGAGTTTTCATTCTTAGAAATCGATCAATGTAGATTTATACTAGAACAGCTTCGTCTACAACTAACAAACAGATATATCATACCGTTCTCTGTAAACATATTTTTCTCTACGAAAACTCAAATCTGTGCTTGAAAACTAAGTGAATCATGAACTTTTCAAAATTTTGACCAAATTAGAAAGATCAAAGTCCATATCAAGTTCGAAGAACAACGCACATGCAAAGCATAATTCAGCTTCAAATTTCGAGCAAAATAGAGAAAAATTCAAATCACAGCTCCGATTCAATTAAATCCTTCATTTCTCAATCGAATGCAAGTAGACGTAAAGATAGAAGCTCAAATACACAGAAACAACATTTGTACAGCGAAATAATTCAAATCAAATCACAAGTCATCACTTAGAATCTCATTCATGATTCATGAACTCAAACACATAGGCACAAACACATTCAAACGCATTTGCGCACGAAATTTAGAAATTCAAATTCAAATTGAGAGAGAGAGAGAGAGAGAGAGAACCAGCAAAAGGCGGAGCCAGCGGAGTTGTCAGTGAAGCGAGGAGAGCTGCAAGAGCAAATCGTCTTGGTTCTTCTCATACGCTTTTGCATTTGCGGAGGTTGGGGCTGGGTGACGACGGCTCTCTTGCGCTTCGGCATTTTCTCAGTGTGTGTTTGGTTGTTCTGAGCCAAAACTAAAGCGATCGCTCTTCAAAGTTCCAAGGCTTTGCTATTTATATGCGCGCCACCCTCAAATTCAAAAATATAACAAACTGAATTCAAATATATGGGCCTACATTATGGGCCGGTTGATCAATACTATTTTCTCTGAGCTGGACCTTCCACGTGGCCCGTATCTTTCATGGTGCTTTTTTATTTTTTAGATTTATTAAATTTGAAAGCAATTTTAGTTTATTTTTTTTGTGATTAAAGATTTTCATTAATACTTGGATGGAGAGATAAATTCTTTGGGAATGAATAAAAACCCCTATTTATTTGCAGTGGACATATTCGGCCATTAGTTTCACATGCAAGAGAGCAAAGGAAATATTTGAGGAGAATACAAATATACGAAGCTATTTGATCTAAATATGAAAAGAAAATGCTTGGATACCATTAGCCTCAGGGGCTAAGCTCAATTTAACTGAGTCTCGTTCATTTAAATAACGATTTGGAAAAAACTTGGCTCCTTAAAAGTTAAAATTGAGTAACTTCCTTAAACATTCTCTTTTTTTCTGTTGGAAGTTAATCAATTTTGCTGAAATTTGACAAATGTCAAAACTACATTGGAGGAGCTCCTCCGAGCCAAGCTTCCTTCTTTAAATAAATGGACAAATGGTATACCAAGTACCCAAAAGGAAATGTCAATATTGTCAGGCAACAATTACAATTGTATGAGAAGATTGTATAATAATCCGTCAAACTTTTACACGAAAAAAAGGCCGCAGCCAAATATTTGAGGTATTACATTGTAACTGAATGGTTACAACACGACTAGCAGTAAAGAAACTTGAAAGAATTACAAGCTCAGGGAAAAGAGAAAGAAAAGGTGAACTTATTGGTTAGGAGATGGGTCAGCTCTGTGCAGAGATGAATGGGAGCAAAAAAAATGTAACTGTGAACTAATTCATAAATTTCCTACAGTTGGGAGCTTTACACAGGCAGGGGACTTTCAGCTCATCATGTTCATCCGGATCAAACAAGTAATCATACCTGTTAAGAAGAACAGGAGGGTAACGTTACTTTACCGAACCAAATCGGGGTCAATCTAAACCGATGCAGCAAAATTTAAACCAAACCCGGAGAGAAGAAGACTTACGTTAGTTCTTCACCAAGAGGCACGTTAGTCTTAGCAATGAGAACTATCCGGCTGTCTTCGTCACCCACGCTCATGATCCTTGCAAAGCAGTTGGGCATGCACTGCAGCACAGGCGGTTAAATTTAGCATCATGATATGCAAGATGTGCATGCATCCAGAACTCTGGAAAGTCATTTCTATTACACTACGTTTTGCCAACAAAGGGAAATACAAGCTTTGACCAAATTTTACAACTTAAGTTGTGCTTGCATGGCACTTAGCAAATCCAACCAATCCAGACTTGTGATGGATAACTTGAATTACAGATTAAACCAAGCCACAAGCACCCAAAACCAAAAACCCCCAAGTGATTAGCTACACCTTCACGCAAAATGGAGAGAATAGGGAAAAATGGAACTCACCGAATGGTTAATTAAGCGTGCTATATTTCCCTTATTTGTAGCATCAATTACTACTTCATCACTGATCTTGAAGAGCTGCCAAAAAAAATAGTTCATAGACTTAAAAATCACATCTCAATGACAAATAAAATTTGATAGAAAGAGAGGTGACTGCGGTAGGTGCTTGAACAAGTTGGGTACGTAGGTGCACACAATTTCTATGGGTTCAAGTCAAAGTGATCTGGCACATAAACATAAACATCCCATATTTTACTGTATCACTAATGTGCCGGATCAAACTCTCTTCTATACGACCGCCATTTTTATGCTTCTATCTTCATTTTTGTGCCAAGCTTTTCCTACTTTCTAATAAATAAATTTGGAAACGAATACATAAAACTACACTTTCCAAATTAGAAATTTCCTACATTTTTTCCACATGTAACAGAGATGTTAATGCATTCTTGAATTCCTCAACCTGCAAAAAGTTATTAGCTAACACATGCTTGTAATTATCTACTGCCAAGACAATACAACACCTGCATATGGAAACAAAAGAGTACTCTAAGAAAATTGACTCACATAGCAATCTTTGCCTTCCCGTCTGTATCGTGCTTCCCTCAGATCTGCAATGCTAGGCCTCACCTTCTCACCACGATACTCAACAACCTGCAAACAAACATATTACCATAAAAGGATAACACGAAACAAACCTTTGGGTTGTTGAAAATCTAAAATAATATACTCAAAGACAATTCCTTGAAGTTGTTCATAAAAAAAAGATTTTAAAAACTGTATTAAAAAATTCAAGCAAGCACATAGAAGTCTCAATTTCTGTCAGTAATGTAAACTTTAAGTGATTATCATATTAGAAATAAATCCATATGTGAGTACATAGGCAAAAACACGTTTATATATGAAACTACAAGTTCATTAAGTACCATTTCTCCTTCTTGAAAATTCCTACGCGCAAATAGACCCCATCCATGTATTCCAGATTTCCCAAAACAAACCCGGTGATTTTCAGTTTTCTGAAATAGAAACAAGAAACAGTTATTGAATTTTGCACAGGAGATGTTATCGAGAACATCCAACTTTGTAAAGTTAGCAACTATAGCCATATGAGAAGTTTGACTTACCTGTAAATGGAAAAGCCGATCCTTGAATGAAGAAAAAATTTTAGAATCTTCTACTTCCTAATAAAAGTCAAGTTAATCTGTCACACCAATCCACCAAAGAAAAATATATATTGTCTATACGGAAAACAAGACTTTTAACATTAGAAGTCAATAAAAAGTCTAAATCAACAAGGACAAGAATATTACTTTAAATGTACTCAAGCTATTTATTGTGTCCAAGGAATGATGTGTTGGCCCCATTGGTCGGTGGAATATTGCTAGCTGCTCACCTCTCTGGTAGAAAATAATGAACATAAAACAATCAACAAATCAACTCAGAAACAATAAGGCAAAAAAAAAAAAGTTCACAACATTCATATAAAATAAGTTATGAGAAATTCCACAGGAAAACAAAAATCAAAAGATAATGAAAGGGGTGCAAATATTCTAACACAAATTACCTTATAGTTTGATCTTTTAAAAGCACAGCATCTTGCAGCAGAGAGTGGTTCCAACTCGTCAGTCTCTGAGGTCGAAGGTTCTGGAAGCTCAGTCCTTTCTGATGGCACCACCCTTGCACCCCTGAAGCACCCCTTCTGATTTTGAAGCGAGTTTCTGGCAGCAAAAACCCCCAAAGGAGTATGCACAACTACAACAGCATCTGGATTTGGGGTCCTACATTGGAAACAAGATATGAATCAACAGATGTGACACACAATAAGTTGCAACCAAAAATGGATACCACCTCACTGGTACGAGCAATAGAAAATACTACTGACTAAACATAAGATAAATACACCACAGTTCTAACCTGTGAACTGCACAATATATCAACTTTCTTGTGATTTGTATCCCATTCTTTTCTAGACTGTGCAACTGAAAGTTCAAGATACAATATGATCAAAATCACCAACATTGTTCACACATTATTTCTAGCCATTAAAAGATAGGTGCAATCATACAAACTACTACAGGAAAAGTCAACACCCTATGGACACTTACTTCCATGCTGTAGCCTGCTCTTGATGCACACATTGTATGAAAATGAGTAGCACATTTGCAACACTGGGTGCAGGAACCGTGAATCTGCTTACAAATTACACAACGCTGCACTCCAGAAGATAACGTAAATTAAATTAGAGACTGCAAATGTTACCATCATGTAAAAACCAGACCCAAAAAAAAGATATATAAATATCGCAGAACAAAAATTACAGGCTAAAGTCCTTTCCCAACTTGAGGAGTAAACATGGAGGATAACAAAAGACCATCCAAGAAAAATTACACCTTTCATTCAACAAGAAAGGAAAAGAAAACAGTAAGTGTCAGAAATTATACCCATTGCAAGATCATTTGAAACACAACTTTACCTTCAAAAAAGTAGTTGGTGGGATTTTGAGGATTCCAACAGCAGGTTCCATTTTCTCATGATTCAAGAAACCAACTTCACGGCGAAACCAAGCGCAAGAAACATGAACCCACAAGGTGTCAACATCAGTAGGCTTCAAAGCACCTCCTGAACAAACCACTTTCAAGTCAATAGCAGCAAATATACAAGGGAAGCAGTCAACTTTACTGAATATATAAAGTAGCATCATCGTGTAAGTTTCATGCTTAATATGAATCATAAGCTTAGCTTTTTTCATAAGATACAAAAACTCGGTGTACACCATTAAGATTATTCAAAAATATACATGACTATTCATGATATGAAAGAAGGAAAGAGAATATTCACATAAGCTTCCAAATTGAGGATGAAGGAAATATAGACGATAAGCATTAGTTAACAATGAGTCATTCACATGAAAAATAATAATCAAATGAGAACAAAAATTATCGCTTGAAATAGAAAAAAAAAATATGGTGAGAACTGAATAAAGATATTTTATGTACACCATTAAATATTAATCAACAATTAAAAAACAGTCATCAGTAAAAACACCAAAAATGTACGCATTAAACAAAAATCAAGACAAAATAACTAAGAAGTACTCAAGACACTAGATATGGGCAACATACCTCTTACAGGACAAAGACAACACTCTCTAATGACATCAGGTGTTTCACATGCCCTACAAACCCATGATGTAAAATCCTGCACATCTTTTGCGCCATAGCATTCTTGGTGCACAGCTATCTGACACCTGGACATAGCAACAAAAGTTATATATAAAACTTTTGAATCTAATAGCTTTTTTATAATTTTAAAAAAAGGGTCAAATCTTGCACCAGAAAGAAGACTAAATCAATTATCTAAATATACAAAATTGGCACAGATATAACAAATGGTGGAGACAGACACCTGTTGCATATAATAATTTTGTTATCCTCCCAATCTTCAACCCATCTACAAACCGCACATCTTTCCGTTGTCCACTTTGTATTAACTGGCTCATACTTCTCTGTTGAAACAAAGATGCACGTGAGTCTCCTTACCATACAAATTTTATCAACCAAACACCTCATTAAGACATAAGCACAAGAGCCCCGCACCCCCTTCCCAACACATACACATACACATACGCATACACACAAGATGATGTGTAAAGAATGTGGCACTTATTTTACCTTGCAAAAAATCAAGCAGACGCCTCTTATCTAAATTGGCAGGATTAAAGCCATGTTCATTATACTCTGCAATCTGGAAAAAACTCAGCATTAGTATGAAATTGTAGATTATCAATATAATGCGTAGTTTTGATCAAAGAAAAAAAGAGTTGAAGGTTAATCTTTTACAATCAAAACAAAAATGGGGTCATTGAGATCTTATCAGAATTACACTTAAACAAACTATTGTTAATTACTTTAATGGCAATAAACATATCCTAAATGAGATTAACTATAGAGAAATCCCAATAATCTAGTCAATTTTTCAGAATAACAGATATGGTACAAACCCATTTTTCCAGTGGTAGCATTGTAGCCTTCACTTTCACACTATACTTCCATTTTTTTGCTCTACAGCCTGTGTGCTTTTCCCATTCACTAGGTGTCTGCTTCTTTGACCCACAAGAACCACATTTACAAATAACCCTGCAACATAACATAATTAGAAGCAGCTCTGAAAATCCTTCCGAAAATAAATTCACTTTACAGTACAGCTGAAACTTGAAATGATTGACTTGAATTACTCAATAAAACAGCACGATTAGATTTACTGGAGAGCCCGAAATTGGTGGGAAAACTGACAGACCCAGCAAGAATGGATAATTTTAACTTGACAATGATGAATGGAATCCACAAAAATACATAGAATAATTCATTTCAATATAACTTCTGCATTTACAAAAGATAAGGGCTTACATATGAAGTTTTGGAACATATGTTCCTTCCATGCCATTACAAACTACAGTTATCTGCTCAGGATTCAACGATTTCTGGACGTGTAGTGCAGAACTGTTTCAAAAATTGCCATATCCTTCAGTTAACTTAATGGAAACGTTAAAAGAAAATCTATAAAGGCAGAAATTCACTTGCCACCAGATGAAATGAGCAGAAGAAAACATTTCTAACATACCTGGTTTTTTTCTGACGTTTTACCAAATCTGATGATCCACACTTCAACTTTGCTTTGCAATCAGGGCAATAGTAATCAATGTGCTCCAGGTCCTGAACCCCAGTCAATTTAGTAACCTCGATTCCTTATCAAAATTAGGAGAGAGGAAAAAAGTTCAAAGTAAACATGAAAGATATACCTTGAAAACATTACTGGAAATTTTGTCACACTCAGCATGCACCCAAACATTACAACCATCACAGCATACCTGAGACAGAGATTAAGACCAACAATCTGTCAAACCATTCAACCACATAATTAAAGAAACAAATTATGATGATGATGGTGATGAAAAATAATAGATTGCAGATAACTCACCCAATTCCCACCATCTGAGTGGTGCCATATTTTCTGGCATATGCCACAATATTGTTTTGATTTTTTTAACTACATAAGATGAATGTAAGCATTAGGAACCTATAATTATGTTTAAAAAATTAAAAAAGAAAATAATTCCAACATGAGGCCATTTTGAACCTTGGCACAATGTGTACATAAAAGTTGGGTTTCAAAACGTGAGCCCTTCATTTTTTTCATAGCTTTAGAAGGAGTAACCAAACCACAACAATCACAAGCCCTTGTGTCTTTATGATATGCTTCCTGCATAATAAATTCACTGGATGAAATGAACTATAGCATTTGAAATAAAAGATTATACTTTATAGCATGGAAACAAAATTTTGCACAGGAAAAAAATTCTGAAATCTAAAACTAGGCTAAAAATCAAAATCTTTGCATGACAAATAGCCAACCAAAAGAGAAAACTGAAAATAACGCAAGAAGAGTTGTCTTGATCCTTGTTATTTATCCATCTTTGTTATTCCTTCTGCTATTTATTCAGTTTTGTAGGGTAACCCTTTTAAATTCTCATAGAAATGTCAAAACGCATTCATTCAAGGTTATACCGTGTAGCATTCTCCAAACAGGGCCGGATTATATGAGTCCTTCACAAGAAAGTATTAAAGGCCCGGATTATATTCTTCAAGATGTACCGAAATCCAAAGAATGAAGAGAAAAAGGGATTTCCCAGAGTAAAAAGAAAAAACTTACATGGCTCTGAGAGTAATATTCCTGATCTTGATAAAACCCAGTAGCCTCTTGGAATTGGGCGGGATTTTCCTCTGAATTAGTTGTTGTCCCAAAGCTTGTGTCCAGAAACCCATTTTCTGCTAACAACGCCTCCTCTATTGCCATCTGAAAATCACTTGGCTTGCTCTTGTATAACTGTGTCTGCCCCCGAAATCTGGACGAACAAAAATGCTCAAAGATTTTTCTAAACAAATAGGAAATCTTCACAGAACTAATGAGCTACAGACCTGTCCATGAACTGCGGAAAGGGGAATACCATTCCCTGCCTCACCCACCCATAATCCTGCACATCAACGTTCATTTAAACTCCACTCTGAACAAATTTGTAGTACTTCGAAAAAATACAGAAAGTTTCACTATTAAGAGATTTACCCTTTGTGTTCCATTCTTTGAGAACCCATAGAACATCACACATATAGCACCAGGAACACAGCACCTCAAAACTGATTTTGGAGCTTGCAATATGGGGTCGATCACCACGGCTGGCCAAGCCGGGTAGCTCTTCCCACACTTAGCCCAAACAATGTCACCCAAAGCAAAGTCCTGTGGTTTATATATTTCTTTCTTCTTTGCACCATTGGCTTTACTAATTTTCTCCATGCCCCCTAAACTAAACCCATCTCTATATTTCCCACTTTTGTTCAAAGTCGTATAGTTTCTATGATCAAAATGGTTATACCCCATACAATCCACGTCGTCTTCTTCTTGTTCTTCCTTCCCATAATATTGGAACTTCTTCGAATTCTTGTGCCTATAAATATCCTCCTTGCTCTTTTTTACAAAACCCAATTTCTCAATTCCCTCTATATCATCATCTTCTACCAAAACTTCATAACCTTCTTCTTCGTCAAAATTAGTTTCTCTATTTTTATATACATCAATGACAGAATCGTTAAACCTCGAAGGAAGCATCTGAATTCGTCCTCGTGACGACCTCCGGAACTTCCCGGAGCTCCGATTCAACGCTCGTTGATTAATCAATCGCTCCAAATTTGACTGGACCTCTTTGGTGGGCCAAGACAACTCGTCGTTGTACGAAGAACCTGAACCGCTGCTGAAATCTTCGCCCTCTCCATTGCCAACTGAGCTGTACCCATTCGTTTTCCGCTTCTTCGGATTCGCGGAAAATTCATAGGCTGTAGCTTCGGGCTCTTCGAGCTTGCAACGTTTCACATTTGGCATTTCGAATTTCAGAGGCCGTTTGATAATCATATTCTAACCATTCAATTCCACAAAATCTCCCTCAAATTATAACAACCCAAACCCTAATTTCACATTGAACCCCAAACCAAACCTTGAAAAAAGAACACCAAAAAGAAACTGAACAATCGAATTTTGAAGACTTCAAAATCGGCCACCGTCCTCAGAGACAATTTACGCCGCCGGAATCAATGCAAATACCCAAATTCGGGTGCGAAAACCCTAATTAAAGCGACGGAAGCATAAAGGTAATGAATTTGAAACGGTTCTCTGTAACTTTCTTTCGGCCAAACGCAGGCAACAAAAAGAAAGATTCAAAACGAAGTCGGAATTTTGACCTTGGAGTCGGTGCTGTGACAGAGCCGGACCAACTTTCTCAGGAAAATCAAGATAAAAGTTTCCCGGAAAATCAAGAAAGCTCGAGCTGTGTTTGTCACACACAGAGAGGTCCCGTTTGCCTAAAACCACAATTTACAGTTTTGCACACAACGACGAATTGCTTATGTACGACGTGATCTATAATTATTATTATTATTTGATAATAACCATATTAACGTGAAATTAATAATATTTTTACCTTAATAAAATAATTAAAATAATTACAAATATACCAGGCCTCGTGCCGCCATTTGGCTCCAAAATTTGGGAAGGAGGGAGATGTTGAAAATTTTTGATAAGGGAAAGCGCGAATTGAAATATATTGGGAGGTAGCATGGAGCTTCTGTGCTACCTTCTTGCTTGCTGACATGTCGGTACTCGGTGTGCCACTGCTGAATTTGTTGTGGGACAGATGTGGATCCTAATCCGTATAGCAGAATTAGTTTGTATCACCAGCGGAAAGCCCGATGATGTGCATATGATGACATGTGGAAAAGTTATTTTACATTTCATTATGTTATTAGCTAGAGATAATAAAAAATTTCGTTCATATTGCATGAGAGTTTCTCTCCTAGCCCAAAAAGTCACACTACATCAATTGCATAGATAATCACTCTTAACTATTTGAGCTATAAATCCTTTACAGTCAATTAAAATAGTGTTGGATCGAACAAAAAATAGTTTATCCCCAATTTTACTTGGGATAAGTTGTCTCAACTAAAGTAATAGGCCAATAAGGTTTAACTTAGTCAAAAAATGCATTGACTTGCAAACAAATTATCTCAGTGACACATTGATAGTGTGTGTTTGTACAAACCATTTTCCCCCTTCCTAACTTTAACCCTAGAAACAAAAACTAGAGTAATAACAAGACAAGTTAAACTTACATAGTTATACGAGTTTCTAGAATTTGAGGTATTTGCAGTTTAGGGTCAAAATTCTAGGATTCGATGTTTGAAGTCCAAATCAAGACCTTAAAACTAGTGTTTAAGACAAGATATGAGTTACGAGTACATGATAGTCCAAGTATGAAAATTTTGGTATTATGTTTCATATTCAAGTTTATATAATCTTTTATTTCAACAAACATAACATAGCATTATGGATCAATCTTAGTTTTTCATGCGTGTTGAAATATCATAAGACAAAACAAATTAAGAGGAGAGAAAAATGATTTAGCAATTATTTATAAAAGAATCACTTATTACTAGATGGATTAGCAAGGATGGATCATGAACATCATGATTAATTGACAACTAAATACAATTAGAAACTGTAATTGCTCATTCACAAAATTAACAATAGATGGCAAGAGATATTGGAGAAGTTCAAATATTATCCATGACATACCTAGGATGTGATACCTAAAATGCTTGAAGCAGATATCTGATCCTAGTCATCATCAATACGAACAAACAAATTTTGTTTAAAAAAAATAAAAATCCTATATATTTAAAGAGTATAGCCGCGCGGTTATATGTTTTAAATATTCAAATATATTTAAAGAGTATAGCTGCGCGGCTATACTCTTTAAATAGTCGAATATTTTCAACAGGTATCGCCGTGCGTCAAATATTTTCATAATACCAAAGTATTTAAGTTAAGGATTGGTTACATACTTCTAATCTCGGCTGTTGAAATGCATCTAAGAGACTATCAACACATTTAATCAATGTTATCCAATGCCCAAGATTAGAAGTATGTTTCCTCCTTTTATATAACCTTCTCGAATTTTAACCCTTTGATATTGATCATTATTTAAGTTTGTTTCTTACTTGCTACATTCGTTCATTATTTTTATTCAACAAAATCATGCATTTGACTATCATGTCAATTAATTACTCTAGTATCTCACACACCACGTATTACCAAGGTGCTAACGATGAACTTGCACTATTATGTATCCCAATAGATATATTAGTGCATCAATCAACAAATATCAAACTTTCAAACGAAATCTCCAAATTTCTTTTATTGTTACGTTCAATATTACATATATCTTCTCCAATCTTCATACATGCTCTGCATACATACTTTAGTTGCCGAGTCAATATCAACAGTATGAACATTGTCTACAAACCATATATAAAAAATATATAATCGATTAAGATATAGCTAAATACAGCTAGAAACCGTAAATGCTCATTCACAAAATTAACACAAGATGGAAAGATATAGATATTGAAGTTCCAATATTATCCATGACATACCTGGGATGTGATAATCAAAATGCTTGAAGCAGATATCCGAACTTGGTCATCATCATATTACGAACTAAATCATTAAGGTGCAAGTAGACACGAGTTCTAACAGCACTTCTCAAGCTCTTCCTAGCATGCCTTATGACAACCCTCGGGGGTACAATGGTAATGATCAAGTGAGAGGCATAGGTAGTGATTTTGGACTTCTTCCTCCAACTTTCCTAAGTCTTTCACAATGTTCACAACTTCATTCACCAAAAGTAAGGCTACTAGGACCATAATAATTAAATGACATCGAGGAGATGATTGTGAACGAGGTAAACCGCCATGACTAGCCGCATTCTAAAATTTGAACCAGAATAGGAGAACGATGAAGGAGCTAAAGCTCATGGAAACGAATATGAGCAACAAGCACAATTAATTTACAGTATTTATAATAATCTTTAGTTTCCCCCAACATTTCAACTTCAAAATGGAAAATTGTCATCAGCAGTTGCAATACAATTATATATGGCTATAGCTTATATACACAAATGAAATGCAAATGACAAGCTGATAACAATGAAAGTTGTGAGAGTCTGTGACTAACACTAACAAAATTGAAGTTGTGAGTCTGTGACTAGTACTAAGGAGAAAACACACCATTGTATTGCTGTAGTTAGTATAAAGAAAAACGTGGGAAAGATTTATTCTTAAACACGTGGCATTATATGGTTAGAAACAAAGCTCAGCTAGGATACTGTCATAATTATTATTATTTAAACTTGGCAATTGGAGTCCTAGTCCTACTGTTTTGCTAACTATTTTTTAATCCTAATTTAAATTATTATTTTTCGTTAATATGTGAGACGAAAATTTGACGTTGTCCACAAGAATAGGATCAGATCACATTTCTAGAATTTGGATTTAAAAAGTTTGAAAATTGGACCAGGTTTTTCGTGATTTGTATTAACAAACAACATTTTTGGAATTACTAGAATTCTAATTAAGGTAGGGAGCAAACTAGAATTTTGATAAAATTACATTTACCACAAATGCCACCAACCTTTTTTCACCTGATAAAGCTATAATAATTAAGGGCTTCAAACTTTCAAATCATAAAAACACTCGGAGACATGGACACGGAGCAACTCAGAATCAATCCGTCTAGTATGGGCCGGAACGGTGGAGAAGAGGGGAAGGAAACGAAGGTGAAACCCTAATTTCCTCGTTTGTTTATTGGGAAAGTGTATGAAACTGAAGAAAAATTGACTTGTTCAATAATAGGCTCAACACCAACCCAACAAGGACTGGATACTACACTACGAAGAACACATCAAGAAGGAAGCAAAGGTAAAACCCTAATTTTTAGGTTTGTTTGCTTGGAAAGTGTAGGAACTGGAAGGAATTTTTTTTAATAAAAAAAATAGGTTTCTTTAATTCAATGTGAGTTGTTAGTGAAATGCACTATTTCTCTGAATTAGATTGTGCGTCTGACAATGAGAAACTGATGATATTTCGATAGGAAATATTTTTTTGGTAGAAAGAATTAAGAGTTTGAGAATTTTATGGTGTCTTAATTTGTGGGTTTCTAATCTAAATTATTTTGTTTTAACAGCTGGGGGATGGATATCAAGTTGTTACTCCCAAAGGTAAATGAATGCATACAACGAAACCAAATATACATATATACACACACACACACACACACAAGCTTCATGTTATGATTGTATTTTAATTTGCATTGCATAATTATAATTAACTTCCTTCTTACCCTGTTGTTGTTGTGTTGTGTTGGCATGTTCATGTTGTGCTCATGATAAAGTACTTGTTGACGTTGACAATCTTCGTTTGAATGGGAAGAACTACGGTATTTGGAGATGTAATATGAATGAACATGTCCTAGATAATCTTAGAGGTGTGCTCTATGGGCCACGCCCAAGTTTTGTGGTAGATACAGAAGCAAGTGTTGAAGAAATTGCTCGATCAATGGCTGCCGAACATAAATGGAATGAGGATAACGCCCTGTGTTTTCATACAATCTTGAACCATCTATCTGATGATCTTTTTCTTCATTACTCAAAGAGGAGGAAGGAAACAAGTGCCAAGCAACTATGAGATGAGCTGAGATTGAGGTTTGGAGGACACGAATCTCGGGTTCAAAAGTACATGGAATTTCATTTGCTTGAGGGGGAGGAACCAATGTGGGAGCAAGCTGAAGAAATGGATTCAATGTTCTTAGGTCTGGTTGAGTGTGACAAAATGGCGATAGATGAGGAATTTAATGTGAATGCAATCATCTCCAAGCTCCCCCCATCTTGGGAGGATGTGCGCATCGAGTTGATGTGCGAGGAGCATCTGCCTGTTACAAAGTTGATTCATCGCTTGAGGGTTGAACAACAATCACACATCAATTAGTTAATCACAAGAAAAAAAGGAAAGTAGTAGTAAGCTTTTGGTTTTTTATACATGTTTTGAGTTTTAATGGGACCTTCCATGCTTTGATTTTCTTTTTAAATTGATAACATTTTTTTTATTCAATTGCTCTGATTATTTGTTTATTAATTAGTAACATGTTTGTAATCACCTATTGGAGAAAATTCAACCTCAATACTACTGAGGTTACCTTTTCAGGTGTAGAGTTTAGTAAAAATATTTTTATTTCATTTTATTAATTAAACTGAGCAGTAATACTAGTGTCCACATCCATGTCGATTAGGGATTGTGTATGACAATATTATCCATGTCCCCGCTCCCCATCCCATGTATGAAATTTCAGGAAATTATCATCCTTGTCTCCATCTGGGTAAAATCCATTTAACACTTAAATTTCACTCAACCATTCAAAATCATCTCAATTTAATTGGACAAAACTATAAAATATGCAAAGCTTCAACATCTTACAAAGTTTAGGATAACTTTTTAATTTTTATATTATATCACATTATAAATTTATCAATTAAAAATAAATACATTACTTATCAGGCCGGATTCAGAATAGGGATACCATCCTTAGTCCGTCACTGGTGTGGTATTGTTAAATATCAGGGATCCCCATACCAACCCCCATTTCCCCCATTAAGGTTAGGGACTCGACCCGATCCGAGCTGACGGGTTATCTTCCATCCCGACCTATCCAATTCCCAACAAAAATATTATTATTACAATCTATATATTATCAAATATATAATAAGGAATAAACATGAGAAACAAGGAAAATAATTATCATAGCTAGTGGATGAGCTTATAATTTTATTTTTATTTATTTTTTGGGTAGAAGCGATATTCTACTTTAAACTAATCTAAACTTCATGGATGGAAATTCGAACTTGGATGCAGAGTGGGGAGCACATCTGCTCTACCCAACTTGGCTCAGCCTATGTTTGCAGATGAGCTTATAATTAGATGCCTAACATAGTGGAATTATTCTTTGCACATGTTGCATACATTTTAGTAAAACAATGGATTCATTTACGTGCCATGTTACCCAATTGATGACTATTGTACGAGTAGATGGAAATAAGGCATTATGAGTCACATAATTTGTATGTGGGGAGTTAGCTGAAACAATTGAAGTCAAGGATGAAGTGAGTTTCAAAACTCAGCTTCAAAATACGTATCAATAGTTAAAGCTTTTGTAAGATGGTCATTCATAATTTTGTACAATGTCTCTCGTAATATAAAAAAGAATTTTACTTTACATGGACTGCTGGTAGAATTGTGTATTACCATTGTATTGCTGTAGTTATTATAAAGAAAAAGGGGGGAAAGATTTATTCTTAAACACGTGGCATTATATGGTTAAAAACAAAGTTCAGCTAGGACACTATTATAATTATTATTATTTAAACTTGGCAATTGGAGTCCTACTGTTTTGCTAACTATTTTTTAATCCTAATTTAAATTATTATTTTTTGTTAATACTTGAGACGAAAATTTGACGTTGTCCACAAGAATAGGATCAGATCACATTTCTAGAATTTGGATTTAAAAAGTTTGAAAATTGGACCAGGTTTTTCGTGATTTGGATTAACAAACAACATTTTTGGAATTACTAGAATTCTAATTAAGGTAGGGAGCAAACTAGAATTTTGATAAAATTACATTCACCACAAATGCCACCCACCTTTTTTTACCTGATAAATTAAGGGCTTCAAACTTTCAAATCATAAAAACACTCGGAGACATGGACACGGAGCGACTCGGAATCGATTCGTTTGGTATGGGTCGGAACAGTGGAGAAGAGTGGAAGGAAACGAAGGTGAAACCATAATTTCCTCGTTTGTTTATTTGGAAAGTGTATGAAACTGAAGAAAAATTGACTTGTTCAATAATAGGCTCAACACCAACGCAACAAGGACTGGTTACTACACTACGCAGAACACATCAAGAAGGAAGCGAAGGTAAAACCCTAATTTTTAGGTTTGTTTGCTTGGAAAGTGTAGGAACTGGAAGGAATTTTTTATAATAAAAGAAAAAAGGGTTTCTTTAGTTCAATGTGAGTTGTTAGTGAAGTGCACTATTTCGCGCGTTTGACAATGAGAAACTGATGATATTTCGATAGGAAATATTTTTTTGGTAGAAAGAATTAAGAGTCTGAGAATTTTATGGTGTCTTAATTTGTGGGTTTCTGATCTAAATTATTTTGTTTTAACAGCTGGGGGATGGATATCAAGTTGTTACTCCCAAAGGTAAATGAATGCATACAACAAAACCAAATATATATATATATACACACACACATAAGCTTCATGTTATGATTGTATTTTAATTTGCATTGCATAATTATAACTTCCTTCTTACCCTGTTGCTGTTGTGTTGTGTTGGCATGTTCATGTTGTGCTCATGATAAAGTACTTGTTGACGTTGACAATCTTCGTTTGGATTGGAATAACTACGGTATTTGGAGATATAATATGAATGAACATGTCCTAGATAATCTTAGAGGTGTGCTCTATGGGCCACGCCCAAGTTTTGTGGTAGAAACAGAAGCAAGTGTTGAAGAAATTGCTCGATCAATGGCTGCCGAACATAAATGGAATGAGGATGACGCATTGTGTTTTCATACAATCTTGAACCATCTATCTGATGATCTTTTTCTTCATTACTCAAAGAGGAGGAAGGAAACAAGTGCCAAGCAACTGTGGGATGAGCTGAAATTGAGGTTTGGAGGACACGAATCTCGGGTCCAAAAGTACATGGAATTTCATTTGCTCGAGGAGGAGGAACCAATGTGGGAGCAAGCTGAAGAAATGGATTCAATGTTCTTAGCTCTGGTTGAGTGTGACAAAATGGCAATAGATGAGGAATTTAATGTGAACACAATCATCTCCAAGCTCCCCCCATCTTGGGAGGATGTGCGCATCGAGTTGATGTGCGAGGAGCATCTGCCTGTTACAAAGCTGATTCATCGCTTGAGGGTTGAACAACAATCACACATCAATTAGTTAATCACAAGAAAAAAAGGAAAGTAGTAGTAAGCTTTTGGTTTTTTATACATGTTTTGAGTTTTAATGGGACCTTCCATGCTTTGATTTTCTTTTTAAATTGATAACATTTTTTTTATTCAATTGCTCTGATTATTTGTTTATTAATTAGTAACATGTTTGTAATCACCTATTGGAGAAAATTCAACCTCAATACTACTGAGGTTACCTTTTCAGGTGTAGAGTTTAGTAAAAATATTTTTATTTCATTTTATTAATTAAATTGAGCAGTAATACTAGTGTCCACATCCATGTCGATTAGGGATTGTGTATGACAATATTATCCATGTCCCCGCTCCCCATCCCGTGTATGAAATTTCGGGAAATTATCATCCTTGTCTCCGTCTGGGTAAAATTCATTTAACACTTAAATTTCACTCAACCATTCAAAATCATCTCAATTTAATTGGACAAAACTATAAAATGTGCAAAGCTTCAACATCTTACAAAGTTTAGGATAACTTTTTAATTTTTATATTATATCACATTATAAATTTATCAATTAAAAATAAATACATCACTTATCAGGCTAGATTCAGGATAGGGATACCATCCTTAGCCCGTCATCGGTGTGGTATTGTTAAAAGTCAGGGATCCCCATACCCGCCCCCATTTCCCCCATTAAGGTCAGGGACCCGACTCATTCCGACCTGACGAGTTATTTGCCATCCCTACCCATCCAATTCCCAACAAAAATATTATTACTACAATCTATATATAATCAAATATATAATAAGGAATAAACATGAGAAACAAGGAAAATAATTATCATAGCTAGTGGATGAGCTTATAATTTTATTTTTATTTATTTTTTGGGTAGAAGCGATATTCTACTTTAAACTAATCTAAACTTCATGGATGGAAATTCGAACTTGGATGCAGAGTGAGGAGCACATCTGCTCTACCAAACCTAGCTCAGCCTATGTCTGCAGATGAGCTTATAATTAGATACCTAACATAGTGGGATTATTCTTTGCACATGTTGCATACATTTTAGTAAAGCAATGGATTCATTTACGTGCCATGTTACCCAATTGATGACTATTGTACGAATAGACGGAAATGAGGCATTAGAGTCACATAATTTGTATGTGGGGAGTTAGCTGGGACAATTGAAGTTAAGGATGAAGTGATATTCAAAACTCAGTTTCAAAATACTTATCAATAGTTAAAGCTTTTGTAAGATGGTCATTCATAATTTTGTACAATGTCTCTCGTAATATTATTTTGGCAAGTAATCCCCTTTATTTTTTGCATATGTAAATTCAGTCATTCTTCACTTTGGTTCATGTAGCTTTAATATAAGCAATTCCATTCCTATAGTAATCCAAACCGTTTGTGACAAGAAATGATCAATTGAACATCAATAGATACTGTGATCTTTTTGTAGTAATGTGATCACAAGTAGCCAATCCTTAACTAACTTGCAAAGTGTTGATCCCAAAAGCCCTCCCTTTTTCCCCTATCGTCCTACATACATTGTAAACTATATTTTGGATCAAAACTGCACATTCGAAAGAGATCAACAAAAATTCCCCTGTAATCTCTATATATAAAGCAAAAGGCAAAGAATGGTGAAACATTCAAAATATCAAAAAATGTATTTGGTTAATTCAAACATTAAGAATTGAAATTATTGATTAAATGAGGATAATATGATAAATTCACATTTTTCATATTAAAAAAATTAAAATTAAAAATAAAATAAGATAATAGGTCCTACTTTTATGGAACATAACTACCCATATTATCTTTTTCTTCATTCTAAAAATAAAATAAAAAAGAAAACCAATTGGCACATGTGCGAGCATGTGCCAATGGGCTAGTATCTATATATATATAAAGCAAAAGGCAGAGAATGGTGAAACATTCAAAATAGGGATATTCATTGAAATGTCACCTGAGCTTATACCTTAGTTTCGATTTGTCACATGAAAAAAAATTTAAGTGAAATGTCACCTGAATTTTTCAAAATACATAATTTGTCACCTCACTTTAACATCATCCAATTTTCCAATTATTTTCAAGGGTATTTTAGTCTTTTTATTTTCAAGAGTATTTTAAAAATGGAAAAATCATTATAAAAAAATTATGAGAAGACCCTTGAAAATTATAAAAAGTATATATCTTTTCACATTTAATCCTCAGCCATTTTTACATTTAAGCTTTATTTTTTTAATAATAATTTTTTCCATTTTTAAAATATCTTGAAAATGAAAAGACTAAAATACCCTTGAAAATAGATGGAAAATCAGATGATGTTAAACTCAGGTGACAAATCATGGATTTTGAAAAATTCATGTGACATTTCACTTAAATTATTTTTTCAGGTGACAAATTGAAACAAATGTATAAGTTCAGGTGACATTTCAACAAATATCCCTTCAAAATACTAGAAAATGTCATTGGTTAATGCAAACATTAAAAATTGAAATTATTAATTAAATGAGGATAATATGGTAAATTCACACTTTTTCATATTAAAAAATTAAAATTAAAAGAAAAATCAGATAATGGATCCTATTTTTATGGAATATAATTACCCATTATCTTTTTTAATTCTAAAAATAAAATAAAAATAAAAAAGAAAACCAATTGGCACATGCTCAATGGGCTAGTATATATAAAGCAAAAGGCGGCGAATGGTAAAACATTCAAAATACCAGAAAATGCCCTTGGTTAATTTGAACATTAATAATAGAAATTATTAATTAAATGAGGATAATATGGTAAATTCACATTTTTTATATTTAAAAAAATTAAAATTAAAAACAAAATCATATTATAGGTCCTACTTTATGAAACATAACTACCCATGTTATCTTTTCTTAATTATAAAAATAAGATAAAAAATAAAAAATAAAACCAATTGGCACATGCTCACACATATGCCAAGGGACTAGTATTTATTGTGACACAAGATATTGTGAGGTCGACATGTTTTGAATAATTAGCATATAAGCTTATTGTAAATCAGTTAATTTATTCTTAAACACGTCACATGGCATTATATATATAATTTTTTTTTCTGTCATTCTTTTACTCACTGTTTGCTAACTTTTTTTTAATCTTAATTTAAATCACTATTTTCATTCATTTGTGAGACTTAACTTTGACGTGGCCAACAAGAATAGGATACGTGTTGCCAATTGACCAGGTTTTTCGTGATTTGGATTAACAAACAACATGTTCGGAATTACTAGAATTCAAATTACCGTAGGGATCATGCCACCAACCATTTTTTTACCTGACAAATTATAATAAGGGCTTCAAATCAAACGTTCAAAACATAAAAACACTCGGAGACATGGACACAGAGCGACTTGGAATCGATCCGTCTGGTAAGGGCCGGAACGGTGGAGAAGCGCTCAAGGACACGAAGGTGAAACCCTAATTTCTAAGTTTGGTTACTTGGAAAGGAAGGAAAATTGAATTCTTATATAATAGGTTTCTTTTGGTTCTATTCTATATGAGTGTTTAGTGGGTGTGTGATCTAAATTAATTCTCTTGTTTTATTAGCTACCAATGCCAACGCCAAGGAAGAGTGGGGGATTGTTAGGAGTTTTTGAAGGAAGAGATGGAATGCTGGTTTCTGGCTATGGTACCATACCCTAATATATCTCATTTTCTCATGGCAATTACTGACTCCTGGTCCTGGTTTGGGTTAGAAATATGTATATACTTTCATTAAGTTACTGTTTAAATTATATTTCATGTGATTTGTATTGATGCTATATGTTTTCAGTCATCTGGAGAGACTTGAATAAGAGGACCCGAGACATGCATGCGGTCGCCAAGATTGAGTCAAAGTTGAGATCTGAACGTGATAATGAGCAAAGGGAAAGTGGTATGTCTAGTCTTGCTCGTCCAGAACCTGATCCCATTGACCCTGTTCGTCTTGATGGGAAGAACTACCCCATCTGGGCGCGGCGAATGGAGTTTTTCCTCAAGGAATTAAAAGTTGAATATGTACTCTATGAGCCATGCCCTAGCATTATTGTAGGATCTGTAGCATTTTCCGGAGGACTTACTGAATTGAAGGATGCTGAAGAGAAATGGATCAAGGATGACTTTCTATGTCTTCGCACGATCTTGAACTATCTATGCGATGATCTCCTCCATCGTTACGGAAAGAGAAAGAAAACTACAACTGCTAAACAACTGTGGGACGATCTAAAATTAATGTTTGGAACAAAGAAATATCTGGTTAGAAAGTACATGGATTTTCAGATGGTCGATGAAAAGCCACTTGTGGAGCAAATTCAAGAATTTAATCGCATTTTCGATGAAGTTGTGGCTTCTGGAATGACGTTGGGTGAGACGTTTCATGTATCTGCCATCTTATCCAAGCTCCCTGCCTCTTGGAAGCATGTGAACATCAAGTTGAAGTACAATATTAATGAGCCTTTGACTTTAGAAGTGTTGATGGATCATTTGAGGATTGAAGAAGAGTACGTTTGCGTATGAACACATCGGATGTATTTTGTTTATGAAATTCATGTAAGAAATTATTAGGGGTTTTTTTTATATATCAAAGACTAAGCAAACATGATTGGAATTTCTAAAATCTAAAATTTAGTACCCTAATTTCTATGTTTGGTTACTTTTGTTAGCTCGTTCTATGTGAGTTGTTAGTTAGCCGACTTTGTCTAGTGCCTTTAGGAAATTACGATTAATTTGGACAATCAAGTGAGTCATCACTGTCCCAGACAAGGAAACTTTTGTATCAACTCGATCCGTCTTAATATTAGAAGAAAATAGTTCAAAACAATCTGAACTTGGACAACCCATGGTTTCACAACTTAAAAAACAACAAAGATTCCAAGTTACTAGTGTTAATACTCATCTAAAATGATAAAAAGAAAAGAAGAAAAATAATCAAGTCATATACAGTTGATCCAAATTAAAAATCAAAATCCCATTTGTTGTAACAAAAAAAAGTGATATCAGTTTTGAATGCCACGTCCGAAAATCCAAAATAACAAAATTTCTTATATGTGATGATCCAAAATTGCCTCCTATAAATTTGTCCTACCGTATAACATGCACATCAAGAGTCCAAAAAGAAAAGCAACTCTAGAAAGTGTTTTTGTAACATAAGCAATTTTTATATATGCCAAACTTATCAAAAGCGCTTTTGATTGTCATGCATCGTATTTTGACATGTCAATAACACTCCCAAACAAACCTTAAATATAGTTGATCCCCTATTTTACTTTGCATACGTTGTCTCAACTAAAGGACTAGAATAATAACAAGACAAGTTCAAACCACATATGAGTGCATGGGTGTTAAAATAAGGTCCAAACTCTAGAAGTGATATTAGGGAAGGATAATTCAAATCATGACCTTAAATGAAGGGGAAACCGCTCTTTAACATTTGATATGCAATCCCCTTATTAAATCTTGTGTTTAAGACATGAGATATAAGTTATACATAAGTCGCATTTGATCTAATCTTTTATGTGAACAACACCTGGCACAATACTGAAATTATTCTATATGAGGTCTAAAGGAAGGATGGACAAAAACTAATTTATATTCAAAGATTTAAAAAGTATGTCAAACAACATGTACATACAAAGAGTGACAAAAATACATAATTGTGACTATTGAAAAACTAAGACACAAAGGTTCGAAACCCGTTGTAAGTACTTTGTGGTCAGAGGCAAGTCGAATCCCGAAAGGGATTAATCCCACCCTTCAAGTATTGGGACACCTCGTGGTATTTACCAAAAAAAAAAAAAAACTAATACATGCCCTCCGCAATTGAAAATTAGGTTTTATAAAAAAAAATCTGAAACTTAGGTGAAGATGGGCCGAATCTTGGGCCTGGACGTTTGAGGACGAAGCTTTACTATATTTTATGAGCCAGAATATTGGGCCTTATTTCTTTCGTAATTTTGGGCTGGGCTTCATTGATCGACCTAGGTGAAGATAAACAAAACGACATCGTCTAGTGGACGAGGAGGACGCCCTAATAACACTCCAGTATCATTGTTCAAAACTCTTCGCGAATCTCTGCCTCCCTCTCACTCTCGGGTCTGAGGAGTTACCAGCTTAAGCTCTACGGCCTCATTCAGGTATATTCAGTTTTCCCTCTCTAAATTATCTGTTTGGATGCCTAGAAAATCACAGAAGAAAATGCAAAAATCAACTTGTCATAAAAGTGAGATGGATATGATGGTGAAATAGTAAAAGGTTTGAGCAGGAATTTTGTGATGGCAGTGAAAGCACCGAAGAGGGCCCTAGTCCTTGTTAAAGCTTTTGCATTGTGACTTTCGCAACCTCTTCTAAATCAAACAGCACTGGGGTTTGATCTATAAGCCTCAGTGATGGGTCGTAAGAAAAGGCGTGGGTTACATTCTAATATTGAATGCCAGCCTAGACTGCTCCCAACATATTGCAACAGTGACTTAGCTGCCATCACAATTTCCAGCATTGATAAAAAAATCTTTCTGCTGATCCATCTCGATGATATGATTGCCATTCTTCTTATGTGGATTTAGCTTTTGATTGTGATTTTTGTTATTGTTGAGAAAGGAGCTTGACCTATATAAGTTATGGAAAACACTTTATAATCCACATATTTCTTTTTATTTTTTTCCAAATTCTGTCGTATGGGTTGAAAACCCATGTATATTAGGTTGTCTTTTGATTTTGGGTAACTATTATGTTTCCCCTGGTCCATATTGTGTAACAAAATTTGCGTATATGTTTTGGGAAAATCAATGCTGGATGGGTTTCATGTAATGTGCTGCTAAGTTTTTGCGGTTTTGGTTGCTTGGTAGTGGCTTTTTCTTTTCATGTACTAGTGTTTTAAATATAGTGTTCATGTATGCCAGCCCTCCATTTTTGTGACAGGTTTTGGCCTTAATTTTTGGCTTGAGTTGATCGTTAACTTGTTCTGTTCTTGGTTATGTTGTGCATCTATTTTGTTGATGTGTTTAGTTAATCTCTTATTCATGTGTGTTTGTGCATGTGTTCTCTTTTGGTAGGAAGAATCTGTGCAAGTCCCAAAAGTTCCAGTGCAAAGTTAATTTCCCCTTTTAGTTTGAAGAGAATGTCTGCTTGTTTGTCTGTTTTTTAGTGCTAGCAAGATTCTATTTGCCCCCTCCTGCACAGTTAATCCCCACTTTCCCACCCTTAAATTCATTTTCTGCGTCCATATTTGATTTCTGCATCAATTATACACAAGCATGGCTAGATTTAAGCATCGTGGTTTGGTTCAACAGGCACTAGGGCCCTCTCGCCATGTTATAATGGTTGATTACTTGTTCATCTGACCATACCTTTGAATTAACTATTTCGAAAGGTTTTGCATATCGTACCTTTTGTAGTAGGAGGTTTAGCCATAATCAGCTCATATGTCTATTCAATCATTTTATGACCAAGGTACATATGGTCTGGTATAAGTAGAAAACACTATTGTTTGGATAAATTTGAGTATTCTCAGCTCTGGCAACATCTTTGACTTGCTCTGAATTGTGTAAATAGAAAAGAAAGTCACTTTATCTGGCTGCAGGTAGAAGTGCGTATTAGCAATGCACCTAGAGTGATATGTTGTATTGCTTTACTTATTGTAGAAAAAATAAGGAAAGATTGTATTGTTTACTGAAAATGTATAATATAATGACAATGCATTACTAAAAAAAGACAATGTATTCAATTATTATTATTATTATTATCCGTCTTCTCTCTCCCTCTCTCTCTCTCTCTCTCTCTCTCTCTCTCTCTATTGTTTTTGTTCTTGATAACAATGAAATCATTGAATTGCATAGGAAAAGTGGAGCAATGAAATTGTGGACTAGGGTATTCTAGAGAAATCTGGATTTGATGGCCAGAGAAGGGATAGATCAAACGAGGTTGTGACGGGATTGCTGGATGGGGAATAAGCATCAGCATAGGTGCCAGAGTGTCTTGAGAGGATTAGGAATTTAAAGAGTATGTTTCTGTGAGCCATCAGTCGTGGGTTTTGAAGCTTGAAAGAAAAAGGTTTCCTGAATTTTTTTCAGGTGATTGTTGTCTGAGAGTATTGTGAGAGAGGATGAACTCTTTAGCTCAAATAGAGTATTGAAGCCTAGTATGGAGAGGGGATTTGAGGGTTTATGTCTTTTTCTTATTTTATCAAGAGGTTGATTTCTAAACCAGAACTAGGGTTGAATTTTGATGGGACTTCCAACTGGGAAAGTGATGCTGAGCAGACCTAGACAGACACTCACACAAAGCTCACTAATGGATGGGACTGTGCTTGGTCACTTATTGGTTTCCCAACAAATAATAAGTTTGGCTTGTTTTGACCAATCCCCTATTTGCATTGCTATAAATTTGAGATACACTTTGCACCAATTATATTGCTTCTGTTGGTGCATAATTGGAAAAAACACCGAGCTATTTAAATTTGGTTGACAAATGCCTTAAAAAATAACTTATAATTTAATCCAGAAGGTGTGTTCTTTTTTCAAAAAAGTGCACACACAATCTAATTACCGCCCCACTCAATTTGTTCAAGTGGCTAATTGAATAGTGGCCACTAGTTGACCTAACGTTAAAAATTGGTCTAGTTCTAGTGGGTTCTATTGCCCACATTTAGTAACGACTTGCAGCTATATGCAAGTGCATCATCATTTCCACCGGGCTTTGCAATAATACTAAAGGGAAAATACTCGCCTCCTTTGCAGGAAATGGGGATTCCTATTTTCTTGTTAATCATAATTTAACATGTATGTAGAGATTTATCGTTTTATGTTTTTTTAAAATTATTTTCGTATATGTATCATACTTTGATTTATAACAAAAAAATACCTCTTTTGAGGGAACGAGGGAAACAATGTCCATATCAAAATAAAAGAAAACATAGAAGTAAATAAATTCCAAAATTATGTATGTATGCTTATGTGTCGCATATTATCATATGCATGTGTAAGGCAATGGAGGGAATCAATGTCGTGGGAGGAAAAAAAAAAGCAACTAAGATATCTTAAAAAATAATATAATCTTTCGGCTTATGTCAATTAAGGTCCAATAATTATACCACTAACCATTAAATTATTTTACGTGAATAATTGCCCTATATATATATATATAAACAATTAGGTCACCCAAAAAAAAAAAGCAAATATTTCCTAAAATTTGTTAGAAAAAAAAAAGATGTCCAATCTTATGATAACAACAAAAAATTGGTGGAAAATTAAGAACCGTGCAAACAATGAAGAAAATTTGCTCAAGACAAAAAGGAAGGGAAGCGTGTCAAGCAAAGCAACAAATAAGCAACAGTAATTCAATCCTTTTTTTCATATGTGGATCACCACCAAACTTTGTTTGCTTCATCTGCCCCAAAAAAAAAAAAACTATTAATTATAATAATTTTTTCTTAAATAAAATAACTGTATTAATAATGCAGTGAAAGTATCATTGTCTGTACAGATATTAGATGCTTTAAACAACATTACCAGATAATTAACAATCCAGCTTGTTGGGAAAGAACAAAAGAGGTAATATTCAAAACAACGGAATTAAATTCAAAGGAGCCAAAAAATTCATAGGTCTGTGTCAAAGTTAGCAAACAAAACATCTGTCTCAGGGACTATACATGCTGGTGGAGTGGTGGTTTCTCCATCCACATATGTGCATTATAGTCCTGGATTTGCTTGTTTTTATATGACTTATGGAAACGTATTACAAACGTACAGGTTTTTTAAAACCCTGATTTGAGCTCCAATAATTAATGAAGAAGTAGAACTAGGACTTGACAAGTTTACATTGGTAGTAATGAAATGATGCATACCAAATTGCTATTCGTTCTTGAGATTCTTCACTATAATTTTAAAAAAGAAAGATTTCATATATGAAATACTGAACAAATAAAATTAATTAGCAATGAGTGAGTAGTCAAACTCTCTGAATTCTTTGATATGAGACAACACTTCACTTCACATCATCACATGTTCCCGTATATGTGATAAAATTTCAAGCACAACATGTGAACAATGTATATTGGGTGACAAGTAACATGCGCAGTAGTTGGGATTTACACGTGAAAAAACCTGCTTTGATTCCATAAAGGAAGATGATATTTCAACTCAAAATCAATTGGCAACAGAGAGTATTTTAACTCATTCTAAGTCCATTCTAGATACTTTCTGATGTATGACAAAACTTCTTATAGTGACTTAAATCTGAATGCATTAAATTGTAAACACTTTCAAGAGGGTACGGATCAAATTGTCATATACTTCCCCCCATGTGAAGTTTGATTGAATTGAATTAGGATCATATAATTACAATTCTATCAATCTGCAGGAAAAAAAAAGATGTAATTTCTTTAAGCCCGTCAATAGACATTTTAAGGTACGTAACTATTCCTATAACTGGGTGGGTCCCATAAAAATACCAATCCCATCCCAATCCAAAGGGAAGAGAAGCAAGAAGAGATTCTACAAACCGTTAACAAAAAATTCAACGGCTGTGATTTTCTGATTACTCTGACATGGTATCCAAGTCTCAGTGGACCCCTTTATATATATATATATAATAATTTCAAAATTCATTAAAATTAATAAATTAAATTAGAAAAATAAAATACATCCCACAAAAATGATAATTACTCTGTATAAGCCAGAAAAGAAACTGTCATAAAAAGCCAAATATTTTCTCTTCTGACTGTTAAATCTCCGCCCTTCCTTCCTTATCACACCCATCTCTCTATATCTGTTTCCCCTCTCCTATTTTTCCATCTCCACCTTTTTTCTTCTTCCTCTTCATCTCCATACAAACCTCTTTCATTGTTTCTGCTCTCCTCATTATCCGAACTCTGAACCTCACCACTCAGAGAGAGATAGAGAGAGAGAGAGAGAGTGAGAGCTTTTACTCTTCTTATCTTCTTCATAATTATTAGCTTAATTATGGTTTTCTACTTGCATAGTTAATTGGTGCAGCTCAGTTTAATTATCTCCTATTCATTTCTGCTTCCTTCTGCATTAAAAAAAACTCCATTTTCTCTGGAAAAGCTTAATTCCACATACTTGGTAATCATTTTTTTATTGGTTTTTTCTTTTTGTGTTTTCATTTAATCTTCAGCTCAGCTGTTTTTTTGAAGTGTTTCTGTTTCTGAAGTGTTTCTCAGAATAGAAAGAAACACTTTTGAGATATTATTGGCTTTTGCGCTAAACCTTATCTTGATTTAATTAATTAAACTTGTTCAGATATCTACTTAGGTGGGTAATAAGGATACTCGAGTTTAAGCTCGTTCATTCAAGAAAACCTGAAAATGGCACCCAGAAACAGTCGTGGAAAGGGCAAGGGAGAGAAGAAGAAGAAAGAAGAGAAGGGTAATCAATCATTCATTTGTCTTCAAATTGCTTAGTTTAATCAAAACTAATCATTAGTTAAGCACCCGGATTAATTAATCTTTGTGTCGTGTTTTTTCCTTCTGGCTTTGCAGTTCTTCCTGTTGTCATGGACATCACTGTGAACCTTCCTGATGAAAGCACTGTGGTTTTAAAGGTTTGCACGGTTTCTAAATTCTGCTCATGGCTCTTGTGGCTGCAATTAATTTATAACAAGTTCTGCTATTAGCTTTGTCAACCTTGGCTAACTAAGTCTCTCTGTCTTGTGACTTGTACTCTTCTGTAAGACAGGAACTTTTTGCTTTTGTTGCTTCCAATTCACATGGGCACTTTTTTTTTATAATTATTATTTTACGTAGTGTTGCAATATTTTAAGTACAAGCAATTGTATAGTGTCAAAGTTGGTTCATTGGCCGGTTTCGAATATGTGCTATAGTCTCCAAACTATTGGCATCACCCACCTACTTCCATAATAGAAGCTAGCTAGAAGCCTCTCTTGCAAGCACAGAATTGTCCTTGTCCTTATTGTTATTGTTGATACCAAGTTATAATGAGCCAATTCACTGTCATATTCCTATTCTTTAAGGACAGAAGTACATTATGTTTTTAAGTTAATGCTACATGTATCATGTATATATGAAGGTTGAATTACTTACGCTAAGTGAGGTCCGTATATATAAATGTGACATATTATGGATATTAGCATTATTGAGTATGTAGTGAAATTAACATTGATATTCTCAGCAGGGAATTTCAACGGATAGGATTATCGATGTTCGTAAGCTATTATCAGTGAACATAGAAACTTGCAATATCACAAATTTTTCGCTTACCCATGAGGTAATTTTCATTACTCACAATACTTCGTCGTGATTGTCTCATTCTTGTTTATGGCTAATCTTATTTCACAATATCTTATTGGAGGAGAAAATGGCATGTAGTTGAAGACTTTTCATTACATTGCCTTTGACAAATTAGGGCATTTAGTACAAGACCAAATCAAAAGAAACCCTAAAATCAATTTCATGTGGCTGAACGCCTAGCAGAAGAAGTTAGACCATAATCACGTTCGCGGTGATGACTGTATAATTATCCATGATTTATTGCAAAAAGGCCAAAAAATAAATAAATTTCAAACGACCATAATATCATTGTCGTTCATTGCAGGTAAGAGGGCAGCGATTAAAGGATACGGTGGACGTCTCCGCACTAAAACCATGCGTCCTGACGTTGGTCGAAGGTAAATATTCAAAAAAGAAACCCGACGTCGTTTTGTCCAACTTCTATGATCTATATTTATGGGTCGTAGGTCTTTAAGCAGTTTGAGGCCCATTGGGTTTTAGACGGTTTCAGGGCCATTGGGCCGAACGTATCCAGAACGTCGTCGTACCCGCTCCTTTTCTTCTTCCTCAATCAAATTTCTCACTCTCTGTGTGCTCTGTTTTTCTCAGAGGACTACGATGAACAGCGCGCGACTGCGCACGTCAGACGCGTGCTGGACATCGTGGCCTGCACGACGAGCTTCGGGGCGTCGCCTTCGCCGACGAAGGACCAAGGTCTTAAGCTCGATGCCTCTTCTACAGGCTCTGGTAAAAATGCGCCGGGTGCGCAGGATAAGAGCGCCAAGAAATCCACCACCACCAACACTTCCAAGTCTCAAGTTTCCACAGGAGCCGATAAGCGAGACGTGGCGGTGGACTCGGAGACCGAGATGAGCCACTCTTGCCTTAAGCTTGGTTCTTTCTACGACTTCTTCTCTCTCTCCCACCTTACTCCTCCTCTGCAATGTACTCTCTCTGTCCTCTCTATCTCCTCTACGTATGTATGTATTTATTTTATGGCATAAAAATTGAGTGTAAATGCTGTGAATTGTTGCAGTTATTAGAAGGGGGACGAAACGACTAGTCGATGAGATTTTGCCCCAGGATCACCTCTTTTCCCTTGAAGTAAGACTTTCGTCTACGCAGTCTATGCACACACAAAGACACAATTTTTATTTTATTTTTGAGTTCTCAACATCCAAACACATCTTATGTTTTTGCAATGATCAGGTGAAGCTTTGCAATGGGAAGGTGGTTCATGTTGAAGCTTGCCGAAAGGGATTCTATAGCGTAGGGAAGCAGCGGATTCTGTGTCACAACCTGGTCGATTTGTTACGGCAGCTTAGTAGAGCCTTTGACAATGTTAGTAAGCTGTTGTTGAGTTTCTCAAGTGTTTATTTTTTCTCAGCTTAAGTATGTAATGTGTAGAGCAATTCAGCTTTGCAATTGTGTAATGATAATATGCGTATTTAATTTCTCATATTTCAGGCTTATGATGAGCTCTTGAAAGCATTTTCGGAACGTAATAAGGTATAGGATCATTCATTATGCTTTCTTGTATGAGTGTGTATTTTCCCAGTTCTATGTTTGTAACTGAGTTTCTTGATCTTTTGCAGTTTGGGAATCTCCCTTACGGCTTTCGAGCAAACACATGGCTGGTACCACCCGTTTCAGCACAGACACCCTCAGTTTTCCCTGCTCTACCTGTGGAGGATGAAACTTGGGGTGGAAATGGAGGTGGTCTAGGAAGAGATGGAAAATTTGATCTGATACCTTGGGCTAACGAGTTTTGGTATATTGCATCTATGCCTTGCAAGACAGCCGAGGAGAGGCAGATTCGAGATAGGAAGGCATTTCTCCTTCACAGCCTATTTGTCGATGTCTCCATTTTTAGAGCCATTAAGGCTGTGCAGCATGTAATTGGAAAACCGGAATTGACTGGTTCAGTTCCAAACAGTGGAATTCTTTACACCGAGAGAGTAGGGACTTGAACGTGACAATTACAAAAGATGTTTCTAATGCAAGCTGTAAGGTAGATACTAAAATTGATGGAATTCAAGCAACTGGAGTGGATAAGAAGAATCTAGCACAACGAAACCTTCTAAAAGGGATCACTGCTGATGAAAACACTGCTGCCCATGTAAGTTATTTTCTGAAATAAATGTTGTTGATCAATAAAATTTTTCTCCATGCTATGAGATTTATTTTGTAACTTTGGCACAGTTGAGGTGATTCTTGATAAAATTATGTGTGCAGGATGTCAACACTCTAGGTGTTGTCAATGTCAGATATTGTGGTTACATTGCAGTTGTCAAGGTTGAGGGAAAGGAAACTAAGAAAGTCAGTTCTCCATCTCAAAGCATTGAACTCCTTGATCAACCTGAAGGTGGCGCCAATGCCCTTAATATCAACAGGTACTCATTAATTCATCTGTGAGTATTATGTAAAGATACCAACCTTTTGTCAAGGAGTTTTGCTATAAGAGCCTAACTTGTACCTTGTTCCTTGCAGTTTGAGATTACAACTTCACAAGACAACACCTTCAGACCAAAATAAACCGGCATCGCATATGCAAATACTGGAGCATGAAGAGCTTTCTGCTTCCTGCTTTTTTGTTGAGGGGGTCTTAGAAGAAAGTCTTGCTAAGCTAGAGAAAGAGGAGCTAGATTCTGATAGTTTTGTGAGATGGGAACTTGGAGCTTGCTGGATTCAACACTTGCAAGACCAAAAAAATGCGGATAAAGACAAGAAACCATCAACTGAGAAGGCTAAGAACGAATGAAGGTTGAGGGACTTGGGACACCTCTTAAATCCCTTAAAAACAGCAAGAAAAAATCAGATGGAGGCAATATCAAACTGCAATCTGAGAGCTCAAAGTCTCCTGCAGATGGTGCTGTTGGGGAAGCTGACAATGCTACATCCCCTTCTGTAGAGTCAAAGTTTGAAACTAATGCCAAAGAAAATGAGCTTGTGCTGACAGAGATATTGTCTGACGCTGCCTTTGCTCGACTAAAAGAATCTGAAACTGGACTTCACTGCAAGGTAATATATAATAGGTGTCAGTAGAGGCTTTACAACATTTGCTTATTTGTAATATACATTGTGAACTAATGTACCATATACTTGACAGTCTCTGCAAGAACTGATCGACTTGTCTCAGAAGTACTACTCTGAAGTTGCTCTTCCAAAACTGGTAATGAATAAATATTTTTTTGCTTAAAATTTCTTATCTTTCTGCATGTAAGTATTGTTATGGTGATTCCTGTTTCTAGAATTTATCATATAATACAGGTAGCAGATTTTGGTTCATTGGAACTTTCACCAGTTGATGGTCGGACTTTAACTGATTTCATGCATACTAGAGGTCTTCGGATGCGTTCTCTGGGGCACGTTGTAAGTTTTCTACTAATTTAGAGTTTTCGTATTTTAAATACATGCCTTGTATAGTTCATCTACCTAAGAAACATTTTTGTTTGCGTCCTTACCTTGCTGGGTGTGCTATGTCCCATCTGAACTTTAATAATTTGATATGGTGTTCTGATTTCTGGAGGTTGTTTGTTTATGTGGCTTTGAAGTGTGTAATAAAAAGAAACAAAAAAGAAAGAATATATGACAGTTTTCCCAAGATCTGGAGCTAGCAATCCTTTTATCATGTGTTAGTGGCTGTTAGGCAATGTTTTTTTTTTGGTCTAAGCTGTTAGGCAATGTTAACCAGCCACTAATGTTTGCATAGCTTCAAATTTATAGTGTGCATTATCCTTTTGCTTATATCTGATACTTGCATTATCTCTCATCTCCAAACTGGAACTCTCAGAAAATTTGAAATCCTACATGTAGCTGACGTTTGTTATGCTGCTTAAGCAGGATGCCATATTGAATGAAAATTGCCTTTTATTTCTTTACAGGTCAAGCTTTCAGAGAAGCTATCCCATGTGCAGTCCCTTTGCATTCATGAGATGATAGTGCGAGCATTTAAGCACATACTTCAGGCAGTGATTTCCGCCGTTGATAGCACTGAGAAAATGGCTGTGTCGATTGCTGCTGCCTTGAATCTTATGCTGGGGGTTTCAGAAAATGAAGAATTAAATAAGTCATGCAATGTTCATCCCCTTGTGTGGAGGTGGCTGGAGGTATTCTTGCAAAAGAGATATAGATGGGATCTTAGCAGCTTCAACTACGACGATGTGAGGAGATTTGCGATTCTACGTGGATTATGTCATAAGGTATGTAGCATGTCAATGAACATTAGCTTTTGGAGATGGCCCACATTCTTTAGTACTGTCTTTGTAAATTCACACTCTAGTTTTTAAGCTTGTTTGTTGACCATGAAGCTAGCAAATATATATCTATATATCAGGAACAAAAGACTTCCATTACAAACAGAGTAAACCTACTGGAAATACATAAAATACCTCTAAACAACTAGCTGCTAGAAAATTTAACGTTGCAAAGCATTCTAAACTAAACAATATGTTAAGAAATAACAACCTGGCAATCCGCATGAATAAAAAAGAAGGGTGTATCCCAAAATTCAGAGGAAATCAGAGCCCCAAAGTGAACTCACTATGAAGGTTGTAACTAATGCCTCAACTTGTTTGTCATGCCAATCTTCATAGATTACTTTTGACAGGTTAAACTCACTTATCAAAGTCAGGTAAAACTCCTATGTAACCATCAATGGTCATTACCAACCACTTTGATGAATCCTTCCAATCACGAGTTTGCAATAAGTATTCTCCTTCATGGCTCCCATTTTTCTCTAAATGCATTGATTTCTATAGTATAATTATCTATGATGTTAGAATATACATACATAGATCAGACTAATGTCTTACTGAATTTGAGGATAATCATAAAATAAAAATGATCATCAATCATGTATTTAATAACAAGTATTTTGGATATGTACTAAAATATGAACACTGACATTTTGTTCTCTTTCTCCTTCCCCATCCCCCAAATTAGGTGGGTATTGAGATGGTTCCAAGGGATTTTGATATGGATTCTCCAAATCCGTTCCGAAGTTCAGATATTGTCAGTCTAGTCCCAGTGCATAAGGTGAAGACTGGACATAAAATATTAAAAGCATTTTTTTTTATTCTATTGAGTCTCAGAAGTTATTAGAGTGGGCCCATATTTTGTAATTTAACCTTTTATTCTGCTGTTTTCAGCAAGCGGCTTGCTCTTCGGCAGATGGTAGGCAACTTCTCGAATCATCAAAAACAGCTTTAGATAAGGGGAAACTTGAAGATGCAGTTGCATATGGCACTAAGGTATGTGGACTGGTAGCAGAAATTTTTCTTTCATTCCTTTATATTAGTATTCTAGTTAGTTACCTGCTGTACTTCGTCATTTTCAGGCACTTGCAAAGCTGGTAGCAGTTTGTGGTCCATACCATCGAATGACAGCAGGAGCTTATAGCCTCCTTGCTGTAGTTTTATATCACACTGGAGACTTTAATCAGGTCTGTTGTTATCCCTTCTATTTTGGTGTTCCTGTGACATACCTGAGGTCAATTCTGTTACCTCTCATGACCAATCATAGACTTTAAATTGGGGGGTTGGCTACATATATCCCTTCATATTTTCATTGTAAAAGACTTCTTGGAGCAACATGTGCAAAAATGTGCAAAATATGTAAAGTTTCCTTTCTTTTGGTAAAGGTTTCATGCCATGGATGATCAACAGTTTGTTCCAATTACAGGCTACAATTTATCAGCAAAAGGCTCTGGATATCAATGAGAGAGAATTAGGGCTTGACCATCCAGACACCATGAAGAGTTATGGGGATCTTGCTGTGTTCTATTACAGACTTCAACATACAGAGCTGGCTCTCAAGTATGTTTTTTTTCTTGTTTAAGTTGATATCTGTGTATATAAATCTTTCACAGTTTGCATGTTCAGGGGAATCTGTGTTCTGTGTGATGATGTCAATGGTTGCTCTCATGATCTTATTGATGCAAGCTGTTGGTTTTGTTTGTCTTTGTTTATTTTACTATTTTTGTTCAAACCTGCATTGTCTTTTTTACTCATTCGTTCTTGAAGTTTTTCCATTTAAAGGAAAAGAAAACAGGAAGATAAAATAGTCTGGACATAAGTCATAACTGCATGATGCATAGTCTCTTCATTCATTAGTCTAAGTGTTTCTGATTTACTTTTTCCTACAAGTATAAGCTCACAATTTTTTCTGATCAGGTATGTAAAGCGTGCTCTGTATCTTTTGCATCTCACATGGGCCATCTCATCCAAACACTGCTGCAACGTACATCAATGTGGCTATGATGGAGGAAGGCCTGGGAAATGTACATGTTGCCCTCAGATATCTACACAAAGCTTTGAAGTGTAACCAAAGGTTACTCGGCCCAGACCATATTCAGGTTTTGTTTTTGTTCATTTATTTGTTCATTAATTTATCTATGTCCTAAAGTTCTAACTATCACAATATTTGAGGTAAGATGATAGATACAGTTCGTGCCAAAAATGAGGGCTCAGTTTGTAACAACTAACAAGTATACCACCGGTGAAACTTTACATGTTCTATGTGTTCACAGATATCCCACTAGAAAATTTATTCAAGATAGTAAATAAATTTGATTTAAGACAGTAAATTTGACAATTTTTTTATTTTTATATCTTTGAGAATTAAACATTTTAATGTTAAACCTCTCCAGACAGCTGCAAGTTACCACGCTATTGCAATCGCACTCTCATTGATGGAAGCATATCCTTTAAGTGTTCAGCATGAGCAGACAACTTTACAAATTCTGCGAGCAAAGCTTGGCCCAGATGACTTGCGTACACAAGTATCTTCCTCATCTTGTCTTAGGCCCCCTTTTTCTTCTTAAAAAAAAATATCTCTTCTGAGGTTTAATCATTCTAAAATGTTTTAACAAACACTGCAGGATGCTGCTGCTTGGCTTGAGTACTTTGAGTCCAAGGCTTTTGAACAGCAAGAAGCTGCAAGAAATGGGACTCGAAAGCCTGATGCATCTATAGCCAGCAAAGGCCACCTAAGGTTTGATAGCATTGTCACTGTTAATATGGAACTTTATTTAATCGCTCCATTTATAATGTACTACTTATTCTGCTTTGATGTCTAACCATACAATTGTAATTTTCAACTACCAATGAACTTAAATTGTTGATTGTGGAAGTGCAAACATGAGGATGGATTGTAAAAGGTGACCCTTTTACATGCCTACAAGTGTCATTTGTCGAAACTGAACTTGAAATTGAATATATTCCTTGTGGATTTTCTAGTCGTGAGAAATTACATGATTCTTCTAAGTGTATTGGTTATGTTCTATTGTTGAATACAAAAGATTGTCTGGCTGAGATTATTTAGTGGATCATGTTTAATTGAATTTCTTTCTCATAACATGCATATCCTTTCTAATACCTTTTTTTTTTTCACTAAAATTGGCAGTGTATCAGATTTGCTTGACTACATTAATCCAGTTCATGATGCCAAAGGGAGAGATATGGCAGTAAAGAGGAAAAGCTACATAACGAAGGTACATTTGGGGCCAGGTCATTTTGTATTGTGGTTTTTTTTTTCTTCCCTTTTTTCTGTTTTTTCTGTTCGTTTACTTTCTTCCCCTTCTTGAAAAATAGAGTTTTGGTCGTGGTTATGAGTTTAACAGAGCTACACATACTACTACAAGAAGACTCACTTTCTTTCAACTCTCTATTCTCTTTTAACGCACCTGATCAAAATATTTCAATTTGTTGTGCAGTTGAAGGAAAAATCCTACCAAACTATCAGCTTAGAAAGTTCTGATGACTCTTCAAAAGAAACCACTAAAGAGGGTTCAGATGAAGAGACACATATACTTGAACCAAGAGATAAAACAGATGCCATCCAGGAGAACAGTCCTGCTCCGGTTGAACCCCAGCATGTCGTGGAAGAGATTGCAGGACAAAATCAAACTGTTTTTGATCAGATATCTTCTGAAACACAAGTTGAAGGTGAAGATGGCTGGCAATCAGTTCAAAGGCCTAGATCAGCTGGCTCCTATGGGAGGCGTCTAAAACAACGGCGTGCAACTATTGGGAAGGTCTATAGTTACCAGAAGAAATATGTAGAAAGTGACACGGACTATTCTTCAGCAAAAAATACTAATCAAAACAGTAGGTATTACCTTGTGAAGAAAAGGCCAACATCTCATGGAAGTTACGCAGAAAACACTGCAAGTTCCTCTCAAGGTACTAAGTTTGGACGGAGAACAGTTAAAGCTGTAACATACAGAGTAAAGTCTGTGCCTTCGTCTGCCAAAGTAGTAACAGCAGAGCCCTCTAGGAATGACGGCACAAGTTTCAGTTCTCCATCAGAGCTCAGTCTAAACATTTCGCCACATGGCACTGCTCCAGTGAAAAATTCTATAGTCAGTCTCGGAAAATCTCCTTCATACAAGGAAGTAGCACTGGCTCCACCAGGTACTATTGCGAAAATGCAAACTGAGTTGCCCCATAGCAACGTTCCAGATAACAAGGAACCTGGTGTTCAAATACATGAAGAAGAAACAACTGAAGTCAAAGGAGATTCCAAACCAAACATAACTGAGTTAGAAAATATACTTGAAGAAAAGAAGGATTCCGTATTGGTTACAACAGACCACTTAAAAGAGGAAACTGGAGCTGCTGAGAAGAAAGGAGAAATTAATTCAACGGATGCAAAGGATGATATCTCTTCACTGAGGGTGGATGAGTGTTTGGATGGACAAGGATCCAGTGGGGTTAAGATTCGTGAAGTGGTAGAGGATAAATTACTAATAGATGGAGTGCCAAAATCTTTGGGTTCTCCCATGAGGGGAATCTGTGAGAAGGATCCATCTGGCACTTGTGAACTGCATGACTCCATCTCCACTTTGCAAGGTGTAGAGGATGCTGCAAATTCAGTTGACACTCGAGGGCAGCCGAGTAAGAAGTTGTCTGCATCAGCTGCTCCATTCAATCCCTCACCATCCGTGGCACGTGCTGCTCCGGTTCCCATGAGCATCGCAATACCTTCTGGTGCGGGTCCTGTCCCAAATATTGCTCCTTGGCCAGTAAACATGAATCTTCATCCAGGGCCTGCTACTGTCTTATCTGCACCAATGTGCTCCTCCCCTCATCACCCATACCATTCTCCTCCTGCCACCCCGAACATCATACAGCCATTGCCTTTTATTTACCCTCCTTACAGTCAACCCCAAGTAATCCGAACCGGTGCCTTTCCTGTTACCAGCAGTGGGTTTCATCCAAATCATTTCGCATGGCAGTGTAACGTGAACCCTAACATACCTGAGTTTGTTCATAGTACAGTTTGGCCTGGCTGCCATCCAATGGATTTCTCTGCCCCAACACCTGCTGTTGAGCCGATTTCTGATCCCCCATTGGAGTCAAACTTTCACAGTGATGATTCTGGTCCTGTTCTGCCAGTGGACATTGATAATGTGGGGGAAACTAAGAAAGAAGCCAATCTTCTGACATCAGAGCCAATGAGTAATGCAATTGAGAGTGTAAAGGAAAATGGTCCAAACCTTTGTGGGGTTGAAGATGCTCAGAATGAACCAAGTGGCAGCCCAAACAGAAAAGCTGGAAGCAGCAGTGAACGGACAAACGATGGAGAGAAAACCTTCAGCATTTTGATAAGGGGAAGAAGAAACCGAAAGCAGACTCTGAGAATGCCAATAAGTTTGCTCAGTCGACCATATGGCTCACAGTCTTTCAAAGTCATAAATAACAGAGTAGTCAGAGGGAGTGATGCTACCAAAGCCACCAGCTTTCCATCAAGTGAGAATTGCACGGCAACTGCTACTTAACACCCCCAATTTGCTTTTGTTACCCATCAGGTGCAGCAAGATTTTTGAGCAAAAAAAGTGGGATCAAAATCTTCTTTTGCATTATATCCAGAAGGGACAAGAATCAATTGATCTCTTGTGGTCAGTTTCTACTTACACATGCTTCTCAAAAATGAATTCAGGTTAGTGGTCTGCTTACACCTTTGTTCTAACAGTTTATTGTTATCATCATTATATTATTATGATTAATATTTATAGTTGCTTTTCTTTTTTGAACTGTCAATGTGCAGGTTTTACAGTAGGAAGCTTAATTTTGGAACTTCTGCGGGACTAATTTATGGGATGACAATTTTGGTTCATCACGTATAAGAAATTTTGTTATTTTGAATTTTCAGACCACAGCATTCAAAACTGATATCACTTATTTTGGTTACAATAAATGGGATTTTCATTTTTGATTTGGATCTGTTGTATATGACTTAATTATTTTTCCCCATTGTCCAAGTTGAGATTCTTTTGAACTCTTTTCTTCCTTCTTTAGCTTTGATGCCTTTTGTCACTCTTAGCTCAAAACAAGCGCACTTAATTACTGGTTGAACGGTGAGGTCGTTTCTAACTCTAAACTATAAACCCTAAAATCTAAAAGACGGGTGCCAACCTAGAAATGTCAGAAGTACAAGAAAATTCAACATAGAAAAGTCAAAAGTACAAGGTAAGAAATTATGCAAGAGGCACGTATTGTTAGGAATATATTCAACACAGTAAGGAATGTATATATATTTCGTTTGGTTGTATGCATGTACCTTCTTTGGCACAAGAAAGTTTTGAAAATTCTTGTATGATTTAGAACCTATAAACAAAGTCTATATTTTTATTTCGTTAAAAAGAAAAAAGAAAAAAAAAGCCCTAAAGCATTTGGTTAATTTGTTATAGTATTTGGTTAAAAAACCGTAATAATGTCTTACATGGATTTGCCCCAAATAAAGAGAAAAACTCCGATGTGTTCATACGGGAAGGTGCCCTTCTTCAACCCTCAAACGATCCATCAACACTTCTTCAGTCAAGAATTTTGAAACTTGTAGTGCAATACATATCTTTTGTCAGGTAATACAAAGATAAAAGTTTTTATTTTGAAAAAAAAAAGAGAAAAAGATATTCGAATATTTAAACAGTATCGCTGCGCAGCTATACTTTTAAAATATATTTACATTTAAAGCATATAGACACGTGGCTACTCTTTAAATATATTCGAATATTTTAAAAGTATAGCTGCGCGGCTATATTGAATTCCTTTAAAAAAAAAAGAATTTAAAGCATTATCCATTACTATTATGTCTTTACCCGAGTCTCTGTTGTCTGTTTTTTATATTTTACTTTTCCACAATTATTATCCGTATAAAGAATTTAGCATTTTCCCTTTAATACTCATATTATACACGTACATATGTATTTTTCAATAATCTTCCGTTTTCCATACACGTCTTAAAAAATTAGTAGAATACACATTTTTTTTTAAAAAAGCAAAAATATAATACACGTATGTCCATATTTGTCATGTTTAATGCACGTGTTTTTATTAAAAAAATCAATTATACACACAAATTCACGTATTATGCACATAATTTTCATGTTATTGAATAAAAATAACATATATTAAAAATTTTAAATAAATTGTGTTAAAATATTATATAGTGGCTGAACTTTTTGGTTGTAACTTGCCAAAATTTTACCGAATAAAACACATACATACTTTATTTGTATTTTACTAACTATGAAAGAATGTGAGAGGCTAAGATTATTTCTTACTTGCTGTAACAAAAATGCAAGATGGTGATTTTGCAATCTCTTTGCCAACAAGCACAACAATTTCAAACAAAGATTTATGGGTATAAAAGTAAGAGGTGGTACTATTCTTCATGTAAAGTGTTGTTTGAAAAGTGAAGCAATTACCAAGACAACTCCAACTCACGATGCAATTCTCTACGACAAATAATGTTTGTAATAACAGAATTTAATAGCATTCAAGAGAACGAGGTAGATCAAGGCAAACATTCCCAAGAAAAAAAGAAGAAAAAATTGAACTCTCATATTCAAGATAGATTTGTAGATGGAAAGAGGCCTAATCGCTAGCAAGGTCCTCTTTTTAAAAGTATAGCCGCGCGGCTATACTGTGGGTCATTTTAAATTTTTTTAATCAATATTATAGCCGTGCGGATATACTGAAGCCCTTTTTTTTTTTTTTTTTTTTTTTTTTTTTTTTCTGTCCTACTTTTTGTTTATCTATAGGAGTATTTTAGAGCATTATACATTAATATTAGGCCTTTACTCAAGTCTCTATTGTTCATTTTTTATTTTTCACTTTTCCACAGTTATTACCCGTATAAAGAATTTAGCATTTTTCCATTTAATACTCGTATTATATACATACATATGTATTTTTCAATAATACTTCCTTTTTTTGTACACATCTTAAAGCCTCGGTAAATTCACATTTTTAAAAAAACAACGTACAATACTGTACATGTATGTATATATTTCTCATATTTAATACACGTGTTTTTTTACAAAATTTTCAATAAGACACACAAAATTCACGTATTATACAAATAATTCTCACATATTATCGAACAAAAAGAATATATATTAAAAAAATATATATAGTGGCCCGATTAATATCTGTAAAGTATAACCTAGTGCAACTAGGAGGGTGTTTTTTCTTAATTTTTATTTATTGCACCGTATAGCCGGGCGGCTATACGTTTTAAATATAATGCATTTAAATCGTATAGCCGTCCGGCTATACTCATTTTGACAAGTGACGCCTAACCGCTAGTTGGTCTTTTTATATATATATATAAAAAATAGTACAGCCGTGCGGCTATACTTTTTTGACAGGTGACGCCCCGCGCTGTGAAAACGAAAATTGATACGGGGTAATGGGCTAATAGTCAAGAGTAGAGCCGCTCGGCTATACTCGGTTTATTTTTTTGAAAATAGTATAGCCTCACGTTACAGGGTTTTTTTTGTTTGTTTTAATTGTCTTTAATAAATAATATAGCCGAGCGGCTATATTATATATATTGGTTTACAAACCCCGTAACGTGAGGCTATACCCTAAACCCTAGCCTATTCTATTAATAGTAATGGATAGCCTAAAATTTAAAATCGGCTGTACTATTCTTAATTTTTGATTTATTAAGGCTATACTTTTTAAATATAATATAGTCAAATAGTATAGCCGCGCGGCTATACTTCGTCAAAGATCTTGGAGCTTTTAGATAACTCTCTTCCATTCTGCGCCGTGTTCTTCTTGAAGCCTGATATACTTCTTCTTTCAAGAAACCACTCGAAGGTTAACCATGGAGAGAGCTATTGTCGCCAAGGTAGTGGACAACGTTATCGAGAAGCACCACGGCATAGAATTAGTGAATCAAGGAATAATGGTGGAATGGCACATGCGATACAGCGGCGATGTCGATATATCACCCCATTGAATGAAATAGACCCTTAACAGATCCTTGAGCTAGAGTAACTGCTGCTATTGCTTTCTTTCCGCCTGAGAGGCCAGACATCCACCACCTAATTGGTTTAACTCCACGTTCTAGGTTGAGCCATGATACCAGAATGCTGAAGCAGCTGAATTGGTGGTAACTTGTACATTCCAATAGATGCATAGAAGTCAAGACACTAAGACCCACCAACGATCCCAACTATAGTGCCTGTGAGCCTGACCAAGTATATTATGTAGAAATTTACAATAGAGTTCAGTTAAAGAAAACATTAATGACCAAAAATCCATTACAGACCTTTCACGACTCTTCTCTTGAAATACAGCTGGTGATTTTTCAACCCAAAGCATAATTTAAAGTCTAAAAACAACATGTATATCAACAATTTTGCATAGTAACCCTAAAACATGTGCACTACTAAATCAATCAAAGACTGAAAGTTTAAAGGAAAAACTTTAAATCCTGGCTACATGAAGACAATCTTTTATTCTCCAAAAATTTCTGTGTTTTGTTGCATTTACCGACTTTCTCCACCCATGACAAGAACATTGTGATTCACAGAGGAAATCACAGAATTATTGTGATTCACACAAAGGAACACTGTGATCCTTTATTTTTTTTATAGTATGGCCGGCTATACTTTTTTTGACACGTGACGACTGGCGCCGTGCGGCTACTCTGTTTTTTATTTATAAATAGTGTAGCCGTGCGGCTATACTATTTTGACATGTGGCGCCTATTTTTTAAAAATAGTACCGCCGTGCGGCTAGACTCGTGTTTTTTTTAAAAAAATAGTATGGCCGCTCGGCTATACGTTTTTTGTCGGCTATACTTTTTTTGACACGAGGTGCCGAACCGCTAGGGGTATTTTTAAATATAAAAAATAGTACCGCTGTGCGGCTATACGTGGTGTTTCAAATTTTAAATAGTACAGCCGGACGGCTATACTGTTCTGACATGTGCCGCCTACCGCTATGAGGCAACTCTGTTTTATTTTTTGAATAAATAGTAGAGCCGCGCGGCTACACTCTTTTTGACTTGTGGCCTCAATGGGCTTTCTTATAATTTGGATATGCTATTTTGGGGTTAATCTATTAGGAATAGGGTTGCATAGTTATGGTTCATTTACATTAACATCTAATTGAATTAAATAAAGGACTTGACTGACTTGACGAATAGAAACATAGGATGGCATACGTGTATATATACGAAAACTTCATGTAAACCATTAAGAACCATTTGAATCATTCCATTTCCATTACTTGATTCAAATGGTTCTCAGAAATGCCAGACATTTCCGTTTATAATATAATTCCAATTATTTTTTTATTTTTTATAATATAATATAATAGTTGCATTACTTATAGCTTCCTTGTTCATAGACAAGGCGGATTCGGAATTGTCTTTCATTCCAAGGCATAAATTGTATCCATGCGCTTCATATTGGCATGAAGTTCAGTCCCAGAAATATAGCCATCCCTACCCCCTCATGTCAATCCCACGAGCCTCTTATACATTCTCATTTGATCACGGCGGGGAAGCAAGTAAAACTCTCATCTTTTTCTTTTTTGAATTTCCTTCCTTTATCTGATCAGCAAGTTTGTTTTGTTTTGAGCACTTATCAACTTAGATTAGATAGGGTTTGTTGTACCTGAGATTTGACCAATACAACCTTGGGCATTTTTTTGTGAATTTTTTGGGTTCAACAGTGACATTGGGGAGGAGGCATAAATGAAGATTTCTTTAGTTTCCTCCAACATTTCAACTTCAAATTTGAAAAGAAACTTATTGTCAACATTAATTTTTGTTGGTATAAGTGTCAAATTATGTGCAATTATAATACAATTATCACAAACGAAATGAAAATGACAAGCTGTTAACAATTGAAGCTGTGTGATTTTGACTAATACTAACAACATTGAACTTGTGAGTCTGTGACTAGTTCTAATAACATTGTAATGAAAGTTGTGTGTCTGTGACTAATACTAACAACATTGAAGTTGTGTGAGTACGTGACTAGTACCAATAACATTGTAATGAAAGTTGTGTGACTCTATATAAAAAAGGTGAATGTACATATATGCACAGAAACGGTCTTATATAAGATTCAACAATGTAAAAAGCGATGTCTCTATGAGGGAGAGACAGACACTAGTGTCACTCCTCTCAATCTCATTGATTCCGTTCCGCCCCCTAGACCTAGTCCCTCCATATTCCATCGATTCTGCACTGTGCTTCTTCTTCTTTGAACAACACTAGCAAGATGACTGACGTGTAGTTTTGATTCTTGATGGATTTGGAGGGTGCATTAAATTTCCCAACCCCTACCCCACCACATATGTCATACAAAATGAGATATCATAATTAATGAATGAGATGAACTTTCAAACAAGATTTATGGTATAGATGAAGGGAAATATGCCCCTAAATGATCTTTAAGGGACATTGATTTGTAGACCGGAGGTCTCAAGTTCGAATCCCCACAACATCATAGTTGTATGTGTGAGAAATCTCCCTTGTAATTTAGATTATTGCTTGTGTATTTTCAAATTTATTATTATTATTATATTATTATTATTATGGTCTGGATGAAATGCCTGAATGAAGCTGCCAAAATGATATGTCAGAAGAATATATAAAAGATATGTCATTAATGCCAAAATGATGAAAAATCCTCAAAACATCTAATTAACAAATAATAATAATAAAAGCTGGATTTACAATGTTGAGGCATCAAGAAAATTCATTCATGACATCCAAAAGACATGTTAGTTTTGGCCACAAGAGGAACACAAATCCATACAAAGCAATCAACTGTCAAGCACCCACCACCTCATAGACTAGGATCAGCTGCCATGCCTTAAATTTTTGAAGTGCTCTACACTTCAACTCAGTTTGGTTTGACCTCTTTTATATATTGCTGAAGTCCATGTATTTCTTTCAATATTTGCCTGAGATGCCAAGCCTGGAATCATATCTCATCCTGTTTCATATCAGAAAGAAAGAATCTATCTGCATTAGTAAGTGTACATACATATCGTAAACTAAAAAACACATCCATTTTCTGTATACTTCTCGATTCTACGAAAAATATACATTTTCAATTGCATACATACTATTTGTGTATTATACAAGTTTTCATTTATGTATTTCATACGTACTTTCTCCATTCTGTGTACCAACTATGATTTGCAAAACTAAAGAAGAAGAAAACAAATTGAAAAGAATAAAAAGAGAGAGAGAGAGAGACCTCTTAGAGGATACTTTAATGGTGTTGCTGCTGCCTATTGAACTGGATTCATTTGGAAGTTTGAAGGCAAAGTATCCTTCTCTGTTCTCCTCATCCTTGCCAATGCTTCTAAAACAATGACTGAGAGCAGAATCACACCGAGAAGAAACCCGTAGCCTATCTTCCAATCATTTCCTGCAGCTCCAATTTTGATCCCCAGAAGTATGTTCACAGCTGCAAAGAAGACTGCAAACCTTCCAAGCCAGTGGTGGTACCAATTCCAGTACTTTCTAATCTTGGCATCCTTGTTGGGTCTTAGAAAAAATGCCAGTATCTGAAAACCTCAAAGTTAAAAACTCAAAAATATCAAATTATAGTTCCTTGTATATAGATATGTACTAATCAAAACCATTTTTATAAATTTTTGTATAATAAATTTAATTGTGAGGGACAAACCTGAAGGATACTAAGCACAAGAACAAAGATCCCTATGGCTCTATGTGTTGGGAAGTGGGCTCCTATTTTGGTATAGAGTTGTTGCCCCAGTACCACAGCTGCCAGCCCAATGACAAACCCAACAAATTGAATAAGTGCATGGAGATAGTACCACAAAGGGTCCTTGTGCTTGAAGTATCTTGGGACAATTGCCCCAACAGGAATTATTAGACCCCATCCAAATATAGCCAATATTCCATGGTTCTTCTTCATCTGCCCAAAGTTTGTAGGTGCCTCAGATGCAGAACCTGCAGAGAAATCGAACAGGATGGTTGTTTTATCGTTGTGTTTGGTTAGGTGGTGGTGCTTAGGGTAACCGCTTCCGATAGCCAAGATAATTGGCTGCCGGGCGAGATGAGTCGGGAATTTCAACTGAAATGCCAGGTAAATTCTGGGGCCATGAAGCACAAGGGAAGCAGGGATGCCGGTGAGTGGCAATTCACCTTTGTCTGGTATGACTTCTGACACCTTTGAACCCTGCAAATAGTATTGCTTAATTCTTGCTTGACCTTTTCTGTTAACCCATCCCACCATGGCACTTGAACCAACCATCATGCCATCTTTGGAAAATCCCAATCCTACCCATCCGGTGGTGTATACAGCAGACAATATAATGTTCATGACATGATCTTCAGTCTGAGAGTACTACAACAAAGCAAAAAAAAAAAAACATTTTTAATTTTGATGCTATATAATTAAGGATGTCTTAAACAACGTTGCAAGTTGCAACTACAAGTTCAGAACCAACTAAACATTGAAGTACAAATTGAGAACAGAGACTTACCCTCAAAACAAAAGTGTTCCAAATAGGCCTACAGACTATATCTGATAAATTACCATATGGTGGTAGCATAAAACTACTCAGCTCATTATCACAAAGCTCTGATACTCCGCCACCCACACCGGCACTATTGACTCCCGGAACATTACTGTCATCATCAGCCACAACCGAAATCTTGGTATCCAAGACAAGGGCCAGAATAACAAATAACCTGCAAGCAAACCTCAAAGCCAAAGACCAAGACCCTGAACTCGCCATTCGAAAGACCAAGAACTTTGAATTGAGATCTAAGGCTCAGAACAAGCAGTGACAAAGACCAGGAACAATGTGGGTTGTGAAAGAGAAGCATATTCAGGTCAGGAGGTTGGGAGGTTTTAGTCTCTTGGGTTTGAAGTAAAATGGAATGTGGTTGGTGTTGGTGGGGGCTGGTGGTTGGGGTTGGCGGGTGTTTAAGTTTTAACACCAAAAATAACCAAATCAAAGATTTACAACATGACATCCTACAGCGGTTTGCCATCATTCCGCCAATTCTTGCAAGTTAACCCTCCAACAATGCGTCTCTTTCAACAGTTTATTTATTAAATCCTTTTATTTATTGGGAGAGACATCATTAAATTGCAAAAATAGTGCAATTTTATTATTTTGAAATTCAACAATAACAACAACAACAAAAAAATGATAATTTGTGGGTCATATAAGATGATGGATGGATGGATGGATGGATATGATGAATGGTGAAACTTTGAAGTTGACTTGTTGTGTATTACAAGATACCATAATGAAGGTCTTATATAACTTGTTTATTGCTTTCAAAAGCATCATCTTAGCCATCAACCAAATCTAACAGACAGAAACCTCACCACAAGGGAAAATTTGAAAAAAAAACACTTGAACAATAGTGACCATTGATGACTTTTTAAGCAATACATAGAAGTAGAGACTACAAAAAATAGTAGAGTCGGTCAGGGTTGAAGTTCAGGCCACATTTTGGATGCAACCCCATTATTGCTTGCTGGAACCTGAAGTGCAGATTGAGGCAACAAATCTGTGAGGGGTGCAAATTCCCCAACCTGCCCTTTTATTCATGATGGTGTGCAATGACATTTAAAACCTTGAGACCACTGATCTGATCACTGCACAGACTTGTTTGGAGAGTTCACAGATAGAAGAGATCCTGATCATCTTTTTCCCTTTGCATGTTGACATCAAAAGAGGGACATGACAAGTGATTTAGCCAGGAACCCTAAAGATATGCTCCTCACCACTCTTCTCATCAACCTTGACAACCCATTTGCTCTTACGACTTCTCTTCTTCCTTCCTCCACCCCAATCTCCCTTTCCAATCTCTTTGTTCTTCCCAATCATGGTGACCTCCATCCCTTTCCCTATCGGATGCTTCGTGGACCTTACCACAACCCTCTCCTCCTTCACTTCCATATGTCCTCCCAGCCCTTTTCTTTCACCAACCAAGTTGTTAGCCACAACCACTGATTTTCTAGGATTCACATCAAGCAACTGCAGCAGCCTTGTGTACTCATCGTTCTTGCAATCAACCAGAGAGAAATCAATGTTCTCATAATTTGACAATAGCTCAGAGGGGTCTCCGGTCCTGAATTCAACCAAGTCTTTTAGGCCTGAGTCTTTGATTACTTTCTTTGATTCGTCGAGAACTGGCTCCGGGACAATGCAGACCAATCTGCCCCCTGTGTGTTTTGCAGCAGCTGCTAAGGCTATTGTTGATGGGGAAACACTGGAGGCCACCTCCACTATGAGCTTGGCTTTCATGCCGGCTGCCAAGGCTGATACAAACTCATTGCTCCCTGGCTCTTGTGTTTTCCATGAGTCACTTTGTCTCCTTCCGTCATTACACTGCAGATTAATACATGAATTTGGAGTTAGCAAACATGAAAGTTTTTCTCACGTTCTTCATTAGCTTCAAACCATGAAGGGAAAAAAGATTCAAAATTGGAAAACTATAGTCCTTGAAAATGCAATCTTATTGACTTCTCGACATGTTGTCAAACTATCAATCTAGGCAATTGATCAAGTAAATTTTCTTAGAATGTGCATTTGATTTTCAGTTGAGCAATGTAACATTTCAAATTTTTGTTGCAAGAAAACATTATCACCACTAAAGTATGTGACAAAGCTTCCATGGTATCATTTCTGCAATGATCTCAAAAGGCAACAAAACCCTAAGAAATACCAAAAATCATGAAGATGAAAAAACCCAAATGACCAATTGAACCAATCATGGTTTCCAATACTCTAAAACAAAATTGAAGAAAACACAAAACAGAGAAATGTACCAGTTTGAGGGTATCAAAATAAGCATTTGAAGCAGAAGCTGCAGACCAATCCATCATCCCAATAGCCCCCATGAGATTAATATAACTTGTTCCAATTCCAACAAAGAACAGAAGATGCAAAAAAACTTGGGCGCAAACAATCAAGAGCAGGGAATTAGAACGTGTTTTTTGCTCTGAAACAGGACAAAAATTACAACGTATACTGCAGTCCTGGTTTATTGTTTGTGCTCTACTGTTCATATATGTCTTCTGTTTTGTTTTTGGGTTTGTTTTGATTGGTTTGGTTTTTGGTTTGTTTGTTTTGAACAAATATATAAGAGAAGGTGCTTCAGAAGCGTACGATTGGAGCAGAGGAAGGACGCGGAAACATACGCAGTCAAAGCGTGTTAATTAGTTGAAAACCGTAGAGCAAAATGTGCGGGAAAATTAGCTATTACTATTGCTCATTTGTCTAAAAATGGCTAACTCTTAGTTTGACCAGAAGCTTCTTTAGATCTTCTCTTGAACTGGTTTGTTGGATCTTTTTATTTTTATTTTTCTCTTTTATTCTGTTTTTTCTTTCTTTTTATATATCATAACAAGTTTGAAAGAAAAACAGAAGCCTCATCACTTAGCATATAAATCATAAAGTATGGTAAAAGTTGATCAAAGTTAAGTCAATTTCATTCAGATTTGACAAGTTTGCTGCAACCAAGTTGAAGACTTGAAATTAAATTGTTCCCTTTTCTTGTTCAAGAAAAATAAAATATAAAAATTAATTTACGAGTGTAATTCAATACATGTTGTGATGTTTAGTTCACTTTTTCAAGCTAAGTAATAGATGTAAGAAGCTAAGCTTCAACTTAGTGATACTTTTGACATTTGGGTTGAATATGTTTGGAAGTGCTTTTGGAAGGACTACTAAAAGCGCTTTCTGATAACTAAAATCGCTTCTACACTTCATTTTGGTAGAAAAATTTAGAAGTGCTTATAGGTTATAGAAACGGTTTATGGAGAAGCACATGTTATGTGCTTCTTCAGAAAGCACTCTCAAGTACTTTTTCAAAAAGCACTTGGATTTTCTTATGAAAATTTGAACATCTTTATAATAAACACCCATTTTCTAGAAACGCTTATAAGCACTGAAATGTGAGAGTGCATTTACATTCTTATCCCATCCACACCATCACAATGGAGTGTGACAAATTCATGCCCCATTTATTTCCCCAAAACTTAAACAAATAATAATAAAAATAATAAAATGAAAAAGCCATCTTTTCTTTTCTTTTTTTACTTGACAAGCCCTCTTGCTACGACAGCTTCCTTGATAAGGTTGAGAGATTGTACAATGTCATCACACAATAGATGGGGATCAGGAATTGTCTCTTCATCCACTGACAGAACAATAGTCATCTTGTTTATGTAACTTTGGAAGTTAATCACCAATGCCTGTAAATTAATCAGTCCTAGTTAATCAAATGCTACATGAAAGCATTTAATTATACCCATAATTAATGAGAATTTAAATAAATAAATAAACTTACATGTGGTTGACCATAAGAACTTGGAGCAAGGAAAGCCATTGGATGGCCATAGAAACCAATTTCCTCAAGTGGACCAACCAGATTGGAGAAGCACATTGTTGTGTGAGAAATAATTCTATGGGATAGAGCACTCGCCCTCTGTTAATTAAACCAGGATTATTATTTATTATTAGAGCAAGTTGATTAATTAGTATAAAACCCAATTGAGATTTTTTATGTTTGTATAGAAACAAATATATATATATATATAGGGCCAAAAGTATTGATTAATTATATATATGTTATTTAGACCACATTTACTGACCACTTTGCTGACGACCTCTCTAATACATAGAGGCCCCACTTATGTATGTGGAACTCACATTTATTAGAGAGGTGATCAACAATGTGCTCCGTAAATATGGTACAAATAGCAATAGCCATACCTTAATGCCAAAAAGCTTGAGAACTAGTTCTGCAATGGAGAAAGTGTAAATGGCTTCAAGAGAATGTTTCTTTCTGTCAATTGTGGTCTTGGCTTCTCGAAAATAGTCTAATGGGTCATCTCTTAAAGCAATTGTGAAAGGAAGGAGGACATAACCAATCCAATTGCCCCATTTTGCTTCTGTGTTCTTCTCCATCATATCAGCCAAAGCCTGCTCTCACAAATATATAAAAACAAATATTGAAGCTTCAAATTATGATTTTGAGAGCTACAAATATTGAAGCTGCATATACACACCTGAATTCCTGCAGCTGGTCTAATGTTAATGAGCAAAGTTGATCTGAGGCGAATTTTCTCAGGAAGATTGTTTTTCTTCTCAGCTCCACTGTCCTTGTTCTCATTGTCACCTAGGTGGCCACATGCAACAATGGAAAATTTTGATTCATGGATTGCATAAATATTTAAGAAAATTAAAAAAAAACGATATTCTAAAATAGTTGCAATGGGTTCTTGAAAGGCATTTTAGAGATGGAAGTTCACCATATCTTCTATTGAGGTACCGGGACAAACCAGCCTGTGTGACACCCAAAGCAACATCATTTATGGTCTGCAAAACTCATAAGCACTTGAACATTAGATATGAACTTCAACTAGTGAGGAAGGACACGTAATCGAATCCGAGTAATGCTAGAAGGATCAAATTAGCAGAATTCATGCGGCAGTTGATATTTTAATTAACAGTTGATCATAGTAGTTGACGTAATATATATGATCCGTCTAGTATTCTATCCAATTTATTAAATTGATCATGTTTCCGTTACTTCATAGTTTAGGGAAATTTACTTACCAAGTTCATTGCATTCTTTATCAGCTTCATGTCGTCCAAACTCAGTGTCTGATAAGCAAATCGTCGAGGGTTGAACTCACTGCCTGGGGGACCTTTAAGAGGCGTCTTTGTGTCCTCCAAGCACAACGCAGTCAACATAAACATGAACACATCAACAAAAGTATTCCAAAACAACTTCAAAACCCACCAAGCCCCAAAGATGCACCACCAAAATCCTCTGTTAAAAACCCTCTTATCATCATCTTTCTTCTTCTTCACTGGAATGGTTGGGAGAGCCTCAGGGTTTGAGATTTGGCGGGTGCAAGCGAGCAGAAGAGACATGAGAGACGTGCCATCGCCAAGAGAGTGGTGGACTCTGAAAATGCCAGTGCCCTCTGCCTCGGAGGTTTTGAGGTTGAGGAGGTGTAGGTCCCACAGTGGCTTTGACTTGTCAATGGTTGTCTTGCTGAGGTTGTAGATGTAGTCTTCAACAAATTGGTCTGGTGACTCCATGTTTGGATCCAGGTCTGGAATAATTATGTGCTTGTCTAGATCCACCTCTGTTCTGACCCATTTCATCTTTCCTCCATTTTTCTCATCCACAACCTGTGTTGTATAATAAGTGGCACCAAAATTAAGAAGAGAAAGCTTATTAGAGGTTAAGACATAGAAGTTCTAAATAGTCGAAGTCTAACATTTTTTGGTCTAAATTACCAACATGTTTGGGGTTGCTTTAAAAGTGCTAAAAACGCTTATGACAACTAATTTTTCGGTCATAAAAACACTTTCATGCGCTTCTCCAAAAAAACACTTCAAAATACTTTATCAAGAACCACTGCGATTTTTAATAGAACTTTTTGGTCATAAAAACATTTTCATGTGCTACGTTGGATGTAATTAATATAACATATATGCATACATAAGTGACATCATGTGATCATATGAACTTAAATAATTTGAGTTTTGTTTGGATAGTAAATATTTACCAGTAAACTAGAGAAGCGAGGGTGCCTGAGCAAAGTGTGGGGCAAGTTGGCCTTAACAACCTCAGGGTAAATCCTAGTCTTGCACCCCATGATTGCTACAATATGCAGGTTGAAGTTTGGTTCATGGAACAAACGCGCCGCTGGGCTCAGTGGCTCTTCTTCCACATTCATCATCTCCTTGTTGCAGTTCCTTATGTCCACGCCAGCTTCTCCTCCATCTCTTCTTCCCTCCTCCTCCTCCTCCTTTGCTCTCTTCGTTTTTATAGGAGCTGGCTTCCTCAACCTAACACCTTCCTTAGTCTCCATTTTTATTTAGGCTTCAGGGTAATGCATGCCTGCAGGCTCAGGATTATATATATATTCATTATATATTTTTTTTTACCTTTTTTTTTCTTTAACTTTTTGGATAATCAAGTCATTATGATTTACAGGTGAGTTGCTGACCGATTTATGTGTCTTTTGCTGAAGTAGAAAACAATCGGTAATTAATTTCTCACTAGAGAACAATAACCGTGTGATGTAAGTCCTGATCCAGATCCTGATCATCAAGGTTTCCGGATGCGGTTTTCGTTTACCCTATGGCCACGCGGTACAATCTCAAGCAATGTCATGAATCATGATCCAGGTGGCTTTGAAGTTTGACCACCGAACCTTTTTTTTTTTTTTTAATTTCTCAGTGTAGGGTAAGAAAATATATAAAAGTAAAAAATAGAAATAAAAACTTTAATCAGCTCTTTGTTAATAAGAAAATTAAGCCAATAGAAAGAATGTGCAAAACAAACCGTGGATGCAAATCAGAGCTGATCATGGCTAAGCCAGGAAGCCAAAGGCAAAAAGCTATAAAGCTAATCGCTCTTTCTTTTGTCATGGTAATTAATGAATAAAGGAATGGTAAATCATGTGAATCAAAAGAATTACTGCTGCCATCCTATTTACTGACCAATTTCTAACTCCTCCTAGCAAAGAAAATTAACCAACCAGACCTCCCTTCCCTACTTGGACCAAGCAACTGCTTCAATCTCAGACTGAGCACTTCTGTACAGCTCTAGCCTCTTTGCAAGGGACGTCCGCCGCTGCATCACTGCTGGGTCCTCATCCAGCAACTTAGCCAACTGCCTTGCCTGCAAATAAATATTGATTAAGTACATGCTATCTGTATAAAGCTTGAAACGGTGAAACATTCAAAAATTCAATAAATGCTAGATTGAGAGAGAAATAATTGACAAAATTCGTTATCCACTTTATAATTTTAGGTTTCTTTCAAATACCACATAAACATTTGTTCATATTTTTATGTAATTAGTCAAATTGGCACACGTTTTCGCTCGTGTCAAGAGACTAGTTACTTTAATACAATCCAGCTAGGTTTTCCCTCTTTTAATATTATTTAAAAAATATTTCTATGTGTCTCATGTATTGAAACCTCACCTCCTTTGCACCCAACTCTGCGAAGAAATGATCGAGCAAGCAGCGTTTGGCCTCTCGTACTTGGCAGTAGACAATGGACTTTGGAATAGCAATCCTTAAACTCGAGCAAACCATGTTGACATAGTTCAAGACGTTGTGTCCTGTTTATTTCAAAAATACAAAGAAACCATGGTTAAAGTCAAAGTAGCATAGCATTAGAGTGAGAAAGTCAAAGTCAAAGTTGAAGCAAACTCACCAACCCGGCGGAGGTATGAATCATTGTATCGATCGAAAAGTGAGACTGTGGGATTTCCACCCTTCTCAATATCTTGAGGAAGCTTGCGGAAGAAGTCAACAGTCAAGTAACCACACTCCATGTCAACCAGCTGCAGAGTGGCTCTCTTGCTTTCTTCTTTCATCCTTTCCAGGGACTCAAAAGCTGCATTTGCAACTTCCACTCTTAAAGGGGGATACTGCTTTAGTTCCTGCATATATATGTGCCATGGAAGAACCGTTCAATTAAAAATAAAAGATTATATTAGGGAAAAATTAACGAAAGTATTTCTTCTCTCTGTCAATCTTGGTTTTTACTCGATTTCTAAAACCTAAGAACATTTTGGATATTTTATAGGCAATTCAAGAATTCAAGGTGATGTTGAGGGACTTGCCGTTGTCTCACTTATAGACTTCTGAGCCAAATCCTTCAATATGCCATGAACCTGAAATCAGGAGAAAACATATCGAGCAAATCGTTTCAGGCACTGACACAGAATATATGTTATGTAATGAACCACTCACTTATATGTTGAATTTGTTTTTTTCAAGTTTCCGACATGAGATTTTATATTCTTCAACAAAAAATTCCTGAGGTTTAAGTGCCTAGGGAGATTACAGGTGAAGATATGTACGCATACCGCATCAACAGCTGCCTCTGCAGGACCTCTGATGCATATCAGTGAAGATTCAATAAGGCGACGGTATCCTTGTTCAGGAGCAATTAGATGAGGCTGATATCCATCTGCTTCAGTAATTAGCTTTCGGATGTTATCCATTGAAAGTTGCTTGTCAAATTGCAACCGCTTCAAAGCAGCTGGAAATTGATTATCAAACACACCATAAATTTTCTCACCACCAGAGCGCCTGCAGAAATTGAACCCAAGGTTGAATAAGAAACTAACATGAGATGAAAACAAAATTTCAAATAGGACAATATGCTAGCACGAAACATACACGCCATCGAGATGTTCTTTAAATATCTGATCAAAAGTACGAGATATTTCCATGATCACATATAATTTTCCCTGCATGTCGAAAGAAGAGATCAAATTATGTAAACATTAATTAGCAAGATAAAAAGGAAACGGATGAGACGAAGAGAACAATGTGTATGTATATTCTTACTCCAGCATCAGCAGCAATGGGCTTCCCAAGTCGGCTTAGTTCTGATTCTAGTTCACCAATAGTTTTGCTGATGAGAGATTGAAGGCCTGGAATTCGTGACTTGATGACAACTTCCAAATGCTAAAAAATTGACACATTTTGTGCTAGTAAGATGTGTGTCGGTGGAACAATATAAAAATGTGCTTCCCTAAAAATTAACAATCTCAAAGACCAATACTTGTGCATCAAACAATTTAGGTGAGTATTTTGCTATTTTTTATTATTTTTTTTAAACTGACATTTATGAAAATAAGGGATAAATTTTGGCTATTTTTTTTTAATAAAAACTCCTAGTTTTCGTCTTCTTTAATCAAATATTTTAACCACCACGCTAAAGTGTCAGCTATAATGATACATAAAACGAAAGGAAGCACTGATTAAAATGCTTCTACTCTCAATGGACCTTAATTACCCCTAAATTTGTCTTTTTTTTTTCTTTTAAATATTTAGAAGTGAAAGCAATTGACAATAGCGTTTTTTTTTTTCTTCTTTATAATTCCATTTAGTTAAATTAGAATGGAGTACAAAAACATTAAAGCCTAGGATGAGAAACTTTCATACATCGGAGATATGCCAATAGAAATGCATTATCATGAAGTACGAATAACGCTCTTTTTAATCATAAGTACGTTTTTATATGTGCTATTTTTATATTATCTTTATTTTAGAACCATTCATTTAAAACTTTACGAGTTATGGTAAATATTGTGAGAGAAAGTTGGCAAAGAATTTTTGCATGCACACCTAATTGAAGTTTTTGGTGGTGCAATTTCCAATTGTTAAGAATAAAATTCAGAACATGTTTTCAATGATGACTTTGCATGCCCCAAAAGAAGGCGGCAAAACAATCTAGGCTTAGAAAAAAAGGTGGCAGTTTGTGAAGATGGGATGGGTAGTCGTAGGACGGGTGGATGATGGTGGTGGTGTGGAGAGAGATACTTAGGTGTTAAAAAACCTGCATACCTTAGAAAGCACCCTTCCTAAATGCTCAGAACCCATCCTGTTTGCAAGATGCCTGTACTCTGCGCTACTTGAAAAATATTCACGCTCTCTACGCCTAGCAGCAATCATATCGATGCTCTTGTTTATGTCCGCTTGGGAGCGATTGACAACACCAATCCAAGGGAACTGTAGCTTATATGATCGTCCTTCCAAAATCTGACAAGTAAAAATAAAATAAACCCTGAGAAATTAGAAACTCTGAAGAGGCCACAGTGAAAATGAGAGGAGACTTTTGAGTACAAAACAGATGATGAGAGCCAAGAAAGTTGCTGCATCTAAGTGCAACGTCATCTTCATCTGGAAAATTATGAAAGCCTAAACTTTTACTCACTTTTCAAGTTCATCTAAATTAACTAAACTATCTCATTTGCAAACAGGACATACCACAAGAGATAATATCAACTAATATCTGAAAATCAATAACATAAGAAAATACCATTCATTACCTTTGCAAGAGAAAAATAAAGCTAACGACAACTTTCACCTACTCCAACTAGTCATGCCACAATGAAACTAAACCAAAAATATGAACCTTTAAAAAAAAAGGTGCATGTCATTGATCATCACAGAACACCACCCATACATTTTACTCAAACCAGAAGGCTTCACAACAAGGCCTCTGAAAATGAAACAATAAAAGGTCACCAAGTAGCTAAATTACTTGATTCCACATCATTTAAAAGCAAACAGGTATGGTCCATTTAAAATTTTTTTTTTTTCCGCTTTCCTCTTGCCTATGAATTTGGAAGCAACTTACTTCAACTGCATTTGTACCCTGGTCCATAAGATCAATCTTTGTCAGAACTCCAAACGTCCTCTCCCCTAAGAATTGGAAACCAAACTTAAAATCAATGTGCATGAAAGGTAAACTTCTCCTAATAAGTTAATCTGCAACTTTTCTAATGACATATACGTGTTGACCAATTGAATACTAGTACATTTCTCTAAACAAGAGGAAACAAGACTTAAGTAAGGTTCTCGTGAAACAAATGGAATCTTGACTTTCCTGTTTACCAAGGTTCAAGGAACATGGAATGTAGTGTTTTATATACATAAATCAATAAAGATGAGTATCACAAATTAGAACTTAGATATTGGACTTCAAATATAGATGATCACCTCTTTCTGCAAAACTGTTTACAACAATTATGTTCATCTATAGAAAACAAATTTAAATGAAAACAAACTGTTACTATGATCTCCAAATTGTGTGATTCTGCTTACTTTCACATCACTGTTGCAAAATTTTAACTAATCTTACCTTTAGGGTCTACTTCACGAGAGATCTTAATTGCATCAGACGTAGCAAGATCTTGGTTAGCAGGGGAAATTGCCAGAATAATACAGTTGGGCTGCAATAAAAGGCATATAGTAAGGGACATACAGTGCACAATTAAAAAAACTGACTCAAAAAGCACATAGGAAATCCAATCAAAACCCTTCTTTATTATGCAAGTCTCATAAACTAATAGCTAAAAGATATGCTCAACAATTCTGTAAACAAATGACCTTCTCAATGAAGGCCCGAACCATATCCTCGATGTCCTGCACTGTGCCTTCCGGTTGACCATCTACAAGACCACACAATTAACACGTTCCTAAGTCCTAACTATTTTGAAAACGTTGAAAGGAAATTATAACTCACCAACAGCTACTTTTGTGAGTCCAGGAAGATCAACCAGTGTCAAGTTCACAACTGCCAAGCTCAAACAAATCATAAACATAAATCGAAACAGTTTTAATAAAAGCATTATGCAATTACTTGAAGAAAAAAAGAACACCTATAAAAAGAGAACAATTTATCGTGAGCTCAGTGAAGATAACAGAAAAAATTTAGTGAGATAGAATTAAAACCATGAATAAAGAGAACAATTTCGCGAGCTTCGGAGAATACGACCTCTCTTTCTTTTTGTGAATATCATCAAATCAAAATTATTCAAATTGGCTATAACTCTATCTCACCATTAGGGGAGAAGATACTAAGATGGATTGGGACGCTTGAAATCGCCTTCGAGCGGCCGGTCTCTCTGTCAGTCTCATCAGATATCTCCTTCCTCACAGCAGCTACAAACAGAAAAAATACAAGATTTTGACATCAACGACGAAAGTCACAAAACCGAAACAATCTGCACAGATAATAATAAAGAAGAAGAAGAATGTACCAAAATCAGTGAACCTCTTCCTTGGGAGATGCATAAACTCTGCGTATTCTCTTCCTTCATCGATCTTATGCAGCTGCAAAACCAGAGGACGACGCGTAACAATCCCTGCGCACAACGTCTTCGAATCAGAATACGAAACGCATAATCAACACGTTCGCGTAAGAAACCAAAAACAACGGCGTACCTGAACCACGAGGAAGAAAGTCCTTGCCAACAATGCTCTCCAACACCGACGACTTGCCGGAGCTCTGCGAAGCCAAAAATTTTTTTTGTGAGAAGTGTGAAATTCGAAGATTCGAGAAAATTGAATTGGAGAATAAGAGAGAGGAGAGACCTGGCCTCCGACGACGGCGATGGAGGGCAAGGAGTCCCAGAGAGTGGGCATGGCGCTCTCGTCGCCATGGTCGCCGAGAGCTGTGCACGCCCTCTGTATTTTATTCACCAGCGATATCAGATTCTCCATTGGATGGATGAACGAGTGGGATCGGTGAGTCGGATCAGTCGGAGGTGAGAGAGAGAGAGAGAGAGAGAGAGAGAGAGAGAGAGATAACGGAAATTTGGATTGGAAGTTGGAGAACGAAACGACGGGAAATGGAATCTTGGGTCGTTGGTGCGAAAATTTGCAATCTGTCAAGTTTGAAAATTGGGTAAGTTTTTGGGTTTAGCCCAAGCGAGTTGTGACCGATTCTACCGCTATGTGAGCCCAATGTTTCTAGTGATCTTTACGGGGAGGCTATAATGAGGAGTTTAAAATAAACATACTATTTGAGGAGGTCAATCTCACTATTAACAAATATAAAGAAATCATAGGACTTAAACATTTTAAATGTTTTGATGGTGGGATTTGCCTCCTCAAATAGCCACTTTACTTTAAATTTCCCATTGTAGCCTCTCCAGTGAACCTTATCAACAAACCTGCTTCAGATAAATATGGATTTGAATGGTGTATTTCCTTTGTTCTTTTTACATTGATGGGCACCCAAAAACATTTTTGTTCTTTTATAAAATAGGTCAAAGGAAGACAAGTAATTCAAACTTGGTGCCTGTAATTGGAAGAAGAGGAGTTATAATTTGGAGTCCTATTGAAGTTGTTTATTAATTCACTTGAGTTAAAATTCAAATCAGTTTGATTAATAAGAGGTGAATTTTCTAAATCTATTATTTTATGTAATAATTAATAATAAAGTGAATGAGAAAATTTGGAATTTAGAAACTACTGTGAATGTACAATAGGTAAAAAATGGACTCTTGATGGGTCGTTTCTCCAACAATTATATCCTCAAAATCAAGAGTTTTAATATTTTGTGGTGCTTATGCTTTCATTCCCATATAATTAGTAAACACATGAGGAATCCATAAAAGACACTAGAATTACAAGCTTCCACACTGTGAGGTTGATTTTTATGTACTATAATAACACATATTGGTCACAATATAGTATGAATAATCACATATACTAGTTACCTTTTATCAACAATGAACTATGTTACAACGGAAAAAAAATCCGGACAAGGGAGTATTGTTAGAGATGAAGTTTAAGTTGAGTTATGATCAAATACATCAAACAAAAGATTTGTATTAGTTTTTATCCAACTTTGTAGATAAAAAAAGTAGAATTTATTTGGCGGATTAGAGTTTAAGATGAGATATAATTTAGATTATACAAATTTTGCGCAACATATTAGAGAATCGATTTAGTTTTCCAATGGGAATGGGGTACCTATGAAAGATGCAAAGAGAAACTAATGAATTCTCCATCAATAAAACCTTCCAACCTCCCTTCTCTTGTATGTTGGCAAGGTCTATGCCAGCGAAATTTTCAGGATTATTTTTTTTTTTTACAGTATAGCCGAGTGGCTATACTATTTATATATAAAAAAGGGTGCCCCCAGCGCCTAGGTGTCACGTGTCAAAACAGTCAAGCCGGGCGGCTATACTACTTAAAAAAAATTAGAAAAAACGAGTATAGCCGACCGGCTATACTATTTCTTAAAAAATAAAAAATAAAAAATAAAATCTATTTTTTCCGGGCGGCTCTACTATTTTTATATACTAGTTTTTTTTAAAAAAAAATTTAAATTTATTTCAGAATTAAAAAAGATAATGGGTAGTTGTGTTCCATAAAAATAGGATCCATTATCTGAATTTTCTTTTAATTTGAATGTTTTACCATTCTCTACATTTTGCTTTATATATATAGATATAGACCCTCCCAGTGCCTATGCACCACGTGTCAAAAAAGTAAAGCTGGTCAGCTATACTTTTTTTTTTTTAAATTGAGAAAAAAAAAAAAAGAGTATCGCCGGACGGCTCTACTTTTTTTTTAAACAATTAGGAAAAAACTGAGTATAGCCGTGCGGCTATACCATTTTTAAATATATAATATTTTTATTCAATAATATGTCAGAATTATGTGTATAATACGTGAATTTCGTGTGTCTTATTGAAATTTTTGTAAAAAATACGTGTATTAAACATGAAAAATACGTGCATACGTATAATACACTATTAAACGTGAAAGTGCTAAAATTTTTATATGAGTAATAACTCTGGAAAAGTAAAAAATCAAAAACTGATAATAGATGCTTGAATAATGGCCTAATAGTAATGGATAGGGCTCTTGGGCTATGGACAAATTTAATTAAGACACCCAAACAATTTCACAAAAGACTTAATAAATAGAAATTAATTCTTTTGTGGACATTTTCTTCAATTTTTTTATACTAAAAATAAATATAAATTTAGTATGTTTTAGGTCCAACAATTTTTATTTTAAATTTTCTTTTTAGTAATTAAATAATATCTTAGACTTATTTAATTATGTTTTAATTATTATTTCTTTAGGGAATAATTAAATATTTTAGTTAAATTAATACATGGTAATTATTATTTTTAAATTATTTTATTTTTATTTAATCAAATATTTAAATACTAATTATTCTTTAAGTAAATAGTAATTAAAACATAACTACTAAATAAAGTAATTAAAAAAGGAAAATAAGATTATGCTATTCAAAGGGTATAGCCGGTTGGCTATACTTTTAAAATATTCTATTCAAAGAGTATAGCTGCTCGGATATACGTTTAAAATTATATAAAAAAAAATTATAAAAAGGCCAAAAAACCTCTCCCTACCAAATTCCTTTAGCACAAGTCTATCCCGGCGAAATTTGCCAAATTAGACTTCCCCCAGCGAAGTTTCGTCGGCAGAAGTTGATTTCGTCAGGGCAAGTATCAAAACAGTAGAGCCGGTCGGCTATACTATTTTTAAAATTTTTTTTAGGCAAAACCAGTATAGTAGCACGGTTATACCTTTTCTTACAACAATTTAAAAAAAAAATCTAGTATAGTCAAGCGGCTATAATATACTATATATATATTCACAGAGAGCTTCCATTGAGAGACACCTCTTGTAGGGTACACTCCGGATTGTATTTCACTAATCCAAACCGTCTATTTTGTAAATACACATTCAAAGATTATCTCTACAAAAAATCACTTGAATCCGATATCATTTGACCATTCAATTGAGTTATTGAAATTTTAGTACTTTCTTAAAGTACCGTGTTCATTGAGTTTGTAGGACACAATTGGATGTCGAAATGGTTTCCGATTTGTCTAATTTTTTGTAAGGGTGATCTATGAATGAAGACCTAAAAAATAGATGATTTGGATCTTTGGAAAAAAAATTGTAAGGTACCCTAAATGGAGTCCCTCAAATTTTATTTTAGGGATCCCTCAATAGAAGGGGACTGATATATATACCCTCCCACAGCCTATGCACCACATGTCAAAAAAGTAAAGCCGTGCGGCTATACTATTTTTTAAAAACAATTAAGAAAACACTGAGTATAGCCATGCGGCTAGACCATTTTTAATATATGTTATTTTTATTCAATAATATGTGACAATTATGTGTATAATACCTAAATTTCGTGCGTCCTATTGAAATTTTTGTAAAAAAATACATGTATTAAACATGAAAAATACATGCATACGTGTATAATATATTATTAAACATGAAAGTGCTAAAATCTTTATACGGATAATAACTCTGGAAAAGTTAAAAAATAAAAAAGTAACCGTAGATACTCGAGTAATGACCTAATAGTGATGGATAGAGCTCTTGGGCTATGGAGAAATTTAATTAAGACACCCAAATAATTTCACAAAAGACTTAATAAATAGAAATTAATTATTTTGTAGACATTTTCTTCAATTTTTTATATTAAATAATAATTAAAATACAATTACTAATTAAAGTAATTCCAAACAGGCTAAGATATTACTTAATTACATATATTAAATTAAAGAAGTAGGCAAAAAAACAAAAGTAAAGAAACTAATTTTATATTTTTATAATAAAAATTAAAAAAAAAACCTCTCCCGACGAAAGTTCGGGAAGAGATGCCTATTCAATTTCCAAGAAAATCCAAAATGTGGAAAATGTACTCTCAAGAGTCTCTAGCATATTCCTTCCTCATTTGGATGTCCAAGGGCAAAATCGTTAAAATGACCCAAAAAGGCCTTTTCCCTGCCACAAATTCTCATCCCATATAAATACCAGTCCTCCCCAGCGCATAAATTCTGCTTTCCTCCACTCTCAAGCTTCCAGAGCGATTCACAAAGCCTGTAAATTGCTCTCTCTGAAATGCTGACTGAAACCAAAGGCCTCACATGGACTCAGTTGTAACAAAGCACGCATTCAGTTCCTTCAAGCTCAGCCCATCACAGACCCAACAGCCCCTTCACACCACCACAACGCACTTCTCCTTCTTCAGATTCTCTCACTTCAAAAAACTCAGAAAATCAACATCTTCAATCTCTTGCTCTCATATACCTCCTTCCAATCCCAGACGCCCAAAATCCATATGGGATTCTCATAACTTTCCCTTAAATCCCATCTGGTTCTTGGTCCCAGTCCTCCAAAGCATCAGAGTTTTAGCTTCTTCACGAACCCAGAAGTGGGTTTCTTTCTTACAGGCTTACAGAGGCACGGCGGAGAGTGTTGTACATGAAAAAAATAATGATTTTTTACATAATAGCGGGATTGGAGTTGCTTTGTTAAGCGTGACATCCAATGCCAAAGTAAAAATTAGTCCTTTCGTGGCTCAATTGGCTGCGAATCCGACCTTTGTTTCGGGCTTGTTCGCGTGGTTTATGGCACAGTCGACAAAGGTGTTGTTGAATTTCGTTGTGGAGAGGAAATGGGATTTTAGAATATTGTATGCTTCTGGAGGCATGCCTTCGTCGCACTCGGCGTTATGCATGGCTTTGACGACCTCTGTGGCTCTTTGTCATGGTGTTGCAGACTCGCTTTTTCCTGTTTGTTTGGGGTTCAGTCTCATTGTTATGTATGATGCTATTGGTGTTCGACGACATGCTGGTATGCAAGCAGAGGTAAGAAATCAATTTGGGTTCTTTCTATTGTGTATATCTATAACATATTGAATCTTTTTCTTTCGGGATGTTTGTTTTGTAAGCTGGGTTTTATTGACAGGCTTTTGTGATGATTGATTAGTGTAATATGACAGTTGAATATGATTAACAAATTGGAAGGTTGAGAGTTAATTGATTGTTAATTGATCAAGACCTTGGTTTGGTTGGTCATTCGTTGCACTTGGAACTCTTGGTCTAAATGTCGGGGTTTAAAGTAATAATGTTATATCATGAGGTAGATGATAGATTTTTCATCATTGTAGTGGAGCCATACAACCCATTATCCTCATCCAGAAATGTTTTACTTCTGAAAGCAATGAGCCATGAGAGAATTCATGACACTGAATTGCCAAAGCGCAATGTATGTGAGTAGTACTTTTTAGTTTTCTCTAAACAAGGTGCTATAGGATTTATGCCTGTTGTGAGAGTTAACAATTTGTGTCAGGTCCCATTGATCCTAAAAATAAGGAAGGTCCCTCATGCTTTTCTGGGTGTTTAAAAGGTGAAGAAACAGAGAAAACTATAGCTTCTGTGGTTAATGTGTCACAGAGTTTATAGGAGGGCATGTAGCATTGGGTCAGGTCTAATAACTAGGAAAATTTTCACTTCTGAATTTTCATGGAATTGAACCTAAGAAAAAAAATCACAAATCTAAGGTGATATTAATGCTAAAATTTGTATGAATGAGAAGACAATCTAAATTTTGCAGCCTTGCAGTCATAATCTTTGTTGATTTTCCTTCTCATCCCAAATGGCAACCAATTTTAAATTTTGCTGGCATCTTATAAATTCTGCAAATCCTCTGTATTCTGAGCAATCGTGCAATTAGTCATCTTATAGTTCTGGTAGGTTGCTTAGTTATCTACTTGTTTCCCTTACTTGCCAAAGACCATTCTCTTTTTGGTGTGTGTGTGTTATTTGACTTACCGGTGTTGTATTTTGATTTTCTTGTGAATATTTGTGACTCTGATGAGACAGGTTCTTAATATAGTCGTTGAGTACTTGTTCGAAGGGCATCCCATCAGCCAAAAGAAGCTCAAGGAACTGCTTGGCCACACTCCCTCCCAGGTTATTGCTGGAGCTCTCCTCGGCATCGTAGTCGCTTGTGTTTGTTGTCAGGGAAGCTTGGTTGCTACCTGAGCTGACTTTGCAGGTAATTTTGGTCAGATTGTGTTGACACACACACCATTCTAGTGTTGACATGGCCACAGAAATGATTGTACTCGATTTCTTCATTCAATATCAGATAGACTTTGGTTCACAAAGTTGACGACAGAAATGCTATTTTATACCTCTGAAACTGTTTAGAGTCATGCCTGACTATGAACAGATTTGAAAAATGTATACAGAGACCCTAGACATGAAGCAAGCTTGCATAACTATCTTGCCATCCGTAGTTAGAAATTTCAGAGACTTTGCTAATTGCTTTGGAAGGTCCAAGGCCAGATAATTTGCTTTATGATGTTGCAGAATTCCAAAAATGTTGGCCAGAAATTTGCCTTCAAAGGCCTGTGCTGTAAATTTGCATGCAATTTGTATATAAGTGAATAGTTTACCACGTTGACATTTCCTCCATGGAAGTAGCTGCAAGATTATTTCCTTTTACCAATAATTCCCACCAACATGGATAATAGAATCCGAGCCTATGCATTTAGAGGTCGTGTATTTATCAACATTTGTTTTTAAACTTTGTTGGATCAACGGAAGAAAACCACATGACACACCAGTATTCTACCAAGGAATCCAAATTAGCGTCATGAAAGATATAACGAAGTTAGATAAGCCCACGTGTTCCAGCTCATGTAATGTGACACCGAGGGAGGAAGATAAGGAAGTTGTAGATTTTAAATGAATAAAATAATTTCCCCAGCCTCTACTCACCATCTTACATCTTATCAATATGACTCGGTCGTAAAATGTTATAAAAGATAGTTTCGTTTTCTAATTTACAAAGATGACAGGAGACTCGAAATTGTAATATCTTCCAACATTATATTTCAGAAATAACAATAATAAGCAATATGTCTTATATCAACGAAATTTCTGTCCGACATGTCATCAAATAATAGAATGGCAAATAGCCCCGGACTCGCACTGACCAACAGGCGTTTGACCAATACAATACGGTTTGCATAGATTAATTAAACAAGACACATATAAGTCTCCAATTTTGGCTTAAATCCACCATAAGAACCATAAAGAGATTTTCCACCAGTCAAATCAAGGAGCAACAGAAAAGATTGAAGTTAAGAAACTCGCAGGAAAAAAGGGGGAGGAGAAGGTTGATTGATTTTTGTTGAGGTTGAATGGGTTGCTGCAACTCGAAGAAAGAGAGAGCCAAAGTTGGCCAAAATGCCAAACCAGCATCTGGGTTGGAGCATCCTGCTGTTCTTGCTTCCAAAACCCCATGTGAGTTTAATTTGAATATTGATTGGAGCATCCTGCTGTTCTTGCATTCAAGTGTGGAAATCTGATGATCCATTTATGTTTTGGCATTTGGCAGTTTCTGTGAGTGAGGTGGAGTCTTTGTATGAGCTGTTTAAGAAACTCAGCAGTTCTATAGTTAAAGATGGGCTTATACACAAGGTGTGCTTAATTTCCTCCTTCTAGTGTTTTAATTCTTCTTGAAATGAATATTATGTGAATCATGTATTAATTTATAATGAACTAATTTTGGATTAATTTTGATTACTAGGAAGAGCTCCAGCTTGCACTTTTGCAAAATAGCAGTAAAAACCTCTTCTTGGACAGGGTATGTGGGCTTAATCTTGTTTTTTTTTTTTTTCATTTTCATGTACCAGAGGAAAGACTTTATGAAATGCAGCAATTTCGATTTACAGAACCTTGTTTTGGATAAAGCTCCATATGATATAGAGCTCTAATTTCATTAAGACTCTCATTCCTAAAATAATTATGTTCTGCCATGCTTTGTAGGTATTTGATCTTTTCGACGTCAATAACAATGGTCATATAGAGTTTGAAGAATTTGTTCAAACATTGAGTGTTTTCCACCCAAAAACTCCTGATGCGGTCAAAATTACATGTAAGAACTAGACTCATGATATGAATTCCCTGGTCTTTGAAATCTTCTGCCACAGTACTTTCTAACTCATATGCGGACACTAAAATGGGTATATCTGTGTGGCAGATGCTTTTAAGTTATATGATTTGAGGCACACCGGTTACATCGAGCGTGAGGAGGTAAGTACATTGGATTCTTACTTTTTGCTCTTGGTTGTTCATTGAGTTAAAAGATCTTGGGGTACAAGTTTTTCATTTTCCTGTGGACTTGATTTCTATTGAAGACAGATAGATATTCTTGATTATGCTAATTGGTTAGTCAAATTAATTAAATCAGCTTAGTTAAGACCTCATACTGATAACCTAAAAATCATCATCATGTTCTGTTTATTTTTAGTAACAAGTTTTTATGCATAAATTTGTCTCTAACTATTTAATGAACTACAGAAAGCTAGACAATTGTAGAACCAGCACCTTACATTCTGGTCTTTGATCTAACTTTGTTTTCATGATTGAAAGAGTGATCCGGTCATCATTCATCGGCCCTGCGGATGATCACTATTTTCTGAATACAAATAATATGAAGAGAGATCAAATTTCTTAATAGTTATCTTTCATGTTCATGACTTTTGCTTTTAAGTGACATAAAGCCCCTCTGTGTTAAAACCAGTTGAAGGAGATGGTGCTTGCTCTTTTGAACGAATCTGATTTGATTCTTTCAGATGATATTGTTGGAATGATTGTGGACAAGGTATGGATTTGACTCCACTTGATAATTGCACTTCCTCCATTTTCGGTCTCGATGATCATACTTTCTTATACCAATGTCACAGACATTCATGGAAGCAGATAGAAAAGCAGATGGCAGGATTGACGAAGAAGAGTGGAAGGAATACGTAGTAGATAATCCTTCTCTATTGAAAAACATGACTCTTCCATACTTGATGTATGTTGTCCTACATTCTGCAAACCGTGTCTGGTGTTTGGAAATATACAGCTGAGCAAGTCTTGCATTTTTTAGATCATCCCCGTTTCATATTGCACCGCAAGCATCTGCATTTAGAATGCAGCATCACTAGCCTTCAAGTTTTTGGAAAAGTTTAGAATTGTCATCTCCTTTTCTGTTTGCAGGTGTGATTTTCCTTGGATCTTAGTTTTGATATTTCCATATGCACTTTCAGGGACATATCTCTAGCATTTCCCAGCTTTGTGCTGAACTCTAAAGCATAAAAAATCCGAATTATAGACATGAAGCCAGAAATATTGCTGCATCGAATATAGAATATGGAGAAGCATACACTATCCTGTTTGGAAAAGTTTTGCACACAAAAGATGAAAGAGGATGCTCATCACAGTAAAACAGGCAAAATGTACCGTGTAAATATAGCTTCACTGCTTGAGAGCTTCTATACTGATAGACCACCATGGACACGGAGATTCTAATTCTATGTCCTAGTTGTTCATATTTTGGTTGAATTTCACTGATTTGTAAGGTCAAAGCCAAAATGTTCTCAAATGTACAGCATCATAAATACTGCAAATTCTAGAAAAGTATCATGCCCCCTTCTTTTCTGTTTTTGTTTTCCATTTTGAACCAGACTCAATCATATACAGTTTATCAACATGTCAAGTTACAAGTTACAATCAAAGATGTCTCAAGTTTGAATCTTCTTCTTTTTCTCTTTTCTCGTTAATAAAAAAGAGCCAATCGAGAAGCCCAAAAGCTGATCTTCAACCGGCCCAACTTGCCCTTATTGTAAAGTCCAAAAAGATAATTATTCTTGATCCACCAACTTTAGCATATTCTCAAAACCTTTAACAAAAGTTAATTATTTTATTCTTTCAAAAACATTATTTTTTTAAAAAAAAATTTAAAAAAAAGAAATTATTTTTTCATTTTTAAAAATGCCAGTCATGGCTGGCCTGGCCCATGCTCAGTGCAAGACCAGCTTGCAGCGGGGGTTGGCAATCCAACTTTCCTACTTCTAATTCCAAAGAATTCAAAGGTATAATTCCTAATTTTACCAGTCCGTTTTAGAAAATCTTAATTAGCATAATCAAACCATCATTACTCACGTACACGTGGCAACCCCAGATTGGTCAACACACGTAATTCAGTGTTTTAACTTTTCCCACCACATCCTGTTAACTTGGTCAGCACTCTAAAAGCTGTCGTGTAGCTTCTGAGAATGTTCCTTGCGGCAATTAAAATTAATGGAAATAATAAATGCCCAATCGTCGTCAAAATTCAACCCCTCACCCCTCCACTACGCATATGTCAGGCGGCTACACGCGTCTTCTCTCTCTCTGTTCTTGTCCATCTCTCCTGTTGTCTTTCAAAATTACAAACCTTAGCTGCTATACGACAAATCCTAATCGAGCACCCTTCACTTCTTCGGTTCTTCCTTCTTGGTAAGAATCGAAATCTTTGTTGATAATTTTTTACTTTTTTTTTTGGATTTTTGGCAATGGTACTGTAACCCTAGTTACTGGGTTTTTGATTTTCCAATTGGTTTCTGGGTGCTCACTTCGTGTTTTTTATATTCCCAGGTGATGAATTTATAGGGTTTCTGCCTGGGGTGCTTTTTCCCTTTTGTTTTGGAGGGGGAGGGGTATTCAAGTTTGTTCCTTTTGCTGTATAGTTTGTGAATATTGAATCTAGGGTTTGTTTGATCATCTGGGTAGCAATCAGGTGGTGAATTTAGGATTCGGAATGGCTGCATTCTTATAAAGTTGTGAAATTTTCGTAGGGTTTGAAAGCTCTGCATTGTTTTGAAGAGCTTTTGACCTTCTTGGAATTTTTCAAATTAAGAGCAAAATGTCGTCGGCCGGTATTGCTGCTCTTACACCGGCTCATAGTGAGCCCATGTTTTCGCAATCGTGTCTGTCATCAAATGAGTCGATTATGATATTTCTCTCTGTTTCTGGATCAACTACTCCCATGAGTGTTTTGAAATCTGACTCTATTGAGTCAGTTAAGTTTAGGATCCAAACCTATAAAGGGTTTGTTGCTAAGAAGCAGAAGTTAGTTTGTGGAGGTAGGGAACTGGCTAGGAGCGATTCCATACTCCGGGAATATGGGGTAACAGATGGAAATGTTTTACATTTGGTTCTTAGGCTTTCTGACCTTCAGGAGATCAATGTTCGAACTACTTGTGGGAAAGAATTTACTTTCCACGTGGAACGTGGTAAAGATGTTGGGTATGTGAAACAAAAGATCGCCAAGAAGAGTAAAGAGTTTGTTGATCTAGAAGAGCAAGAAGTTGTGTGTGATGGGAAACTACTCGAGGATCAGAGACTTATTGATGACATATGTAAACATAATGATGCTGTCTTACATTTGTTGATTCGGAAGTCAGCAAAAGTTCGGGTCAGACCAGTTGAGAAGAACTTTGAATTGTCTGTTGTGGCATCACATTTGAATGATGGGAAAAGTTATGAAGTTGATGGAGATAATGTGAAGCGACAATATGATGTCGGTGAGCAAGACTTTAGGAGAGGTTATGAAGTTGATGAAGAAGTTGTGCCAAGAAAACCTCCTGACAGGGATTTTTTGTTCGAGCCTGTCATTGTTAACCCCAAGATTGAATTACCATCCCTGATTTGGGATATGGTTAATGAAACATCTAACGGATTAGATAGTGGGAGTTATCCAATCAGGTCCATGGATGGTACAGGAGGAGCGTATTTTATGCTCGACTCAACAGGGCAAAAGTATGTATCTGTTTTTAAGCCGATTGATGAGGAGCCTATGGCTCTAAACAATCCGAGGGGGCTTCCTTTGTCACTTGATGGGGAAGGATTGAAAAAGGGAACAAGAGTTGGAGAAGGAGCATTCAGGGAAGTTGCAGCTTACCTTTTGGATCACCCAAAGGGTGGGCATCGCATGCTGTCTGGTAATGCAAAGGGCTTTGCTGGGGTCCCCCCAACATTTATAGTCAAGTGCTTTCATAGTGCATTCAACCATCCCAAGGATGCAATTGTCAAGATTGGGTCCTTGCAGAAGTTCATGGAGAATAATGGAAGTTGCGAGGACATGGGCCCTGCCACTTTCCCAGTTGAGGAAGTCCATAAAATTTCTGTTTTGGATATTAGATTGGCAAATGCGGATAGGCATGCTGGAAATATATTGCTGAGCAAGGAGGGTGAAGGTGGCCAGACTGTGCTGATTCCAATTGATCACGGGTACTGCTTGCCCGAAAGTGTACGTACTGCCTTCGCTTCATTTTTGCCTAACTGAGTAATTTTATGTGTTGCTGTGTTTGACATTTATTTTTGTTTTGTTTGTGTTATTTTTGTTTCTGATTTTATTTTTGTTGTTCCTGCAGTTTGAAGACATTACATTTGACTGGCTGTACTGGCCACAAGCACGCAAGCCTTATGCCGATGAGGTCATTGATTACATAAAATCACTGGATGCAGAGGAAGATATCGCCCTTTTGAAGTTCCATGGATGGAACGTGCCGCTTAAATGTGCTCAAACACTTCGCATTTCAACTATGCTTCTGAAGAAAGGGGTAGAGAGGCGGCTCTCTCCCTTTGCCATAGGAAGCATAATGTGCAGGAAGACCTTGAACAAGGAATCCATCATTGAGGAGATAGTGCAAGAAGCGGAGGATTCTGTGCTTCCCGATTCAAGCGAAGATGCTTTTCTTGAGACTATATCTGAAATCATGGATTGTCGCCTTGATGAGATTGCTAGATCACCTTCTTGATGGTAATGCTACTGGATCATGTGGTGAACATAGGTATGTAGGTGTATATGTCATGTGATTGACGTACATATGTTTGTATGGCAGGCCGACTAGATCTCCTCTTGCCCGTACAAACCTTTACTCTTCCAAGAATTTCGTCCTTGTTTTTTCTTTGTAGACCAAAATCCGTTTCGTCTTTGTTTTTCCATTGTAGACCAAAGTCCATTCCGTATTTGTTTTTCCATTGTAGACCAAAATCCCTTCTGTTTGACATGTAGCGGAGGTCATGATTCATTTCGTGATAATTTCTCTTGCTTTTGTAATTGCACCTCAAATTTGTATTGATAATAGAAATTTCATTTGTTAGGTTTGGGATGTCTTTTTTGTCCTTTCTTTCTAGATACTGCATGTACCTAAAATGTTACAAGAGAAAACCAAATTTTGGTACATGTACAACAACTAAGAAGGCAGTAAATATGTGTGAATTTGTTGGCCTAAAGGAGGTATTACAGAAATACAATCCGATGATTGGTTTTAGTGAGCCATTAGATATCGTGAAATATATGTTGAATTTTCCTCAAAACTAGTGGAGGAAAGGAAGCAGTGTCTCGCATTTCAGTCCTGCTGGACCTTTTTGGCCATGAAATAATCATTTACTTTCATTTAAAAAACAAAGCCGATGATTCTGCTTGCATGTTGAATAGACTAGGAATTACAGTATTACAAGAACAAAATACAGTAAGGTTGGATATTATTCACACATGAAAAGGCAAACATTGAAACTAATATCTTAAATACAAGGAGTTCAAGAAAATATCAGTTCCCAGTTCCTACGATGAGCTCCCACAACCCACAGAGCAACTGCATGGATGTGTGCAGGAATTGTATCCAGAATTAATTAGTTTTGTCTGGCTTCCCGGAGAAAGTGACCATGGTGAGGAGCTGGAACCTGTTATGGTACACCACAAACCAAATCTTCAACAGCCGCACACAAGCAGGGAATTGAGAGCTAGCTGAACTGCAATCCACCTCCAGCCTTGGGTGAGACAGAATGCAAATGAATCAGGGGCAGTAGCGGCTTTATACTCTTTGCTACCACCAAACAGAAGCAGTTTCTTGCCACAATGACTCGGGTTAAAAGGTGGCTTGAAAGGTCAATGGCTTGCACCAAAGTCATGGATCTCCGAATGCTTGCAGAGAGTTTGCCCGGCATTTGCGTAAGAACTTGGAGTACACATCCAAAGCCTCCATTACCATGAACTGGTCATATGGTTGATTATCGCTGTCTCTCGAAGTATGTATGAACAAGCATCACCTTTCTTTCTTGCTAGGCTTCTTCAGCGTCTGCTTTGATCTTTTTCTGCAATCAATCAAACAACAATACGTAAGAAATGTGCCTACGACGAAAATAGAACACAAAGATAAAGCAACGCACATGGAATTTACCTCTTAGCGGGTTTGCCACCGAATCCAATTGCACCCTTCATTGTTTGCTTTGATCTTGTTCTGAAATCAAGACAAACCAAGATACAAAACGTGACTACCTCAAAAAAGAATGCAATGATTTTTGTGTGCCACATGCCAGGTAAATTATGAAACTACCTCTTAGTAGGTTTGCCGCTAAAACCAAATACACCCTTCATCAACGAGCTTATGTCCATAGAACGCTCCTGCATGATCTTATCATGGTATATTTTGCTCCCAATCTCAGTGATCTGTTCCTCCACTTCTTCCAAAGTTTGGTCCACATTGAGCTGAACCTCTCCTTTCCTAATGACAGTTACACCGAAGCCATTTGCTTTGGCTTCCCGAAAAACATCCTTGACGGGAGATAAGAGACGGTTCAGATAAATACGTCAAGCACCTCAACAGATCAAGAAAAATTGGACTAAAAATAACTAGATAGAAAGAGCACAATAAACCAGCAGTGAGTAACATGTGAAGGTCATAGAGCACCAGATCTTGAGTCTCTTGACTTAAAAGGAAAACATTACAAGTCACGTACATGGAAAGAATCAGGTATGTTCCACCTAAGTGGCCTCTCTTGGGATATGATAATTTACTAAGACCATAAATTGCATGGCAGTTTCCAACAACTGCAACTGAAAAATGATTATCTGCTTGAAAACTTAAATTCCGCATTATTTACCTTAGGTGGCTGGGCAACAACAAAGGCATGGCCATTCCCAAACATATCCATTTGAGCCTGGATGATATAACCAAGATTTTTGCAATCATTAGTGTCCTCGAAAGCAATAACATGATATGGCTTTGGTTCCAATTCAAGATCTGCAGCCATCTCCAACGAGTAAAATCCTATCCTTTGTTCTTCATTATCAACTGTGTACAACTCAATGCACTGGGAAATCAAGAGAGAATTAACCATTGGTTGAGTATTTTCTGTGTAATCTGGGAAAATATCTAAAATAAAACTAAAAATCAAGAAGCATGGTTAGAAAACAAATAGTTGGGGATAAGGATGAGATGTTTGAAACCCAGGACCACCTGGAACTTTTGATGCCGTGTGTTAGAACCAGTAAACTCCAACAACATAAACTATCAGGAAAAGAACTAACAATGTAAATCAAGCTAAAACAAAATAGCAGAAAAGTCAAAACGCATGTATAGCTTACCAGCACATAAGGAAGATCTAACCACCACAAGTAATCTTCTTTCTTATCTTCTGCATATTCACGGTATTTGCTCACTACAGCTTGTGGGCCAAACAATTCCATCTCTCTTTTAAGCTTGCTGAGTTTCTTTTCCATGAATTTCTTGTTTTTTTCAGGCATTTTGTTCATCAGATCAGCAGCTTCCTGTATTTCTTTTTCTGTGATCCATCGATCCAAACCCTTCCCCATGTCCCTCATTGTGGCTTTAATTTCTGGGTCGGTCTCTGCATTGTAGGATTCCAAAAACCCCTGGGACCATTTTTTTGTGTGTTGCCAAAACTCCTTCCCTGATTTTTTGCCAGCTCTAACAGAACCATCACTCCCTTCTATAACTATCTTTGAATTTCTATTATCCTTCTTATTTGGGTCACTGACTACGGAAGAAGTGGCAATATTCTCATGGGATTGGGATTCTATTGATTTCTGAAGAATTTTCTGCTCATCTTTTTTCACTGAAATCCCATCATTTCCAGCAAAAATTGCTTTGCGCTGCTCTTGGAAATAATTCAAAAACTCTGGACTCTTTTCTAAAGGGGGGCCTTTCCATCGTGGTATAATTTTTTCTGGTGGATCATACAAGCTGATACCCTCTACATGGAAAGCAAAAGTTTTTATTAGCCCAAGCACTTTGAAATCAGAAATCTCATGTTTACGCATTCATATTTAAAAAATAAAATAAAAAAATTTACATCTGCCTCGATGATGAAAAGTGGATCAATATGTATGAGCCTAAGAAAGATTAATTACCTGCACCATAATCGAGATTTTCAATGTTTGAGTGGAGCCACTCGTGCAGTTTCGACAGCTTTTTATTCTCTTTCTCAACTTTCTTCTCAAGACCCTTGAAGAATGCATCCTTATCTTCAGAATCCATCATATAAAACGGATCCTGCCCTCCCAACTCATTTTCTCGGACTTGAAGAACAATTTCCCTGAGACTGTCATCTTTCATCCATTCAAGTTCACTGTCATCTTCTTCATTAGACCCAAGCTGTGTCATCTCAGAACTCATACTTGATTGTTGATCTCCCTTTTCTCTTGAAACCATGTAATTATCTCTAAAACCAACTCCAATCTTCTTAGCTATAGGTTCAAATTCATTGAAGTTTTCCTCCATCCAGTTCTCATATTTTACAGATGGCTCTGTAATTGAATCACTGTCATTACTTTCATGATCTAAAGAAACCTGTTGCTTTTGAACATCGTCCCTGATGTATCTTTTCTCAGTTTCATCAGGTTTATCAATCTTTTTATCATCAAATTTCTTATCCTTCAGATCACAATGTTCACATGCATTTTCCATAGATGGAGAACCTGATGCTCTGTCTGGAACTTCAGGTGCAAATATATTATTAACCATGACCGGTCCCTGACTCACATTGTTGCCAGAGTCTTCATCACTTTCTAGCCGTACAAGAGCATCACTTCCTGTGACAGGTTCAAACTGGGGCTCTTCATTAAGCTTTATTTTGTCACGGGTTTTAGATAGGTACTCCCTAGCTTCTTTCACAGACCTTATGACCCTTGGTTTTACTTGGATAGAACTATTTTTGGGCTTGTTGGACTCCCTAAAAGGAGAATCATCCGTTAAGTGTAAATTATGTTCACTGCCTCTTACATCCTGGTTAGTGCTTTGCCTATCGTCTGAAACTTCTATATGCGGAATACTAGAAGTTTGAATATCCCCATCCTTAGCACAGTCTAACTTTTCAAGAGATGCAGTATCACCACTACCCTTAGTTTGTCTGCAATCTCCATTTAAAGGGTTGGTCAGAGTATTTGCTCCCTCTTCTTCATGCTGTTTGACAACTTTGATTTCATCCAAAATTTCATCATGCACAATTTCATCTGAAAGTACATCATTCACAGTTACATCTGATATTTCTTCATTCACAGTCTGAATTTCTTTTCTATCCATACCAACCAAAGAATGTTCCCTACCCTCAATTTCACGCGCTTGCCTGGCCATATATCTGATTTCCTGAACTTTATCATCAAAATCAGTATTTTCGGCAACGATCATGTAAGTTGAAGAGTCTTGTAAAGCCAGGTTGCCATTTGACAAGTTTTCTCTCATAATAGCCTTCATAAGTTCTTGCTTATCAATGCTAGGCTTTTTAAAGGGACCCAGTGGCAATTCTGAAGATGCTTGAACAACTTCCACGCTGCCCTTCTCTAACATCTCTTTCTCCTTTCTTGATTTAATCTTTCTCCTCATCATTTCCTTCTCCAACTCTGAGTACCGTTCTTCTTTATTTCCAAAACTGAATAACTTCTTCAATGCCCACAATGCAATGAAACCATACAACACCAGTCTCCCAAATCTAGATATCTTCGGCAAGAACTCTGGTCGAAAACTAAAACCCTGCATTGCCTTCATAAAACCCGAGTCCTCACCCTCAACAACAAACTTGGCTACCGAACTATTCCTCGGAATCACATTTTTCCCACACTCCATCTCTCTAGCCAAACTCTCTGCTTGCAAAATTTTCAAGTTCACCTCTGCCGAGTCCTCCAATTCCAGTCTCTCAATTCGGCTTCTTCTCAAGATTTCATCCTCATCAACCGAAACCACTTTAACATTACCATCAGAATCTTGATTAACAGTAAAAATATGACCAGAACCAATACCCCAATACTCGGTATCTCTCTTATACTGCTCCATCCAACTATCCAATTTACTCAACAAAACAGAATCGCCAAGGTTTTTTGCATTTGGTTCTTTTACATCACTCGTTTCAGCTATACTACTATCATCAGCAACAAGCTCATTACTAAATTCACTCTCTTTCACACTATCATAGTTCACTTTCTCTAAGGGACTCTCGGTATCATCAAAAGTATTATTCAAAAACTGAAAATCAGAACTTGGGTTTAAAGGAACGGAAATCTGGTTCACCTTTTGCTCGTCAATGAGCTTCTTCCTCAGCGAATTTCTTCGGCTCATGGGTCGACCAAAGTGTGCTAAAGCTCGAAACTTTGTGCTATGACATGAGAGTAAATAGATCGAAAATGATGGGTTTTTGTGGAACCCGACGCTGGGAATGTTGTATCTACATGGGTTTTTCTTGTTCCAAGACTTGGCGGGAAAATTGGTAGGGAAAGGTGAATTTAGAGAGAGAATTTTGCGGTTGGTTGGGGTTGAAGAATAAAAAACCTCCATGGATGAAGATGGAGAGGAGGCTACATAGAGCAACTCTCATTCAGAGCTTTGCGGAGATTTTGGGGAGGTTTTTTGAGTATTTTACTCGTCGGTAGTCGATAATATATAATCTACCTGTCGTTCCAAGGAGAACGACACTATAAAATAAGTCGTTCTAATTACAAAATTTTCACTCAACTACACCCCTAAGATTTATGGTATTTTGATAAATCTAGTTCAAGTAATCCAATCCAATTGTTTGCATTAAAAATGGAGAGTATTTTTGCTCACCACTTTAACTCAATGTGTACTACATTACCACTCTTATCAATACTTAACACGTATCAATTAGTATTATTTTTTCCGATTCTATAAATTGAGCAATGACACTAAATTTTATATTTTTGAATTTATTTTCGGCAACTTTACTTTATATATAAGCAAATTTTAATATATATAACTTAAAGAATTCGATATTAGCAAATTTGGTGTGTATGATTGCAGGTGTAGACTCAATAAAAAGGTATGTTGTAGAAGAAAAAAACTAATAGAATAATAAAAGAAAGATAAAAGGTGGATTTCAGTTGACCTTACAATAGGAAAGTAGAGAGTAATAATTTTCTTTATTACTGACATGGAATACACAAAGATTTACATTCCCGATTTACTACATATATTTATCTCAATCACATCCGATCATGTCATACCATATATTTAGTATTATTCTTTCAAGGTTACCCTAAACTTCATCCCATATATATAGGTTACACCAAAACCCCAAATCGTAAACCTTTGATCCCATCCCACCACCTTATAAACATTCAACCTCTCAAGTTTTAGACCTCTAAACAAAGAAGCAAATCATGGCATCATCAACATCATATTCTCCCTCATTGCCCTAATTTTAATCATCACCACCATCCCTCACTCCATGTCTTCTCCTGTCCAAGGCTTCGCTGCACGTCTCATCCACCGCGACTCCCCCGAATCCCCGCTCTACAACCCCGCGGCCACACGTGCTCATCTTGCGCAATCAGCTCGCCGCAGAACCATAGCCCGACAAAACTACTTCAACCGCCTTATGTCGTCCGGTGACAAATGGGGCAGCAGCCTCATCAGTGCAACCCTTGGCCAGGGCCACGGAGACTTCATCATGCAGTACAAAATCGGCACCCCGAGAGTGGACACCTTCGGCATCTTCGACACGGGCAGCTCCTTGATCTGGATGCAGTGCGAGCCCTGCCAGAAATGTTACATGCAAACCATACCAATATACGATCCTGCAAAGTCTGAAAGCTACCAAAAGGTCAAGTGCGGCTCTGTCGAATGCAGCACAACCGCATACACCTCATGCACTGAAGATGGTGAATGCAAGTACAGGATAGGGTATCAAGACGGATCATTAACAGAAGGAGATATCGCCACAGAAACCCTAATGCTTGAAGACGACGGGTTAAGCGGCAACGTCAACTTATCGAACATGGTAATTGGATGCGGCCACTACAATCTAGACCCCGTGGAAGACTATAGCCCAGGAGTTGTTGGTCTCAGCAGAGAACCTTCTTCCCTGGTCGGGCAGATTGGGTTTCGCCACGTGTCGTATTGCATCCCATCGGAGGACAAAGTCAACCGGAGCTCTGTGAAAATCGGCCTCCCGGCGGTGATCACTGAGGAGAATACTCAAACACCTATGCTGAGCGGCAAAGGTGGCTTGTACTATCTGAGTCTAGAAGGCATCAGCGTCGACGGCGCCAGGCTCAACATTCCGAGGTCGGTTTTTGACATGACGCCGGAGGGAGACGGCGGCGTGATCATGGATTCGGGAACGTCTTTTACTTTGATTGCACCGGAGGGTTTTGGTGCAGTGAAGCAAGCGGTGCTGGATGCTTTGTCGGAATTCAAGCCGGTAGAAGATTCGGATAAGCTCTATCCGTTTTGCTACGATGATGGTAGGTTTAAACTAGAGACGACGCCGGGAATCGTGTTCCATTTCACGAGGCTGGATTTTCCTCTGGCCGCGGGAAACACTTGGATCAGGAATTCTCAGGGACACTTCTGCTTGGCCATAAGAGAGAGTGTTGGAAATTTTAATATCTTTGGGTTGTACCAGCACAGGAACGCTAATGTTGGGTTTGACTTCAACAACAACATTGTGTCCTTGAAGTATACTGACTGCCAATAAACTCAATAGGACAGTCTAGTTTTAGGAACTCTTTTTTTTATTTTTTTTATTTTGATGATACAAGCGAGATATATTGGGGGAGGGGGGAAATCAAACCTAGTTGTCTTTGGGTTTGCATAGTTTTGATGTTGTGCCTTCTTCTCTTGAGCATATTTTGGATGATGATAGCTTAAGTCGGGCTTTACCTCGAAGTGTTTTTTTGTTAGTTTTTCTTTGCTTTTGGGCCTCGCCATGTAACCAAGTAAATCTGGGTTATACCTTTCAAATTCAACTTACCTGCAACCCTTCACTTTTTGTTCTTATAAATAATACCCAATTTTTATAAAGCCCATAACTAGGATCCAATTGATTAAGTTACGTTATTAAGCTCGATAATCTACCTATTTTAGAACTTGGATTTCATTTATTGTACCTAGTTTTTTGGTGGATAATAATCTACCTATTATTTTTTTTATAAATTATTGTGTATCTATATTTTCTATAAATTATTGTGTACCTATTTTTCTGTAAAAATCTACCTATTTATTTTTTAAAATTATTGTGTATCTATATTTTCTATAAATTATTGTGTACTAAAAGAAATGGGGTGATTGATATGCCATTAATAGGAAGTATTAATTACAATTATGGCAATTAATGAAATGCTTGAAATAAATTATAAATAAAATATAAAGTCTGGTGGCAACGATGTAAAAACATAGGAATATTATGACTTCTTATATCATACTGGTCATTTAAATTTGAAATTGGGTTTTACACATAAATTTATAGAGTGATGGATATATGTTTAAGAAATAGAAAATGTGGGGATCTATATTGGTCAAGCCCATCTTTTAAGGATACCAATAACTGCGACTAAAGCTTAAAATTTTGGTACAATTAGGTTAATGTTGGAGGGACGAACAAATAGTTAGACCTCATCTATAGTTTTATTATATAATATGAAGAATGAATAATCACAACCAAAGATCAGAAGCTCATTCCCTACCATCAGTATCTGGAAGATATCAGCATTTTCCAATTTCAGTCTCGATTAGTTTACAAGATTGAATGGCCAATTCTCCTCTGGACCCTCGATTTTTTTATGGTCTCTTTCGGGACTGAAGAACCTTTTGTGGTTGGTAGGTGATGAGTTTAAGTTTTCACAGAAAAAAGATCAAACTGAAACCTTACAACAGACAATGCATTATATTTCAGGGTCTTGCTTTGCAGCCATCAACACAGCAGAAGTTTGTCTCTCTTGGTAGATTATTGCAACATGCACAAGTCCTTTGCCAACCTGGTCTGAGCCGCTACTGCACAGTACCATCATCAGGCAACAACCACATGTTACAGCAGTGCAATAATTCATCATCAACGGCCATGATGGAAACCACCACAGATGCAAGATTGAGTGGTCGTTTGTCTCAGATCTGGTTGAGGGCTGGAGACTTGAAGATTTCATATCTTATCTTCACTCGTCTCCAACTCATAGCAAACAAAGATGGAGCATACTTTTCTATTATTTTCATTGCTTAGGTTTCATTTGATTCAAAATTGAGCTTTGTATTACAAATAAAAGTCAAGCAATGCCAAAGACAAGGAGTAATTTCCTGTTGAGTAATGTACATTCTGGAATAAAAGTTTACTGGTTTTATATGGATTTGACAATGATAAATATTTGAAGAATTTACCAAGTAAAGAAACAGATACCCCAGGGTCTACCTGTCTCACCCCACTGCTTTATCACTCAATTTAAACCACAAATGATACGTGGAACTTCACAAACTTTAGCCCCTGCAAATGTGTAAAAACACTTATCAAGGTTGAGGGGACAAAGGCTTAGCTTAAAATTTAGCCCCTGAAGACAAAGGCTTAGTTTAAAACTTAGGAACTAAAGAGAACCGCCTGCCAAGATTCGTATCCGTATAATTTTCCCTTAGTTTTTCCTTTACAAGATTGAGCATAGGACCTACTTTTCTGTCTCAGCCACTGCTTTATAACTCAAGTTAAACCGCAATGGCATGAAGCCTTGCTTCTATGTTATGTCATTGAGCAGAGTTTTTGTTAGAAATTATAGGCAACCACTCTGTTGGTTAATCTTATGCTAATCGTAGATTGTAATTAAAACCCCATCAATGACAGAAGTTTCGTATTTCAGCTAAGGAGTATATCTGGAAGCATAACAGACCATGTATAGAAACTAAAGCTTCCAGCATTGAAACATTTTAAATCAATGAAAGAATCCTTTAACATCTGCATTCACTAATAACATTAAGATAATGTTTAGCACACAGATGAGATAAAAAGATATCCAACCAGGCTAACTACATAGAGGTATGCAGGTACCACCTTCTGGGTTCTGCTGTTCCTTCCATATCCGTCCTGTGACTCGCAGCTTCAGCTCTTTCCTATCCCCTCCAGAGAAGAAAAGTGCCATGTTGCGCTGTATTATGAGGCCATCATGGCTGTCTCTAACCTTCTTGTGGCTATCCCTTATGCTTCTTGGATTGCCCTCCCAAATGAGCTTTCGGCCATTTCCTCCAACCTCCAGGCTGTAGGTGTAGTTCCGAGCTTCTGTTTCATCACCCATGAACCGGAGAAATGCCATGTAAACAGGACCCATACCAAGCTGGAATGCTTCAAAGTGGAGACAAAAGTACTGACCAAAACAGTGGAAGACCTATCAAGGTTGAAAAATAAGACAATTACTTTGCTATCATAAAGATCAAAGCATAAATCTTGAATCTGCAACATAGTCATAATTCATCTAGTCTCAAATATTGATATCAATGGTCCCATGATTGCCATAGTCCCATCTTAATAGGGAAAGTTGAACCAATAAGCTAAAGTGAGAATATTTTCAATGGTTAATAATGCAATTCCTGCGGTAACTTAACACTAATGCCCCCATATTGATTGGGAAAGTTGAACCAATAAGCTAAAGTGAGAATATTTTCAATGGTTAGTAATGTAATTCCTGCGGTAACTTAACACTAATGCCACCATATTGAGAACTCAGGGTTTCTTGATTTATGCAACCTCTACCTAATAATGGATCCAATTCTTGTCAAGACAGAGACAGCTCAAGTCAAAATCTAGTGTAAACCAACTAAGCATTAATAAGGTTTCTATTCATCAAATTCTACCTTGTCAACTTTTCATTTACAGTTGCAAGTTTTAACAATACATATATACTTACAGTTAACATCCACGTGGCATTTTCTACTTCACGAGGATTAGACTTGACATAACGATGGTTAAAAGTGCATCCGGAATGCATGTCCACTTTGTGATCATCCCGTAGATGAGTAACAAGGAATGGAATATCCCCAACAGCAGAGCAATCGGATCCAGCATATGGACAGTTGTATGGCCTGAAGTTGCAGACAGCCTCGTGTTTAAGTTTACTGTAATAGGGGAAGATCTCTGGGCACCCAAGAGAGCAGTACTTGCAAGGCAGTTCAAGAGATTCAGCAACCTTTTCCAGTGCTAGGCACCTTATGTCACCAAGCTCTTGTCTACAAGTTGGGCACCGGTTATGGACCCTTGTTTTACAGGTGGAGCAAAGGGTATGCCCATTGTGACACTGCAGAAACAAAACTTTTAGATTTATAAACCATAATGGTCAACCAATCAAAAATGAATTTTACAAGCAGCTACATATTAGAACATTGCCCATACTTAGCCATTCCAAATAAATCTAAGGGTAGTGATTCATTGAGCATCCCTTGATTTCAATAAGCACAATATCCAAGATATAAGGTAACTACTGATTCAAACTAAAGGAAGTCGCATCTGGAACTCAGAAAACTCGCATCTTCAAACACATGTCACAACACTTAAAATGAAACACATATGATGGTTTACACCTTCAAAAAAATGTCATGTGAACCTATACAGCCGTGAGAGATGTGACAGTACATGGAGAGAGAGAGTACAATGGTCTCTACTCCATATGAATTAAGAGCACTCCACAAATTCAAACAAACAACTGATAACTTTCATCTGGAACAGCACTAAAAGGATTTTTGAATAAATAATATGAACTCGGAGCACCCAAATTTCAAACCAAATATTCCAGAAATAAAGCATCTTAAAGACCTCTAACCATTCTTGGCCACCTGGTACTTCACAAACCAAGTGGTAAACATGTTCTGAACAACATATTCACCAACCCCAGGTATTCCCTTGGCCACCTGGTAATACTCAATCTCTTCATCTAAATTACCAAAGCTCCTAATTGTTAGTATTCCCTTTCCAAACCAAGTGATACATATCCTCAACTATATGCTCACCAAGCCCAGGTATCCCAACACATAGACACGATTTCAATGAAATTTGTTGACTTTTGTACTCTATGCTTCCCGTTACTATGAACTCCAGAAACACACTTCAATTGAACTAAATATTCAAAACCTTTGATGCTGATCACTTTATCACAAAACAAAGTCAAACCAAACTACAGCATTGTTGTAAATTGTTGTTTGGCTAAACAAATTATAGGATTCCAATTACAACTCTGCTTTATAACAAATATCAGAAACTAATACTATCTTCTACCCTCTTTTCCCTCACTGTCCAATCCAAAAAAAACTTACAAACCTAAACCCCAGAAACAAAATCCCCCCATAGAATTAAATCCCAAAAACGAATAATCAATTTAAAACAGCCTTCCAGCCTTAACCCCAAACCAAGACAGTTCAACTGCACCACAAAAATTCAAAATCTTCAAAAACCAGTCACTCACAAATAAACATATACCTACTCATTGCAAGAAAATTGAACAAACCAAGAGAGGCAAAAGCAGAAAATAACCCATTGAGCAAAATGAAAATAAACGCGAACCTGATGGATTGGAGGGTACATTGAATTGGTGCAAACAGGGCATTCAAGAAGTTCATGGACACTGGTGGTGCCGGGAATGTTAATGCTATTGTTGTGAGGTTTTGGAACTGAAACAAAGTGGTGAGGACGGCCATGGATCTCATCCTCGTCCATCAAATCCAAAGATGTCACACTTTCAATGCCATCTGATTCCATTCATACAGGGGAAACCAAAACCCCCAAAAAGAATTTGGAAGGCAAAAAAGAAATCAAAATTTGGGCAATGTATATGATATGATTGCTACTGTACAAAGCGAAAGATGACGAAAGAAGAGAAAGAAAACATCAAATCTTTCGATTCTTGACAGATGGGTATGATCCGTCTATACGCAATTCTACAAAATTGAACAAGGAATTGGTAGGAAAACGGGAAATTTTCGATTGCTGTGTGTATAATAAGAAACAAAAAAATATTTTTCCTCAAAAGGGGTGCTTTTTCTTCGTTGGTTTTACAGACAGAGAGAGAGAGAGAGAAAGAGATGGGTCACCGTCCAGATAATATCAGCCGCCTGATTAACATCAGACGGGTTTCATGTTCTGAAGAAAAGATTCAGTTAAGGGTTTTTCCATGGCAATTTGATTGGTTAATAGAAGAGTGGGGAATGTCGGTAAATTAGGGAATTTTTTTTTTTAACTTTTTGATTTTGGTTATTAGCTGTTGTTTTGTTACTGTGTAATTATTGGGCTTGTTTTAACCAGTTTTCTTTGTGAGTTGGGGGAGAGAGAATGAGATGCCTCTCTGCTGTATGTGGTGCACATTATTATTATTATTATTTTTTAATAACCAATTATGATGAGGGGATATGCTTACCATTTGTCCTAAGGTGGGTCCTCATTTTATTTTTTTCCCAAATGTGGGTCCTATTTTATCCTTACAAAACCTGCACACTTGCCTGAGGCATTTTTAATATAAATTTATAGGTAGGTTTTGGTGTGATCAGGTTGTTTTGGGTAAGGAAGAAATAGATTGTATTCAAAATGCCTTGGTGGCTTGGCTGGTTAATTTGGAAGAATCATTTAGGTTTGTAAATTAACATTTTGTTGAGAGAGGAAAGTTGGACCCCTTTTTTTGTGATAGCAAGAAAAGTTTGACTTTGGGGGATTTTTCACAATCCTTAGGTCGACACAAGTTTCACTTTGTCTGGTGGTTACGTGGTTTTGGATATTTTGAGTAGATTCAAGTTGATTTGGATTGGAATGTTCTGGGTTAAATTCCTATACACAACTCCGTTGGTTCGTTAGATTAAGAGTTAGTTGGATATTATATACTTAAGGATTAAAAACTATGTTTTTCATGGAAAGAGTATTTCTTTCTTTGATCCATGGGAGGGGTTATTTGATCTTGGGACCTCTTCTAACATTGAGAAAAAATATACCACTAGATTAAGAGTTAGTTGGTATAAACCGAATAATTCGAACTTTCAAAAAGCGTGAATAGTTTTCTTTTATTTTTAATGAAGGCAAATGAAAACATGAAAATATGCACTTCTGAACATGTATACAATAGCAACACAGAGAGAAAAAAAAAAAACAAGGATCTGTGATCGTTCAATATAAACTTTACCTCAATTCAAACAGGGCTTACACATAGAAGCTATGCCCTTCACTCGTTCAACATCTATCTTCAAATTCAAAGTGTGAACAAAAGAATTACTCCTCCAGATATAAAGCTAAATGTGCCTAATAATTCAAGGGTGGTGAATTTAACAGCTACACCATGGATACCATTAGTTATGCCTTCAAGCAATTCAGTCATTTACATTTTAAGTTGAATCTTTCTTTTACTTAAGAGAATCCAACGTATCTTGCACGGGGGACACACACTCACACACCACTTTGTGATAATTTTTTATACAAATTTCTTGATAGCAAAGCAACGATGTTTACTTCCTATTTGAAAAACATAAATAAAAACCTAGTGAGGCAAAGGTGACTTGGACGTCTCTAGTTTCATAAGCATTCATGACATGACGTTATCAAATCAAAATTTATTATATTATTTAGGACATTATTTTAATAAGAATTATCTATTTCACCTAATCAACGATTCTGATTCATAGTCGACAACGCAATATCTCGAATTATTTGGCTAGAGAGCATTTAGAAATGCTTCTCTCAGAATGTTTACCTTACTTCACATCATCTCTAAGAACTTCTTTATTTGTTACTTCTGGTCATGGGATAAGACAAATGCATGATGCACATCATGGTTTTAAAAAGTAACATTAATAATAGCATAAAAGATTACTTGATCTCAACGTTACTAACATTAATGCGTCATTTTGTGCCACAAGTAGCCATCCAAAAGGTAGTTGAAATTGAAACCTGAAGTTCAGCTATTCAACCTTATCTCTTCGGTTATGATTCTTTGTCTGTGGATAGCATAACCAAACTGAACAAGGCAACCGTGACACTTGACATATTCTTATATAGCTGTAATTGTCAATGATTCAACAACAGCCAAAGGAAGCAACAAAACTTACAGGGTGATTATGAGAGTAGCAGAATACGGAGATTCAGAAGCCTTTCCCCCACCTTTAGCAATTACTTCCAACTTCTTATTTATTCACCTCCCTTTTATGCATACATTTCGAAAGAATTAAATTACGAAAAATTAACATATGTTACAAAACCAGCAAAAACACGATTTACAAAAACCAAACGAATCAATCAGTAACACTCTTCAGTCGACAGGAAAGTGGAATCTGGTCTATCCCATTGCATTGCACCACCAACTGCTCATTTTTCGATCAGGCTATTAATTCTCTCAATTAGACCACAAGAACAGAAAGAAAGTGTCCAGTTACCACTGATTCGGGAAGGCTTCTCTGTAATTTGCATCCTCACCCAATGTAAGCTGTCTTACAGTGGCTGCACTTGCACGAGTATTTAAAAGCCTCTGAGCTAATCTGTCTTTTGCTGTCTCTTTCTTCTGCAGCATTGAGGCAAGGGCTTTCTTTTTGTTTCTGGATGATCGGTTCTCACCATTAGTTGCCACCCAATCTTCTCCAATATCCGCAGATCTAGAAGTTGAAGCCATTGCAGCATCACGTAAAACTGCTTCATTGTGTTCTCGTATTTTTGCAAGCTTTGCACGCTTCAGTGACTTTTTATCTATTTCTCTCTTCCTTGCCAACTCTTTATCTTTCTCACGAACATTCTTCACGGCTTGTTTCGCTAACTGTTCCACTATATCGGTGCCTAAATCAGGAGTTTTCTCATCTTTTGAAGGGTTCTGATTGAGTGGCTTTCCCTCATCATCTCTGGGTATAATAGGTCCATGAAATGGGCAAGTTCTCAAATCTCTTCTCTGACAAAGTTCTCCTTTGCTTAGAGGAGCTCGGCATGGTTGAATTTCAACCTGCTGTTCTTTGTATAGAGTAGTCTGAAGATTTAATTCTGCAATCTTTTCTGCTGGAATAACTGCGTCCTGATCCACCCTGCCCCAATGACTTTCAAGCTCCAATCCCCGATGGTTAGCCAATACATCCCTCTTTGAACCCCAGTTATCCAAATAAGAGCCCCAATTCACCTCTGGAGCTTCAGCCAAAAGCTTACTCCTCAAAGGGTCTGAATTGCTTGCTCCATCTTTACGACTGAGCCTTTTATTGCCATCTCTCTCATTAGCATGGCATTCAGGAACTCTGTCCAGTACCTCCTTGGAAGTTGATGCCACTGAATCTTCAGTTCTGTTATTGGGAACACTAGACCTCTTACTCTCAATTGATCCAATCTTGCCTTCCTCCCAAAAATCTTCTTCTTCACGATTTGTAGTGTTTGGAATAGCACAACCCGATTCTTCACACTTCTTCTTCACTGATTGAATATGATTCCGGATATCAATGAACTCCTTCAAATAGGAATCTCTGGCCCTGTTATCAGTCAGTTCAACCCTTACAAGAACAGAGATCCATTCTTGCACTGCAACCAAATGCTTCATTACCAATAGCTTGTAAAGCTCTCTCAGTGCATCAAAAACTACTTTGTTTTCACTGTTCTCATGAATTTTATCTGCTTCTTCCAACGAATGTAAGCGCAACTGCCGGAACTCATAAGAATGAAACTCTTCCATATCTTCATCATCTAAAGGACACAATAGCTCACGTTCCTCTTTAGCACGTACAATTTCTAAACACTCCCCAATCTCATCAGCCGTTGACTGTATTTCTTCCTTTATTGATGCAAAATTCTTTTTCAAGGTCTCAAACTTGTTCAATAAGATCTCTTTCGACTTCCTCTCCCTTTCCCTTCTTTCCTGATGAAGCCGAGCTGCATTTGCCTGTAGATTTGGGAATTGATACTTAAGCGTGTTTTTAAGGTAATCAAATCCTAATCTAATCTGCCTATAATGTATCCCAAATGAACCATTCCACTTCTCCAAAAACTCAATTGCCTTCGAACGCAGAGCAGTCGCAACATTTGTCGGACCTGGGAGTGGCGAATTGTTTCTAAATCCGACACTCAAAGTCAATAACTGATCCAAACTCTCCACAACAAGGGTTCTAAAAAGCTTTGACCTCATAAAAAGCTCATCGATTATAAGAAGTGTGAGGTACCGGACCTGCAAAATTTTTACTTTAGCAAAAACTTCTTCTCTCCCAAAAATCATCATACAGAAGCAATATAAAACCCTACAATTTTAACACACATCAAACAAAAATTTCCAACAAAATTGAATACCAGAGTGATGGAGCATAACATACTATCCAAGGTTATATCTTTATTTCCTTAAAATTTCAGCAAAATGAAAAGGCAAAAGAAATCCAATTTGACTACCTCTCGAATTGTGAATCGCAATTTTTTCCTTCTAAATTTTCTCCGAAACCAAACATAAGGTAAAAATAAATAAACCCTAGCCAAAATACACTACATAAATTTCAAACAGAAACACAGAACTGAAACTAAAGATCAATTCTTTTATCGAAGAAAGAGAAATTATATAAATACAAAGGACCTGAGAGTGCTCGCGCTTCATAAGATCCATGAGAATATGGGCGGCGAGTCGGAGCTCCGAATCCGAGCGGCGTACCACCGACTTGATGGCCTTGAGGAGGCGCGGGTCTACCTCTGGTTCGGTCGAGGTCGTCGCCTTCTCTATCAAAACCCTCACCTTCCCTCCTCCCTCTTCTTCCATTTTTCAATTCAGCGAGAAAGACAGCTTTGAATTTTCAAAATTTTAGGATAATATATAGTCTGTCTTTTGGGGTATTTTCGCGCTGAGCAAGGAAGGGGTGGAATGTCAAAATCTGAAAGTTACGAGGGACGCAAAAGATAAAGGGTCTTTGCTATAAAAGGCCCCAATAAAATGAGAGATAAATTAACCCAATTAAATGAAAAAGAAAAATAATATTAATAAATAAAAATATAAAGAGAAAAATTGTCATAAAATTTCTTATTAATTAAATTATTTTTTATTACTATAAAAAAATTATTTTGTTCTAATTTTCAACTTCAATTTCTTTTCTTTTTTTTCTTAGAATGTACATAATTAAAACACAATGAGAAAATTTTTCACAATAGGCCTCCTTCACCAAACCTGCTATGAAACCGCCAACTAGAGATTATAGCCCATACCAAATCCAAGCCCAAAAAATCGAACGAAAAAAACCAATCCCCACAACGTATTTCCAATTTTAATATGTTTTTCACGTGACGATTCAATTAACACCGAAAATTTTATCAAAGTGGACATGGATTTGATTACTATCAGGTAGTGTTTTATTTTTAGAAGTTTATAATTTACATATATAAATTAGGTCAGTTAATTAAGACAGTGAACTCTCCCCTTTCATCCAAGTTGGAGTCCTACTCCTTATAAATGGTTTAGATAGTTTGGTACCCAAAATTAAATAATTTATGCAGGAGACTACTTGGATCACATACTCATTGATCTGTGGCACATGGACGTCCAATGGCCACATGTGTTGGGGACAGGATATTAGGATGTAGGTTCCTCTCTTGTTCTTCCACGTGTCTAATTTAATAAACAATATCTGAAAACCAATAGGATTATTCACTTTTCTTCTAGATCTTCATGAATTCTCATTTGGTCCAAAATAATACAAAACCCTTGTCCGAAATCTCTCAACATTGTCCGTGGACCATGATGATGGTATTGAAGCAAAAGCAAGCCATGTGCATGCATATGTTCTTATTTAGCCATCTCTTTCTAGATCAAATTATCTGGTTAGATGGTTTATGCTACACTTTAGTGCTGCAATTAGAATGACAATGGAAAAGTCAAGATGAACAATGGTGAATGGTTCCACAAATGAACACTTCGATGCACGCGTTCATCTTATTAGTATTAGTTAACAATTCAATTGAGCACAACTACTTAAGATTTTTGTGAGTGGACGCTTTGTCCTATGTAGCTGGTAATTTTGTCAATATCAATGGAGAATGCAATTAACTAGTGACCACTTAAGATTATTGTGAGTGGTTTTTACAAATGAACACTTTCTCATACGCTGTTACTAGTTTTGCCAATATTAATCGAGAATTTAACTAAGTATTAACTATTTAAGATTATTGTAAGTGATTTTATAAATGAAACTTTTCTAGTCGAGGTTTAATGAATCTACATACATCTACGAACTACAATTGTCATATCACTATCTCGAGAGAATCTTACATGTGCTAGATTTATACGACAATTGTTCCTAAATCACACATCATGTGATGTGTGTACTTTATGAGTTTTGTAAGAACAATTGTCCAATCAGTACATACGTTTTTCCCCACTAGCTCAACCCATTACCCGTGTCCAAATTATGCAACTAGGAGGGCACCAAACCAACCATTTACTAGAACAATTTTCACCCACAACATTACTACATCATTGGTAGGGTCAATATCTAATTTTTAAAAGTGATGAGAGAACCCATGTTGCAATGTTGTGCATTCATAATTGCAATTTCATCAAAGGATATTGCTGTACTTGTGTCCACACACACCTTTAACTTTAATGTTTTGTTTTGCAGCTAGACCCCAACAACATATCTTAAAGGAAGGAGAGAGAGAAGGGAATTGGCAATTGCCTTGCTCTTTCCTATCCAAACCTACCGCCACTAACTTTTTTGACAAATTTTTTCACTCCTTGTTTCCATCCATGCTGTGTGTTATTATTGATCGTAATTTCCAAATGAAAGCGCACTTATCTCTCACATACACACACGCCAAACCAAACAAAGTGGGAGAAGAGAAATATCGTCACAAAGAGACAAGCCGGTGGTACGTGATCGTACAGTGAGCTAACCGACAAAATTGAGAAATTGACACCGTGTTTAGTCTATCAGTGGATGCCCATGTGCTTAATTTGACTTTACACCTCGAGCCTCAGCATTTCCAAGGGAGATATCAAATACCAAACATTAAATTTAAATTTGATGGCTAATGTGGCAATTTAACATCTTACACAGCTTTACACTCCACCCGATATGTCAAATTAAATTATTATTTTATTACATTTTAGTGTTGATTTATTTTTAATTAAAAAGAAAAGAAAAGAAAAAATAATAAAATATTCATTTGACATCTTGCTTTTGGGATATCAAAAATAACATCTCAACCTCCAACCTTCATTCCACATCAACTTTGACATATCGGTTGGAGTGATGTGAGATGTTATTTATAGCTGTTATATGTCTATGTGACACGTTTGACATATCGGTTGGAGATGCTCTAAGATCGTGAGATGATGAGGGCCTCCTTTGTTTTTCACTACTCATTTTCTTAACATTATCAATCAAAACACCCCCAAATTCCAAAAATATTACATGTAAATCTCTGAGTGATTTCTGATCGTTGATCAAATATGCATCAAACGAGCATATTTAAATAATAATTGTTGAAGTGGATAATACAATACAAGAAACAAGAAACAAGAAACGACATGTGAAGCTTGTAAGTTGTAATTAAGCAGTAAAACAACACAAACATCTCAAAATCCTACTCTTTGATTTCATCATCAGATGATAATCCTAATGCAAGGAAGGTTTGCTCTTCCAGCTTTGATTTTATAAATAAAATAAAATAAAGCAAAAATTAAAATTAAAATAAAACGGGGAATGGAGGGCTTTTTCTGTTTCTCATTACGCCACTACCAAAATTACTCAAGCGCAGCCACGTGGGGCAAACCCGACCCGAGAGCTTGCCAGGTCATACACCACCCGGAACCCCTGCTGCTGGATGTTACCGATTATGGACAACCCGCCCATCGTACCCGCGAACGCAAAGCAGAAGCTCCCGCTGCTGTCCACGGGGATCAAGTAGTTGGTGGCCGGCAGCGAAACGTCAGCGTTTCGGAAATGCAGCACCACGGTCGGGACTTTCACCTCGCTTTTACCCGACAAGTCGAAACACGTGTCGAACAGAGAGAACTCGGGCGCCCGCTTCAGACCTGATGTCCCGGCCCGGAAAGCGTCACGGAGAGAATTGTAAGCGACTCGGGTCAGGCGGGTCACGGACGTACCCGAATCGAGAATGACACCTCCGTTTCCAGCCGGGTCGAGCTTGAAAAGCGACGCCGTGATTCCCCGGACACGTGTCCCGCCGACACTGATACCGATGAGCTCGACGTAGTAAAACGTGTCCAGTTTCGGGTTCGCGAGGAGCGGAGTGAACCGGGCGGTCCGAGAAACGGCCGAGTCACCGAAGACGACGGAGGACGGTTTGGACGAAGCGGACCGGTCCACTAGACAGTAGGAGAATTTCTTGTTGAACCGGACCCCGGTCTGGGTGGGAAATGATAACTTTCCCCGGCCGAGCCCCAAAAGCCCCGCCGCACCGACGAACAAGCCCTCGTTGTCGTGACCACATCCGAGCGCCACGCGTCCCACTTTGGTGCCTCGAAATGTCAGCGTTTCGGTGGAGAAGTCGCCGAAAGTGAACGAACCGTCGCCGTAGGAGACTTGGTAGAGGCAGGTCTTCCTGGCTTTGCAGCCCGGGGAGTCGAGCTTCCGGCAGAGAGGGGACCCACAGGGGATGGTGGAGAAGGTTCCGGATTTCCTCGGGTCGAAGACCGGGTCGGTCTGGGAATAGCAGCGCTTGCAGGGAGCGCATTGGAGCCAAACGACGTCGCTTCCAGTGTCGAGCACCATGTAGACGTACTTGGGAGGCGTGCCGACGCCGAGGCGCGTGAAGTACTCGCCGCTGCCCTGCGCGAGTCCCGAGACGACGGAGCTGCTGAAACCCCTGATGGGTACGCGACCTCCTCTGGCTGTTCTATTCGGCGACGCGGCGGCTGCGGCGATGGAGCTTAGGGTTTTGACGCGGACGGCGTCGCGCTGAAGGCGGAGGTTGAAGAGTTGGGAGGGGGTCTTGTTGAAGGACAAGGCATCCAAGTGATGCAACTGTACGGACAGAGTGTTGGGGTCCGTGCTGGTTGTCGGGTCGGGTTGTACGGTCTCGGACACGGATTCGGGCCATGAGAGGATGGGTGGGTTGGGTAGGGGGTTGAGGACGAGGGTCTGGTGCTCGAGGGCAGTGGAGAGAGAGAGGAAAATGGCGGCGAGGTAAAAGAAGAGAAGGCCAAGTTTTGCTTTCCCTTCCATTTTGGATCGCAGAGTTTAGAGAGAGAGGGGAAATGGAGTTCAGGGATGGAGAGAGAGGAGAGTATAAATAATTGGAGTGAGAGTGGGAGTGAGTGTGTGAATTCGGAAAAAGGCGGTTCTGCAGAGGCTGAAGTTAATCAGTTTTTTGGTTGGGGGTAAAGATGTCAGATTGTCAGGTTTATTGTGTTTATCTATGAAGGAAGAAAAAAACCCACAAAAAAAAAGTTAATACTTTTTTCACCAATTAAAACCTAAACTAATTTGGTTAGAACTTAAATATGATTTGTTGGAATTAGATGGGAGTTTATCCTTCAACTAATTTTATTTATGATATGTAAGTGAAAGGACAGAAGTGTCCCTGGGTTTAAGTGGGGGCGAACAAATGTCCTGAGTTCATTTGCTTGGGCTGGTGAAGTTGGGTTTGTATTAATTATTGCTAATGAATACTTTATTTATATCAACAAAGATTAATTGGTGAGTTTGAGCTGGCCCAGACCACTTTGAGACTAGTAGTGGAATGATTTTTCTATTTGATTAAGACAAGGCGTTTCTATTCTTATCTTTGTTTTATCATGTGATTATTTTTCATTGGAGTCATGTTGTACATAATAGGACATTATGATAAAAGTAAAATTTGTTCATTATCTTACTTTAAGCACATGGAAATTAAACTCGAGCATAAGAGGGCGAGTATAGCGTCTTAATCAACTAATTTAACGCCCATGTACTCATTCTATTTTGTTAATTCTAACTTACGCGATCTAAGATGGAAGATGGTGTTTATTCATCGAATTATACTGTGGTAATCAATATCATGGGTGTGTAAAGTTTTTAAAATAAAATAAAAATTTGCATATTGGACTTGCCGATTGCCGTGACCAAATTCCAACAATCTCGGCAAGATTTAATGTGGGTTGGTCATGAGATGACCCATGAATCCTGATGCATCATTTAATCATATCTAGCCATTCAGATCATTATACCTTAGGGTTTGACTTTGGAAAAAGAAAACATGAAATTCCCATGCAGCCATTGCCATTGATTGTGCTTTTGGGGGTTCAAGCCAGAAAAAAAAGGAAGACATAATATTATATAAGAGTCTCAAGAAATTCATGCCTCCTCCATGCTTGTTTGTTTGTCACAGAGCTTCTTGCAAGTTGCAACCATATGGTGGTGTTTCCCCGTGACTCTATCTCTTCTTTGATTTTTGTTTTCAAATTAATATATACATATAAATTTAAAAAACCTAATGAAGTACAGAATCTAAGTACCAGATTTGTCTTGCAAAGTTTCGAACTTTCGAACTAGAGCTTCACATGGTGGTTTTCAACAATAGACCAATATGAGTAAAATATTTATTTTCGAGACTTCAAAACAAAATATAGAAAATGAATCTACATTGTCACACACTGTAAGGTATTCTCACACACACTTTCAAGGTGTCATGGGAGTTTGAACTTGAGACTATTGATCTACAAGTTAAGGTCTTTTTCCACTGAGTTAGACCGCGTAGACGAAAATTGATCTACAATTCAATTTGCATAGTTTGGTTCTCGGTTGAGAAATGGAATGAAAATGATGAAAAATATATTTGGTTTTATGCAGATATGTAAAAGTCAGGATTAAGAATTTGAAATAAATTATAACTAGTAAACATTGTCACTTTATAAAAAATGAAAGAGATAAGGGTTTCTGGTAAGGATGGTTAGGCTGAAGAATTAAAGAGTAGGGCCATGGCCCTGCGCCAATATGAGCAACCTTATAATTGAAGCCTACTTGAATAACCGCGTGGGGCAAGCACTAAAGCTAAAAAGAGAAGGAAAAAAAGAGGAACCAGCAACTGGAAAGAGCATAAAAGCGTGGCAGAGACTCAATAAAGCATTGCAGGCTTAAAATTTAGGCAACAAAAGACAGATCTGCATACCCAACAAGATAACCTTTTCCAAACACCCAAGTTAAATTCAATGACACTGCAGCTAGTGATCTTCTTCTTTTTTTCTCTGAGCAAAAGAAAAAAAGTTGAGAAATTCACACTAGCTTTGTCAAAGGTCATATCCAATTCATATTCCATTTCATCCAAAATGGAGAACTTCCATTACAATGTGGCATCTTTCACTAAAGCATTAACCTGCAGATAGTGACATCTTGCACTTACTCCTTCCTGGACCAGTCCCCACTCTTCCCACCAGTTTTACTCTTGAGTCGTATATCGGTGATCTGTATAGATTTTGAGGCAGCTTTGCACATATCATAGACTGTTAGGCCAGCAACACTCACTGCTGTCATTGCTTCCATCTCAACCCCAGTTTTCCCTGTTGAACTGGCTTCTGCCTCAATGTCCACACTGAAATCCTTGGGATTTAATGTCAGATCGACACGAACATGGGTCAGCGGTATGTTGTGGCATAGTGGGATGAGACTACTCGTGTGCTTTGCTCCACTTATTCCAGCAATTTTTGCCACACTGAGGACATCACCCTTGGCCATCTGGTTAGCTAAGACCAAATCAAACACCTGCTTTCCAAGAATTATCTTGCAACTAGAAATGGCAGTTCTCTTACTGCTTTCTTTGGGAGAAACATCCACCATTTGGGCTTCCCCTTTATTGCCAATGTGGGTTAGGCCAAGCTCACTTTCACCTTTTTCTTGAGGTGCTAACTGGGGTCCTTGAGGCATAAAATCATTACTCGGAGAACTGGCAGGCCCATTTGCTGGAGGTTCACCAAACACTGATTCCATTTCCTGAAACCAGGATTATAGTTAATACATGGAAGTACGTTCAACATGCCTTAATGAATTTTCTTCAAAAGAGAAAACTTTTCACATTAGATACTGGGCAATTATAAACAACTATGAAATATTTCTTGAGATAAACGCTAGAGCTCGAATCTGATAACAGAAGATAACTTTGAACACTGGAATTATCTGTTTGAACGCAATAATGTATCAGACAGGTCTCCTTTCTTTTCTTTTCATAGAGGCTCAAGTCCTTTTTCTGCGTTATTCTTTGAATTTAAGTAACCAATTATTCTGAAGCAAATAAGAAGCAGTGCATTTCTATCCTCATTGTCTGCTATAGTGCATCATATTAGTTGAAATAATAGCAAAGCAAACAAAGGTAGGCAACTGATTTCCTAACCCAAGTATTCAATTGTTTTCAAATCATTCAAAGCAGCTGGAAATAAGAACCAACAGACTCTGTACATATGCAGCATAAACAATATTTTACCTTATTAAGCTCAGCAATAGTTCTTGCAAGATCATGGCTGCTATTACTGCTAAGAAACCTTCTCGAGCGAGAAGATGCTACTGCAAGTCTCCGAAGAAACATGGCCGGCAGAATCTAGATTCGGAATTTCAGCTGCAAGTATCGGAAAAATAAGTAGAAAGATCAAAACCGTACCGACATTAGCTGCCTAACATTTTGGAAGGCAATAAATTGCTTTTGGAAGCAACATTTGCTACAAATACGAATGATTGAGTAAATGAGATACATAAATGATAAAACCCAGTTCTTAGTCAGGCAATTTAACAAACACTTTGAGGTCATCATCTAAAAAAAACATGAAACTTCGAATTTCAGGCGGGAAAAATTATTTTAAGAATTCTGTATTCATTACAAGAGAGAAGCAGTGGGAGGAAATTATAGAGAGCTCGAAGCCATGCAAAGATTGGGTAAAGCACGTACCTTAGTGAAAGCAGCTATTGGCGAAGCGCATGTACCTCCTGCGTTTGCTCTGCAATTTTCAGACAAGAGGGCTTTGTGCAGAGGAGAGGCCCAATAGGAACTAAAAGTGGGGCAAAATAGAAGTGAAAGATATATGGCTTAGAGCAAACGTATTTTCAAAAAAATACTTCCGTTTTCGTGTAAGTCTAAAAAGTATGAACAAAAAAATACGAAAAATTACGCATTCTTTTTTAAAGCAAACGTATTATTCACATATTATATGCATATTGAAGTATTTTTCGTGAATATTTTTACAATAGTACACATTTTTCACGTATCATTGAGAAAAGAACTACTAATTCAAATTTTTTACTGGCCGGATTTTTCATCGTATATTTTTAAGAAAATTTGTAGAATAATACATGTATAATATTACACTCGTGCCGTATTTTATTGAGTCATTTGTAAGTCTAACAAACAAGTTAACCTTCGTAATTTTTTTTTTTATGTAGAACTTGGTGGACTCATCTTTTACTTTCATGGGCGCTTAGATCGACCTCATGTGGATTGTTCAATGCCATAAAGACAACAAATGAGAACTTTTCTGGAGAAAAATCTAACCTTCAAGATTTAAGGTGAAAAAATAACCCACATGACAACAGTTAGTGTCAAAGTCACACCAAAAGATAAACTTTAGGAATAGGAGAGCGAAGGGTATAACAGCTAGTAACTTAAGTTGTTTTTGCAAGTATGCAATTAGCAAAGCCTTATACACGACGCCTTCTGTGAATACATAAAATTCTGATATTTTTAACGAGATCATACAAAAGTAGATTAGAAGCTTTGTAGTTCTTGCCCAACTGGTTACTCCTTCTCTTCAATTTTCAATGGGTTGGATGTACTACAAGAAAAGCCATACCATTCGTTAGTGCATGGGAAAAAACAGTACAAAAGAAAAGAACATAAACCTTTTAAGATGTTAAAAACTATTTGTCAAATCAAAATAGGCTATGCAATGAGAGCACAATTAAGAGTCGAGCTACTGTTGGTCAACAAATTAATGTGATATGTGTACATTATCCCCCCATCGAGAAGAAACTTGTGTCGACTGTTCCTTGCCACGTAGCAGTCACAACAAATCAGTCCAGTTAAACGATGATATAGTTTTCAAAGGACTCACTAGTGTAGTGGCTTGGACTAATTGCTCCCCCAGGCAAGGTTTGGGTTCAAGCCCTAGCATTTGTGTAGTGTGTAGGAATTTAGTATGTCATATTCAAACACAGAACCTCAGGTACATGAGTTTTTTAGGAGATCACTACATTTCGATTCAACACTGAATGATTTATTAAATTCTTATGAAATTATGAACATTGAAGATTATATAACCAAAATCTAGGTACTAAAACTGATTATACTTACACGGGGGAAGTTATCAGCACGCTTGCCATACAACGTTTTCATTGTATTTGTGTTTGATTGCCACCATATGCTCCCATTCATATCTAGTGTCGATACTTTCCACTTTTGCTTTTGAAAACAACTTTTCTTGTCTTCATTGATTGTTGGGGGCTTCACAACCAAGGTTGTTCATGGAGCAGCTCTATCATTGTCAATGAAGCCTCCACAAAGCTGCAACTCCTTCAAGATTGACTTCAATAGGCACACAGCATAACCAAACAATTGTCTGGCTACTAGTATGTTGGGCAACCACTAAACCCCAAAAGCTTAAACTGTTAGGGAGTGGGCCAACAGTGTATGCAAAACCAACGCCCTCATTCACATAGTCCCTTACATGCAGCTCCATCCTACAACGTGTAAACACGTCGAAAAAATGCAGGCATAGAGACATAAATGTACAACCTCATCCTCCACCTTGCAAATTAACAAATAAGTGAGAGATTTCGTTTGGAGATTTCGAACCCAGAACCTCTTGCAGTCAGAGCTCCGGTATTATATTAAACGACTAAGTCTGAAAAATTTAAGATGTTACAATGTTTTTGGATGGAGAAAGTAAAACATAGAATCTGAACAAAACCCAGAACTTCTAAAATGACACATGCTAATTTCCTTATGTATAATCAAGGAAATGTATAACTTCTACGGGGTTCAAAAAACTTGGAATTTAGTCATAAATCCCATGTTTAAATCCACGTGAAGAGGTGTCATTTCCAAAACCTCAAGACAATTCAGTTTTGAGAAGAAAAACAATATAACCATAATCACCACCACCACTTACCTCCACCATCATTGCCACCACCCTTACCATTACCACCACACCCGCTACTACTCATTTATAGAATTTTTTTCTTTTTACAAGCGATATTCTAAACTACTATAATACAGGGAGGGATATCAAACTCCGGTACAAGAGGGCGGACACATTGCCTTGACCAACTGGCTTAACCCACGTTCGCACTCATTTATAGTTTGATACATCCATCAAAATAAATTTTAAGTTTCGTATTTAAAAATCCATCATTTTAAAAATCATTAATACTCTAAAACTTCCTCATCCAAGCGCCAAAGTTGGGAATGAACCAAGAATGGGTTGAGATCATATGACATCTCAAATGAGAATGTGGGTCAAGATTATGAAACAAGTATAATGTCCTCCTTCTCAAAGAAAAACTGTGGCTGCACAAAAGTATGCATCAACAAGGGAATGCTAGGTTATAAATTAGAAGAAACTCTATACTTTGTGATAATGAACGAGACACAATCCAAGCCACACCTTATGAACACGTAGGGACTCTCGTGGCTTCGTGGAGTCTTGAGTGTTGGGGTCGGAGCAGTTGTAAGAAAACTTGCTTGGTTGAACCATTAGATAACTTGACCGAGGTCTTCAAACAATGCCAATGTGTTCATTATTATACATATAATTTAAAAAAAGTAGTGTAGAATGCAAAGGGCTTGTAGCTCAAGTGGTTAAGAGCATTTAACCCTGCACCCAAAGTCCTAGGTTCGATTCCCCCTTCCCCAATATCGCTTGTATCAATGACAAAAGAAGTGTAAAATGATGCCATCATGCTGACATGGTATGACCCACCTTTCGAATAAATGACATATACTTTAAAAAATACCATTTAACTTCTTGGAGCCAATATTTGATTGATAAATTTATACATCCGTCTAGATTCTTACCCTATTTCAAATGGAGGGACTATCCCTTAATATAGAGCCTAACTCACTTTAATTAAAATTATAGACATAAAACTACTATATTACTAGGAAAGAAAAACATTTCTAAATTCATTCACACAGCTAAAAGATCTTTTATGTTCTCCAAAAGCTAAAAATTTGCTTCTTGGAGAAGCCCATATTTCAAATGTCCTTCCCTGGAAAAGACTCGGAGCTTGTTCCACATTGCTTTTGGGTTTTGGCCAAAAGTACTTTCTATAGTGGAAATAGACAAAAGGTGCTCTTGGGAATCACAGAAGCCCTTGTAGAGGTCCCTAGATATGTAGCTATATGAGGAAGCCCTTCCAAGTGAATATGCAGGAAGACTTTAATTTTACAAAACAAATTTCATTTTCTTCTAATAAAACCGCTACTAACAAAAGCTTTATTGAGTAAGAGCGCTTCATACAAAAGCATTTCCTAATTGATCCTTGTCACAGGTATGCAAAACAAACCATAAGTACTTGGAACATGGGCTTTGGTTTTGGCTCAAACTTTACCCTCTTCAAGATATCCTTTTTTATAAACTTTAATTGTAGCATGAAAGCCCTTCACATAGTACAACTAAAGAACTCCACAAAAGTGCTTTTGGACACCCAGAAGTTACCCCAACCAGGCCCTTAATCTGACTAATATGTGAAACACCTACAACTACTAATCTAGCCTAATATCATCCTGCTCCATGATCTACCTTGTAAGTCGATAAGTAGGGCTGCCTGTATCCACCTAATAAATCATCTGATTTTCTGCATTACCTATGATATGCTTGTACCCACCAGCTTCTTCCCTCTTGATATATCTTCTAACTTCAAGGGTTCTTTAGATTCCATTTTACTCAAAGTAACCACTTCCTTCGATTTTGAGGAACATAATAAAATGATCACATATCTCCTTAAGGAGATGGAGATAAATCAAAATGTAAGAGAATTTATTCATGGACGTGCATCCTTTACTCAGAAAGATGGTGTTGTGATCCCATAGTTTGGTTCTTTCATCTATTGCTGAGGGGCCATTATCTAGTGGAATGGTATATCTCATACTGTCAAGCGCAAGCTCGCGTCTTCAATTCTTATCACTTTATACCAAAAGAACAAAGTTAATAGTTTATTTCTAGGAAACCTGAAACTTATATGGTATTGACCTTTTTTGGTCCATCAAATGGTTCACCATCTCTCTCTATATAAAAAAGACCATCAATAATGCAGCAACAGTACCAAGCCATATAAAGTAATCAAGCCAGAGGTCTTAGCACAGGTGGTTGTAAAAGAGAATAAAGGATGAGAAATAAATAGGTCATTGGTCTAGATTTTCCCTCTCGGGAAAAAAGGGTATTGATATGGAAGAGGAAGAAAATACATACCAAACGAAGGTTTACAATGACATCCAACAAATAATACTTTCCAATACAGTAGAAACGAGAGTGGAGAGATTGGTAGTTAAGAAGCTGGGTCAAGTAATAATCATTGGCTAAAGTGAAATTTTGTAATGCATTAGGGCATCCTATTAGTACCCAGGACAGGTTAACATTATTTTCCTGCTCTCAACAGTAATCATATGATAACTATTTACTTTATTTTTTTTCTTTCCTGAGACTAGCATATATGTTAAAATGCAAGAAAGTGTTCTTTGTGCATGTGTGTGTGCGCGTGTGCGCTCAACACAATCACGTAGCATAGGTGTGAATGTGACATTTTCGCAACCAAAGAAGATATAGGTGAATTAACAGGCGGTTCTGTCAGCTCACATGTCACACTCACACCTTAATAAAGAGAGATAAGATGCTGACTACAATTCAAATCATAGCAGCACATATAAAGCAAAGAAAAGAAAATGAACCTTACTCAAGCTTTGACATCAAACTTTCAGCTTCTCTTAGAGCTGAACTTACAGCATAAAGTGTCATCTTTTTCACCTGTAAAACAAGGAAAGAGAAACCAACATAACCTAAGAGGTACATAAGGTAGTCATGGACTCATGGTGTAGTTAAGGTGCATTTTCTTAATGCATATTGATGCCTAAAATCTACTTAATTATGAGTTAAGTAAACAGTGGACAATTTACAGTGTCGACTAATTAAACTAAAATCTAGTCAACGTCAATACCAAAATCCCTTTAATCACATAGTTAATAGCCTCTTGACACATGCTTCAATGCATGCCAAGTGGTTTTTTATACAGTGTATTAAAGAACAAATGAAATTTAGCGGAAACAAAAGGCAGCAGTAATTTTAATCTAATTAAATTAGTTTACTATTTTACCCTTCTTAAATAAGAATTACTTTTTTTTTAACAATTTTATTTTAATAAAGGGCATATTTGAAATTTCAAAAGTTACATCAAAACCCGAACTTCTCCGTTTACTATTAAAAACAAATACATGAACTTAAAAATTTTGTATTACGTCTGTTAATCACCATGAGACAAACGGTCAATTGCATTTGGGCAGTCTTCTTAACAGTATTCTATTACAATAAGTAAAAGTAGAATACTTTAGATGTGAAAAATCAATGTTTATGATGTAGTGAAAGACATGAAAATAAATTGATACCTCCAATTTGTCTTCCTTGGCTCTATGGTTTTTTGGGAGCAAACGGAACTCTTCAGTCAATCGAAGACATTCTTCAAGACTCTCAGGAGATACAAAATCAAGTGCTACCTTTATGCAAGACTGAGAGGAATCAAATAAAAATAAATTCAAATGAGGGAAAACTAATAAGAGAACAGAAAGCCAAAAATATTTTTAATACACTGTAGAACAGAAAGGTATAACTTCAAAATTGAATAATTTCTTCAAAATGTATAATTAGCATTTACTTGTGTATTTCTCACTTGATGAGGACATCCTGCGGGAATAAAAACTGCCTCACCAAGGTATTGCGTAAATGTCCAAGGCTCCACATCTGCATTTAAAATCACGCATCAATTATATTGCAGTTGAAGATTGCAACTTATCAAGATTAATTGAAGTAAAAACTAGATAAGATTCTTACTGAACTCCTCCTTTAGTTGTTTCTTATGTCTCTCATTTAAGTAAAGAGTCTGATCATGAATAGGATGAACAACCTAAGACAAAATGCATTACACATGCTCAGGAACCATCTTGTACAATGTACATAAAGCATAGTGACAAATACTAGCCTTTAAACTTACAGAATCTACAGGATGATTATTAATGTGGCGAAACTCTTTCTTGTGTTTATCCAAGTACTTTATTAACTTGGGCACATCCTGGTTGCGAAAGATGTCCCAAACAGCACCGCCATGGGCAGCGTCTAACCCATCATTACCTTCAAGAGAATCCTTTGTTTGCCTCACGTTTGACTTTTTTATATCATCAACTGTATTATTGCCTGAGAAACAAAACCCTGAAGCATCTTTCCCACCAAGCCTCCCAATCATCATGTCGCTGGAACATTGAACATGTTCTTGCTCTGCTTCAACCTCATTTGTATGAGGCAAGGTGGATTGTATCCGTTCACTCCTCTGATGATCAAGACTCGGAGTATCAAGAGATTCCGAAACATACTCTGTTTCTTCATGTCCAACAATGCCACCTAGATCCACGGAATCTGACAACTGTTCCTGTTTTGGCATTAGATGGTCACTCTCCACAATGTTCTCATTTTTAGTACATTCCACAGAATCAGCACTCATGATCTGCAGTTTGTGAGTTTTCTTCAATGATTTTCCTCTAACTCTCCCGTTGTCGTCATCTCTTTCATTGTAGAGTTCACACAAGTCTTCAGCTTCATGCTTGCTCTGCAAACCTTCTATTTTTTTCTGCTGCCAAGGAGCGATCTTCACTCTTGTTGTGTGAGTCAGAACGTTTACCTAATCCCAAATCAAATAACTGTTGGTTAACCCTGTTTAAATAACTATATCAAAGGTATAAATAGAATAAAATAAAATTTAAAAGCGGTGTAAAAAAACTGTTAGCCCATATTAAATGACATTTGAAGTACAATTATAAATTCAATAACCACAGAACATACAAGCCAATATTCAAGTCACATAAATTTGTACAAGATCTCAAAGAACTTCCATTAACTAATCCCACCTCCAAGTTTCAATTCAGTTAGCATTTATAGTGTAGTCAGTGTGTCGTAAGTGTAAATTGTTCAGGCATGATGAGATGAAAAAGGAAAGAAAGAGAAAAAATATATATTAATATTATATTATTCGGGTGAAAGTTCAATGACATGGAACATAGCCGTGATATCACATAGGTAGATGAAGCTAGCATTAGAATTAAGCCAGAATTGCCACAAAAGCTATGATTTGAGCACATGGACATGGAATGTCTGACATGTAAACTGCCAGAAGTATCCACACTTGAACTGATCTTCACTTATAAAAGAACCATGGCTATTGAGATAATTATGGAAATGATGACCATGTGTAAACAGTCCACACCTTGATAATTTCGCACTTTTTCAACACAAATGAACGTAGGTTAATTTTAAGCATCCAAAGCAGCGTACAACTTGAGTGGACATGAGTTTGTGTCCTTAAGAGCCCAATCATAGCAGAAAAGCAATAACCAATATCTTCATAAGGACGATTCATAAAGAATGATTGAAGTATTTTTGACTCAAAGAAATCAACCGTGAGGTCAAAGTAAAGATCATAAGAAGAAAACCAGAAGAACTTCTAATGAAAGAAAGCAAGCTATATCCAGTGTAGTTGGAAACGTGGTGGTGGGAGCCGACAGAGAAAGTAACCATAGTCTTAAGATAGACTAACTGCTAAACCCAAAGGTTGATGACCTTCTAACTTCCACGACTGATGTATGTGAGGGAAACTGTCATTCTCATCCGCTAAAAATTTATGTTTTAAATAACCCAACTTCGTGCATGATAACAGCTGAAAAAAAAATACAATCAAATTTGGTATTTGGATAACATGATCACTAAGGACACATCAAGAAAAGGATAATAAAAGTAACAAAATAGCCAAACCAAACTCTCCCAAGCATAAGCGGGCATTTACGACCTAATAAAAAACATTGTAGTGAGAAAACATTACCGCATCAGACATATCACAGTGTAACTTCGTTACTGAATCGCCTCTACCAAGCTCTTCAGAAAATCCATAGGCAATGTATGTTTTCGGTCCCATGTCAGGTTTCAATGAATCAACAGGAAGTTTTGTAGCAAGATTAAGACAACCTATGCCTGAATCTTTTGGATCAGTATAGTCACTGTAGGGGAGTGCTGCGATAAATTCAGCACAATGCCTTGGCAGTCGCTCCTCAAACAAAGTTGATGAGGGCCAATCCTTCAATTTCAACATCTCTGGCCACCCACTTTTATGTACACGACCCTCTAAGTAGCCCGTGAAAAATTGGTGGATATTAATTTCAACCTACATGAAAGTGAAATGTCAAGAATTTCAATTCTCATAACAGCAGATGTTTTAAAACTCTTCTCATTATCTATTAGTAATTTAGCTAGTTTTTTATAGCTACCTCACACCAATCCCAGCAGTCAATGGCCTTCACACTTCGTGTATCCTCTTTAAACTTTACCTTGGAACCCGTTTCTCTAAAAGCCCTCCACATGACCATGGGTTCCCAACTAAGACCAGATGTCTTGTCAAGAACATTTCTGACTATCACAGGTTCCCCATTCATCCAATGCCTCTGAAAATGCTCAATTTCATCATCTGCAATGTCAACAGCACTTGGACAGTATAAGAAGTTATCATCACTGTTTTTCCTGAATGCCGCCTGCCTCACTTCAGACTGAAGGTTATTATTTTCCTCGGAATCATTCGGCTGGCACCAGGAGCATCGTTGAGACATATCGACATCTTGCTTCTTGAAGTCACTAGTAACATCCTCTGCACTTTTTAACAGCTTTGTTACCCAATTAGCTTTACATTTGCGCCTCAATTCCAGCTTTACCTTGCCACAACCTCCACATTCTTTTGGAGGACATGGAATGCTCCCATCAGGATTAGCTCTCCAGTTAGGAAAAGAAAGAGTCACATCAGTAGCAGCGGGGGTAATTTGGCTCTCCCAGCCATGTCTTTTCCTTTTCAAATTAGTATTGTCCTCGATTTTAGTCACTTGTTTCTGAGCTCTTTCCACTGATTGTTGGTGAGATGTTTCTGCTTCACTACCTCCAGGTTGGCAGCCTTTCCTTAGCTCTTGGCAACAAGTAAGACAGAGATCGTAGGAACAATGGAGGTTGGGGCAGCTTCTGTGGAAATCAACAATAGATGTATAGCAATTGTCGCTGTCATACAAGAACGCAAGCATTGTTATGACAATACGTGAAGGTTCCATAAATATAAACACAAAAACAAATGTTTTCTGCTAAAAAATGTGCACAATCTATGGACTGCATATAAATAAGAATATGAAATATGACATTAATTAAGAAAAGAGTATCAAGATATGCAAGTAATATATGGGAGTCCAGCCACTACTTTAAACCTCCTATGTGTCTAGTGAAAGAACTCTAACAATTTACTATTCCTCTTATTGATAACAGGCAGGGATGTCGGAAACACCATACCAAAAATATTACTTAGCTAGGACCACCATTTTCTTATCAATTCAAATGATGTTTATGGATTTTTCTTCAGCTTTGAAGAAGAAGTGAAGGTGGAGAACAGAGCATAGACAGTTTGGTGCCTCAAAAAAATCATTTCTTGACACCTAAGACCTCTCTAGTCCTTAAAAACATTTTATTGTAGTATCTAACACTTGAATGATAGGAATTTAAACTAAGCACAAATTCTTGTAGATTCACTACAGACATAATGACAAAAGATATTTGATAAAAGCTGCTAAATGAAATGCATTTCTCAGTTTAATTGTCAGGGAGCCTGGACTTACCAATATATACGTTCACTTTGATCTATTTTAGTTCTCGTTATGTCCATTTCACTCAACTGAACACCTACCAAAAAATCAAAACACAAAATGAGATAAACAACAATCCTTGACCAAGGAAGTAAAAACTACATTTACTAGAATCTCAAAAACGGTCACCTCGTATTTTGGCTTCAATCTCTAGTTCAAAGCTCTGCTCAGTATGAATATGCCTCAGAACTGGTAAAGCTTTATATAGCAAGTACTTCAGCCGCTGTAATTTGACACTGGGCTCAACTTTTATGTTGCAAGGCTGTCGAAACGAACAAAACCATAGGGGAGGGAGAGAGAGAGAGAGATTAGACTCAAAACTTGGTAGTTTCAGATTAAAGTGCAGAGAGACTACGGGAAAGAGAACCCACTTTCTTAATAAACTGGCGCAAGCAATCTTTGCAGTTGCAGTTGCGACAGCAAAATGGGCAATTCTTCGCTATTTCCTCTCTAGTCTTCCCAGGGTACCTATCTCAATATTGAACAATACAAAAACTAATGAAAAGCCTTATCATTCGAAACCAATACATCAAAAGATAACAAAGGCTTACAATTATGGACAAATGCAAATAATGCATACACAATGAGCTCACTCAAATTAAAATTTTCAACCAAACTCGAGCAAATATTTACAGAATTAATTTTAAAACTGGGTATAAATGCAAATACAAAATTAGCTCACTCAAATTAAAATTGTCAACCATCTTAGTTCTTACTTACCATCTTTCAATGCACTCGAAGCAAAATCGCTTTATCTTACAATTAGAACAGTGGACAACGCCACTCTTGTCGTTCCGCTGACACTGGTGGCACATCAAGCTCACACGCTGCTCCGTCTTCTTGTCAGGCTTCTCCCACAAAACCCAAAATTTTCATTTTCGTTCATTTCTCAGATAACTTAGAGCAGCACAAAAAATAATTGAGAAAAAAAAAAATTGGATATTTCACCTCCTTTAATTTGCAATTCTTCACAGGATTATCGGAACCGCTGTCTCCGTCTGATCTTTCTCTCTGAATTTTCTTATTCCTAGACTTATTCTTGAGCTGCGCCAAGTGCTTTTCACAGTTCTTCACAGGATTATCGGTATCGCTGTCTCCGTTGGATCTTTCTCTCTGAATGTTCTTATTCTTATTCTTAGTCTTACTCTTGAGCTGTGCCAAGTGCTTTTCACAGTACGACTTCCCCGACGACGCCGTTTCCCTGCACCGCCACTTTTGACCATCGTTGCGCTTGCACCGGCGATCATCTGCCTTCGATTCCATCGTCGAAGGACAGATCGTGTTCGGAAATCAACGGCTCTGATAGCTCTGGAAAGTTGCGAAGTGCAAAGTGTATCGACTATCTGATTTCCGCGGTTAGGTAGGCAATGCAAATAGGGATTGGATATTTGGATGCCTTATATTTATATTCATATTATTTTATCAATTTTCATTTCGATAAGTGTACGTTATTTATAACGTCTTGTTTCGCTGGTCACGCGTAAGTGTAACACGTGTTATTTTTTCTTAAATAATTTTCATTTGGATGAGAGAGCGAGAGAGAGAGAGATATGAAAAATAACATGTTTTGATACCTATGCAGTGCTCTTGCTCTTCAGAAATCTAATCTCCTCGATTCCAAACGTTTCGATGGGAAGGATTATCATTCTTGGGCAGAACAGATGGTGCTACGCTAAGGGAACTGCGGTTAGAACATGTGCTTTTTGAGCCATGTCCAAGCATTCGTCAATCAAAGGCTGCCTTTGAGATTGCTCGTTTCGATGGGAAGAACTACCTATGCAGTCTATACTAAAGCATTTTCAGATGGAGCATCTGCTGTCCGAGCCATGCCCAAGATCAGAGGCTGCTTTTGAAAAATGGATGCATGCTGATCATAGGAGCAACTTATTATATCGTTTTGGTAGATATGGAGAACAAGAGTTTCAAACATGGCCTGAGCGATCGAGAAGAGCTTGATGAGTAGAGAAATATGAATGGTCGATGGGGTTGAAGAAGGAGGTGGATGAGGTTGGAGAAGACCGTTTTGTTTACGAGGTGAAAACCAAACCCTAATTTCTATGTTTGGTTGCTTAGAAAGTGTAGGAAACGGAAGGGAAATTGAATTCTATAATAATGGTTTCTTTAATCCAGGTTACTTATAAAGAATCCAAATTTAGGGTTGCTTGTGCGCCCTTTTCAGAAAGATACAGACTTTTTTTGGTTGATGAAAAAATTGCAGGCAAAAAGCTGAGAATTTGTTTAGTTTCATTAGCTATGAAACAAGACAAGTGCGGTGGTTCATAATGTAGGAGGGCTAATTAACTTTTGCGTCAATTGAGCAATTTCGTCAAATCGGTGGAAGTCAAGCTCTTGCTGGCAAAGGTGACTACCATACAACCAAATCTACCTTCTAATCTGGTTTAGCTCTCATCAAACTGTTGTCTAATGTTGAAGATTTGTCCACAGATTATACTAAAACCGGGAGCAAAGTTTAAAGAATTTGTTGTACAAGTAAATACTAGAAGAAATTATCTTGATTTTTAAATGGTTTTTATTTCTTTATTTAAGGCAAGAATAATGCTACTCTTATCACATTTGTATACCACATCTCTATACCATCTTATGTGGCAGCTAAGGTGGATAGTCACATCAATTAAAATTATTTAATATTTTCTTTTCTTTTATGATTTATTCCAGAATCTGTTTTTCTAATTGTCTTAATTAAAATACACTTCATTGATTTTATCGATGTGGCGTATAATATGAACATGCCACATCATATGGTATAGAAATATGGGATAAAAATGTAGTAAGTGTAGCATTACTCTTAAAGCAAAGGGTATTTATTTTGCGAGCTAAATTTGTAAATTTTGTACTACATGGGAGAATTGAAAATCTTCCACAACCCTAATGGTACATATGGTTAGGCAAGCGAGGCTTAGCCATGGCCATCAAAGGTTGGCCCTTGGGCATGGTCATCCCGTAAACCTCTTTGGTATCAATATCTTGAGGCCTCAACCCATCTGGTGGGGCCCAATCAAAACCATGAAAAAGCCGAGCCAATGCCATCAAAACCAGAGTCACTCCAAGTGGCGCGCCGGGACACTTCCTCTTTCCAGCACTGAATGGCAAGATCTTGAAATCGGCTCCATGGCTAATCTCAACTCGGCTCCCATCAGCAAGCCAGTGCCTCTCGGGTCTAAACTCCTCCACATTGTCCCATATCTTGGTGTTTCGGCCTAGTCCATGAGTATTGATGAAGACACGTGTCTTGGCTGGTATGTAATAACCATCGATCCACGTGGCACGAAGTGATTCGTGTGGGATAAGGAAGGGTCCAGCTGGGTGCATGCGAAAGGTTTCGCGTACAACGCATCGTAGGTAGTTAAGGTGGGCTAGGTCCGATTCGTTGACCATTCGGTTTGGACCGACGACGGAATCGAGCTCTTCTTGGATCTTACTAAGTACACGTGGATGCTTGATCACCTCAGCCATTGCCCATTCGTTGGTCACAGCTGAAGTGTCCGTGGCAGCAGCTATCATATCCTGAAGAAATTCATAATAAATTTGTAATTAAATATTAGATAATTAAAACAAAATATGGTTCTGATATGAGTTGTGTTATAATCAGTCGTTCACATGTATTTAAGTAATTTCTGGCCATTGATGGATATGAGAATCACATTTCATCAACGATCAGAATTCACCCTTAAGCGCATGGGTACTGACATTAGCAAAGTCCTTCTAATATTATTGGAAAAATATTACCTGAATTAGAGCTTTGATTTCCACATCATCCATGTGTTCTTTCCCATCCTCACCTGGCAAAGACAACAAAACATCAACGAAGTCCATTTCTCCTCCTTCCTCCCCTCTAGTTTTTTTCCCCTTCTCCTCCCTTGCCCTCCTCCTATGTTCTTCAATAATGTTGGTGTGAAAATCATCCACTCTTTTCTCCACTTCCCTCATTTTCTTCTCACACCCATAAGGATCCACCCACCTCCAAATTGGCAAGTAATCACCCAAATATATCAACCCCAACAACCAAAACAACTCATGGGTTATGTGCATGAACTCCATGGCCTCTTGTGGGCCTGCCGACCCAGATCCAAAATACTGCTTCCCAAGTAGCATCCTAGTCACATTGTTCATAGAAAACCCACCTAACACGTCCCTCAAGTTCACTGCCTTCCCCGTCTGGGCCATGGCCCAAACATCTCGAATGAGGTGTTGGGCCTCTTCGGCCCGATGCCTTGCGAAAGAGTCGAGCCGCTTCGTTGTCAGCAAGTGCTCCATGCAAATCCTCCTCATTCGCTTCCACCGCGGCCCGAACGGAGCAAGTGCCACATCACCACACCCATAGGCCAAATGAACAGCAGCAAGAGTTCTTGGTCTGGATGCAAAAACCTCATCTTGTTTGAGAAGTATTTCCCGGATGATATCTGGGTCATTGGTTGTGATGGCATCAACGCCACCAAGTTTCAGGTAGACCAGAGGCCCATATTTGTCACATAAAGAGGCTAGGTCCCTATGTGGCAGTGGGCCAAGCTGAAGCAGGTTGCCCAAGATGGGCCATCTTGGTGGGCCGGGAGGAAGCATTTGGGGTTTGGGTGAAGATCTGCATTTCAGCCTTTGGTATACGATGCAAGCAATGATGGCTACAAAAATGAGAGTTATATGAAAGGTGTCTAAATCCATGTATAAAATTGTACAGGGAAGGAAAAGCTTGGGCTTATGAATCTATTTATAAACTTAATCAATGGGAAGGAACAAGATTGGCCAACAACATTTTGGGGTCAAACCATGCTCTTTATATGCATGTATTGTTGGTTATAAGTGATATTGGCATGTTATTCAAACATTTGGTGACTAGAACATTTACCAAGAACAAAGAAATGAGTTTTGTATGTTTTGCTAATGTATTAGAATAAAGTTAGAAAAAGAGTACCAAGAATATGAGCCTTTAAATTCGGTGAAGACCTAGGGCTAATTTGGTAGCTTATTTGTTATTTCTTTTTGTAACATTTTTTGGATGCTTTCCATACTCGGCCTACATTTTTTCTTCCTCCTAAACCTTCCTACATCGATCTCATTTAATTTTCTTTTTCTATATAAGAAATACAAAGCAGCCCCATATTGTCGGTGGCCTTCCCGCCTTTCTCCTCCCTCCCCGCTCCTACTTCTATTCTCTCTTTGTAGAGAGAAAAAAAGCGGGAGGAGTTGAGTAAAGGGAGAGTTGCCAACGAGGATGGTGGAAGAGGAGCCAAGGTTTTCAAATAGTTTTATTTTCTGATTTTGTAAATAAATAAATAAAAGTCGTGTTAGGCTATAGAGCGAAAATAATACAGTACATATAAAAATGTCCTATTATTAAATAAGATGGGACGCGTTTGTTAGATTAAGACTATGAGAGTGTGTTTTGGAAGAAAAAAAATTATCTTGTATACGGAACGAACTCATTTAATACATGTATGTGCAATTTGAATTTAAATGAATTTAAGTGAACTTGTAACATCACGTGACATTCTCGATCGTTATTGCAGTTTTAAAAGTTAAAGAAAAAAAAATCAAAGTTATCATTGTGACTCCAAAAAATTTATCATGCATAAGCTCTTGTAAAAAGAAAGGAAAAAAATTTAGAAATTGTAAGTACTATGATTACCGTGACAATATTCTCATATTTTTACACCCACCACCAAAAAAGAGAAAAAAATCAATGTTTTAGTCGCTCGAAGCCGTTTCTCGGAGTCTGAACTCTCCTCCACTTCCCCCCAATTTAACCTCACAAAATCAAAACCCGTTCTTAACACTTTCTAAGAAAATCATAATTTTCCGAGAAAATTAGTCAGAAAATGGACTCTGAAAGTCGACGGAAAATCGAGGATACGGTTTTGGACATATTGAGAAAAACCAACTTGGAGGAGATGACTGAGTTCAAAGTCCGAGAGGTAACCTCGGAGCGACTCGGAATCGATTTATCTGATACAGAGCACAAGAGCTTCGTGAGAAGCGTGATCGAAAGGTTCCTGCTTTCGGCTCCGGAGCCCGAGGTGAACGCTCGGGAGGAGCTCATGGAGACGAATGTGCAAGAAGAGCAGGGCACGAGGTCGAAGAAGGAGGTGAATGAGGATGGACACCGTGTAATTTGCAAGGTAAAACCCTAATCTCTGTGTTTGGCTGCTCAGAAAGTAAAGTTGAATTCTTTAATAATTGGTTTCATCAGTTTTAACTTTCAGGTGAGTGTTTAATAAAGTGAAGCAAATGCAACTATTGGGCTTAGTTGGTTTGAGTATTTACAAAAATGTTGTTGACACTCAAATGTGAATAAAGAATTGAAATTTAACGTTTTTTTTTTCTGTTTATTTGTATCATTTTTTGAAAAAGTTTGTATATATTTAAAACAACACTAGATTCTAGTTGGTTGATGACAAATGCAGGCAAATAACCAAGGGAAACTGGGATTTTATAAGAACACAATCATTGCTCGAAATTGAGAAATTCAGAACCTTTTGTTTTCTCGCACTTTGATCATATTGTGTGTGTCTATGTATCTGTGAGACTCTGTGTTTGGATTTCTGATCTGAAGTTTTTTTGTTTCATTAGCTATCTAACAGGAAAACTGTGGTGATTAACGATTTCAAAGAGAAAACTTACGTGTCCTTCAGAGAATTTTATCAAAAAGATGGAAAGCAACTTCCTACTGCCAAAGGTGACCCCGTATCTGTGAAACTGCTTTATATTTTTTTTAATGGTTGCGTTTGATGTTGTCTGTATATTCAATGCTTTTGTTTTAATAGTGATTTGTATTGATGTTATGCTTTCAGGAATTAGCTTGCCAACTGAACAATGGGCAGCGTTCAAAAAGAGTGTCCCTGCAATAGAGGAAGCCGTTAAAAAGATGGAATCAAAGATAAGGTGAGAGTAAACTGTTGATAATTTGTTTGAGTGCTGATCTGGACTCTTAAATCCCTTTTTTTAGGTTTCTGCTTGTATTCACCTTTATCTTGAGCAAGTCGATTCGGAGGCTTCTCCTTGATAACTCTTTTGTTGCTGGAAAGCAGGTAGTTGAACTATTGACTGACTTTAATTTATTATAATGCAGATCTGAACTTGACAGTAAACGAACTGAAAATGGAAAGCAAACTGAAGATGGTAAGCAAACTGGAGACGGTGTGCAAACTGAAGGCATGTCTAATTCATTAAATGGTATTGCTCCTCAACAACTTGTTACCATTGAGACTAGCCGTTTTGATGGGAGAAACTACCCATTCTGGGTGGAACAGATGGAGCTTCAGTTGAAGCAATTAAAGATTGCATATGTGCTCTTTGAGCCATGCCCAAGCAGTATGCTTGGCCCGGAAGCAAATAGTGAAGAAATTGCTCATTCAAGGGCTGCTGACCGGAAATGGGTGAATGATGATTCCGTGTGTCGTCGTGGCATCTTAAACGCTCTATCAGATGATCTGTTTTACCTTTACTCAAAGAAAACCATGACTGCTAAAGAGCTGTGGGAAGATCTAAAGCTAATATATCTTTTTGAGCAATTTGGAACAGATAGAACTCAAGTTAAAAAGTACATCGAATTTGTGATGCTCGAGGGGAAATCAATTGTGGAGCAAGTTGAAAATTTTAATAGGCTTGCTGATTCCATTGTAGGTTCTGGAATGATGATCGAGGAAAAATTTCATGTCAGTGTCATCATCTCCAAACTCCCCCCGTCTTGGAAGGATGTGTGCATTAAGTTGATGCGTGAGGAGCATCTACCTTTTGCAATGTTGATGGAACGTTTGAGGGTCGAAGAAGAGATGCGTATTAGGGAGAACCAGGGAGCACCTTTTAACCCGGTAGGTGATCTAGCAAGGAAGTATGCACCAAGGCAGAGAGATATGAAGCCGCGAAGTATGCAATGGAAGAGGCAAGAATTGGAGACAAATGGCAAAGTTATTTGCCAAGTTTGTGGCAAGAAGGGGCACATCTCTCAACATTGTCGTTATCGTAACAGGAAGGATGACAAGGAAGGAAATGATAAGGACCATGAGGGAAATGGATCAATGCCTACAAGCATGGAGATCAACATGTCTGAGAGGGCAGCGGAATAGCTAAATTCCATACAGCTTCCCTCCCATCTCATTTGCACTAACAGCATTTTTAACTTACAGAGTTAGCAAGTACAAAGGGAATGTGTGATATTGTTCCAAAGCTAGGCACGGGGCTTATGTTCAGGTGAAATTGGTATCAGTGATAGTCTGCTTTAGAGGATAAATGTGGGGTTTGCACGTTTTCTTGTGAAACAGGGTTTTGAAACTGATCTGTAGTTTTGTACCATAAGTTTTTCTTTTAAAATTTTTTGTAAATGCATACCATTCTTTCCGAAAAGCATATGTTGGTTTTTGGTACATGAGATTCATTTAGGTCTGATGTTGTGAAGTTTTGCATACAAAGAATGTCTACAGTTGCTCTCCAATATACTTATAAGCAGGCATCTATTGCTTCTCTTTTGCAGTTGTGTTCCATAGAAATCAATTTGATGAAGTTGGATATATAAGTGATACATAATTAACACGTGAAAGTTACAGCAACATCTTGGCTATGGAGAGTATATTGAAGGGAAAAGTAAAAAGTAAAAAACTGGAGTGTCAAAAGATTAAAAAAGAGACAATAAATATAACAGGGTTTGATACACATCCAATAAGGGGGGAAATGTCGTTCCTTTATGTTTATATCGTTCATGCTAAAGAAAAGGAATCCACAATTTTTAAAGTTACAAACCAACTTGGCTTGAGGATGTACAGGTTGTAGCTAAAGCCAACCAACCCAAAAACAACAGAAGGAGAGAATCAATACATTTTGCTGCTTTTACAATTTGATACAAAGACGACACATGAAGCAGTAACTTAGAGAAGGAAAAAAAATCCAAGCAATCTGCTGATGCCTCCATCTTGGCCTGCATGCTTCTGTTATAGCCAACACAAGAAAGTGTTAGTAATATTCACATATTGTCTAGAATAGCATGAGCTTCAGGACACCAATCATGACGGTTTATGCATGGATAGTTGATAAGCATCCAACATCTTGAATTACTAACAATATGTAGGGGCAACGATCTTTCATGACCTTAACAGAAATGTCCTTTAAAATAATATGGAGGAATTGCCGAAACAAAATGCAAAAATATGAAGCATAGAAGCTCAGATATTTACTTGAAATTTTAAGCATAATGAAATTAGAATCTGATCCTTTGAGTTTCATTCAAACGCTACAGTTTTCTGATTGAATTTGCAAAGATAGAGGTTGTATGAATCAGTGCTTACAGTCTTCAAGAGATCCTTAGGCCAGTACCCGCTAAAAGGAAAACCCACAGAATCACACTTGTCTGGTGAAGTTTGCCTTAGCGAAGTCCAACAATTCTTGTTCTCTTTGCATATCCTCGGTAACACGAGATCGCTCCCATTTCAGCTTCTTGATCATATCCTCAGTTTCAAGGTATTTTGCAGGCATACTAGATTCTCCAGAGGTTGCAGGAAATTTGACCCCTATATCTTTCCTGAGAGTAGATAACACTTCTATAAGAAGAAAAAAAAAAACATAGCAATAAACAAGGTTTTTGAGAGTTTTATTTAGTTCCAAACTAACCTGCTTCCCAGGATGAACACGCCACTCTTTTTAATAACCCCGCCATCTAAAGACAGTGCTCCATCATTTATGCATGGCAGAGCAAGACGCATCTCCGCTCTGGTTTTATATATTTGGAGGCGAGAAAAGAGGCTATAGAATAGTGTCTCTCTGAGACCATGCCCACCGCTGGTGAGACAATCCAAGTTTTTGTCATCCAAATTGATTGTGTTCACTGCATAATCAAGAAAGCCAGGCGGACACTCCCCATTTGGTAGTTTTGGTTTTGGAAGAGAAAGCTTCCTTTGTGCGTCATCAGCTACAAATCCCCCAACATATGGGCTAAAAACAAACAACAGTTAGAAATTGTATAAGCAATGACAACTTGAGAGAAAAAGGGGACAGGTTTCTTGCCTTAAATCTTCAAGACATATAACAAGAAACCGCCCTTTTATGCTCTTCCCAATAGAAGATCCTAGCCCATGTATACCGGCAGTGCTGATTATTGTGCCATCCGCATCATACTTCTCTAGAACCTTAACACCTTCATACGTCTTGCATACAATTGCTAGCATCGTTTCCAGTCCCAAGTATTCTGAGAGAAGCCTAGTTCAAAGTTACAGGAAAGCAGCATGTCAGGCAACTTTGTAAAAGAAAGAAATAGTGTTTGTGATAGACAGTGATCTATCTTTCTTCTATATTTTTATACTTATTACGTAACTTAATCAAGAGCAACAAACGAAATAATAAGTTTATTTATTTATTTATTTATAATATTGTGGTCTTTCTATCTATACTTTGTTGGAAATGCTGAACTGGGACATAGATTAATCAGAATAGCAGATCATAAATTTTTGAAAGACCACATATGAATCCCACATACAAGTTGGGCAAACTATTTGTCTGGTCTAAACAAAACTGACGGATTATTTTTGTTATCAGAAATTATATGAGTCAAAGTAAGTTTGAGCAGTAGCAGGAAGAAACTCGAGGAAGCAACCTAATAACCCTTATCATGAACTCTATCATCTGGATGATCAATAAAACCAATCAAGAAATATGATCTGAAGAAATTTTGACTTCATCCAGCCAAAAAACTCTCTTTCATACATGATATCACGAGAAAGAGATGGACGCCAAGAAAAACAGACCTGCTAAGGTTGTCATCATCGACTCTGCCAAGGGTGGCAACAATGCCAACAATACCCAGAACATCCTTTGTCAGAGCCAAATTCAAAGCCTGAGTCGCGTGATGAGATTTCAACAGTTCCAGCCTGCACAATAAACTAGCTGCAGATTTCTCATGCCGCAATATCTGTTCTGTTTCATCCTTCTCAGCAAGAGTAGCGCCGCTTTCATTTGTTGTTCCAGTTCCATTGGCTGGGAGATGCTTTCCAAGACTCACTAGACAAAAAGAAGCAGAAGAATTTTGAATATCACAATGATGTCCAGCTAGTTAATACTGAAGTAGAGGTGGAACTTATTCAATGCGAGTTGAACTTTTAGATCAAAAGAAAATGAATAACCAAGTTTATTACATTCGTATCAAAAAGCATCATGCTTTTAACTGTGATTCGTATGGATACTTAGAAGGGGAGAGGAAAGGAAGAGAGAAGAAAATATATAGAAGATACGAAGATACCTTGCAAATCAAGTATAGATTCACTCAAGCGGTTTATCTCACTCTGCAGAAATTTAATATTATCTTCATGCCGCTTGATTTCTAGATTAATCTGAAGAACGTTAAAATGAGCTAATAAGAAATTGGTTGTTGTTGGTTCAACATATGGCAGCAAATTTGCAGCAATTACTTGGCATATAAAATGACAACACAAACTGGAGGGACAGTATGACAAATTTACAAATGAAAGTACACAACTTCACATATCGAAAATTCACACTACATTGCCCCATTCTCACACCACACTCAACTTCTCTTTGCTCACCAACGTTTCAATTATTTAGAAAAAAATTAACAAAACCCATATCCAGCATATATCTCTCTCTGTTAATAACATTCCAAGTCTTTATCTAGGTTTTGCATACCAACTAAAAAAATTAACTCAGCATTGTCCAAAAAATAGTTAACCAATCAATTAAGACTTCATCACAACCACATGGAGCAATCTTACACAATCCCATAAGGTTTTTCAACTATGAGCCCAATAACAGCAAGAAAGAACAATTAAACATTCTGGGTACTTAGAGAATCCCAAAAAAAAAAAACAAGGGTGACTTCAATTCATAGTGCAAATTGAAAGGGGGGTTCAAGCCAAGAAATTAGAGAAAAGAAAATGAGACCTTGTGCTGTAACAAGAAGCTTAAAAAAGGAAAGCAGTGATGAAGAAATGGAAAGTAAGAGAAAGAAACAAAATGGGCAGAGAAGTAACCTGGTGCTGGTGGTTTGGTCTAGACATGGCTGCGAAGAAATTGACTCAGCAGCTCTCTGTTTCGATCTCTAATTTTGCCCCGTGGAGCTGTCGGATAGTTCAAAACACAGCGGCAGTTTCGTAGGTTTTCTGTAACTGGAACTTTCTTGGCATTTTTGTTTCTGAATATCGGCCATCAAATCAAATGCATGTCAATTTGAAGTACAATGTGAAATTCGTACTTCTTCCCGCAAATATATTTGTATTAAATGAGTTTGGCTAAATTTTTAGCAATCCCAAGTAGAAAAAGTCCAATTCATCGGGATTTAATTTTTAAACTTTTTAAACTTTTTATTACGTTTACACGTAGTCATTGGAGTTTTTCTTTTCCAAGCTGATTATTGGAGTTTATTAATGTTAAGATTCTGTATGGTTTAAGAGGATTAGCTTAAAATCTTAAGATTTAGAGTTCATTAGTTCTTGAATTTCGGTTTAAGAGCCATAACTAAACTTGAGTTTGAAGTGAATAATGCAATTCTAGAAAAAGAAACAAGTAAAAGCAAACCTATATAGGTTTAATTGTGTCACGTTTTCAGTACCTTTTAAGCACATCCGATCTAACCAAGGCTAGTCCATATCGTCATATTATATAATTTTCTTAGAAGCAAAACTACTATTTCTGCTATGGTGCAAATGGCCCAAATCTATATAGGATATGGACCTCGGTTTGACCCAAAGCTTAAAGGGTTTATGCCTTTTAAGCCCAAGAATGTCACCCAAACTTGTCATATACAAGTGATAGTTAATTACAAGAGGGAGGGGAGTTTTCCACACCAAAGTACTTTGGAGGTTCGAATTTGAAATTATTAATCTACAAATTAAAGCTATTTTCCATTAAGCTGGACTCCGTATGCAAACTCAATTTCAATTTTAAATTCAATCTTGTGTTGACAAGTTATATATAAGATATTTGAAGGAAAAATAAATAATTAATATAAAAAAAACTTACACGATAATGATTCCTTTTTGAGAGCTCAGGATAATGAATTTTATTCTTCAGACTGTGGAAACAATTTCAAACACGCTAAGCTAGCTGATGTTTGTATTTCTATTGCATTGGAATTGACTGAAAGTCAGAAACTTGTTTGCCAAGTACCATTTTAGTTGCTAAAAGTCTGCATGAAATCAGTCAAACTCTTCATCTTCTCAGAAATCTCAGGAAAGCCCGTTTTACAAAACTTATTTTTCTTTTCAACCAATATCATTTTCAGCTGCTAAAAAGTCTGCACGAAATCAGTCAAATTCTTCATCTTCTCAGAAATCTTAGGAAATCCCTTTTTCTTAGAGTTTACTTTTCTTTGCAACCAATATGCTTGTGGACTAGTGGTAGGCATGCATTTTGACTATTGAATTCAAGCTACGCATTCTTGATAACATAAAATAAAACGTAAGTTTTTCTTCTCAACTAGTCACTGGTCCACAGTCCATTTAGGCCACATATCCATGGAATTGGAAAAGTCTATTTCTCTCTTCTTCTTCTTTTTTCATATAATTGATATTCTACTTTAATTTAATCTAAACTACGAGGACGGCTATTTGAATTCGAGTGTAGAATAGAGAGTACATCCACTCTAACTAATTTGGCTAAACCCACTTTTTTTTTTCGTTGATAAAACATCAACATTAAATGGACTTAACTACCACAATTTCTAAATGTGCAAAGAGATGTGGGCACACAAGCAAAACCCTAAACCCCACATGCACTTGTAATCAGCCTTCCCCATTTAGCCACATATATTTATATATACCAAACCTGAAAAGATTAGGCACAGAAAGCACAAATGTGGGCACGCGTGTGTTTGTGTTTTGGGCTGCAATCTAATCTGTCGACTTGCACCAAATTGTTCCAAAAGTCCTAGAAAATGAAGAGAGGCATTTAATTCCACCAGCAAAAAAGACTGGAACCTAAATAAGTCTACGCAGATTGGACAAGGGCGCTTCTTGGTTTTGTTCTTTAGCAAAATGTGAACCACATATGTTTGGTTATATATATATTTTTTCTTTTTTGTCTTTAACTTTTCATAATCCTTGGCCCTTTTTATGCGAGCACACATGGAGAACATGGTTTCTGTCACTACAAGAGGACCACACGGTTTATATATTCTTACTTTATTCTTGATCATTGTTTGTTAATTGTATATGCTGATCTCTGGGAACCATGGGTTCAGTTTGTTTGCTTTTTTTTTTCTTTTCTTAAATTCTTTTCTGGCAAGGTTAATTTAGAGAGATACCTCAACAAGTCCTTTATAGAAAGGAGAAATATTAAAACGGATGGCCTAGAATTTGACAACAGGATCTATTCCTTGCTCCTTTCTCATGTGCATCTATGCAAAGCTCTTTTGTCTGCTAAGACGAGAGAGAGAGAGAGAGAGAGAGAGAATTGAATTTGAGAAGGTTCTTGGTTTTGTTGTTTTATGCAGCAAAGTATTTTCAGATTGCTTCAGAACCAAATAGCAAACCAAGTTTACCATTTCAACCGCGACCAAACAGAAGACATACAAAAAATAGTTTTGCTGTCAACATCTCCAAACAGTCTATGGAGTACTAGCTGCCCTCGTGAAAAGCATGCTGACCACAAAAACTTATATCTCATTTTTATGAAAGAAATATGAAACATGTGTCACCAATATGAAACATATGTTACCAAAAGTTTTGAGGCAGACAGGGAGATGTTACCAAAAGTCCACCTCAATGTTTTCAGAGCTGTTGTTAATGTCAAGGGAAATTATTTGGAACATGTTTCTTTCTTTCCGTTGAGAGATCAACTTGAAAATAGGTTTCATTAGTGTTTCTCGGTGCAGAAGGCTTTCCTTCCAACAATCTAAGAGAAGAACAAATTTACCTTGATTTGGGAACAAATTGCCCCATCATACAAATTCACAATTCAGAAAGGAAAAAAATGAAAGAGAGGGTGAAATGCCTAAACAAGACAACCGAATTTAAACGTACAATCTATATGTGACTTCTTTTAATCCTTTGGGTCACTTTCGGTGACTCAAACTCGATTGAATTGGATAACTCACTCAATTCAAGGTAAGTCGAAGGAACAAATAGAGGCCAATTTTCAGAATTTGTCCAAGTTGAATGCAGTCATAAAGGAAACTTACGTGAGAGGACAGAAGAAGAATCCAGCACATTTATATAACAGTGGTATCCAGTAGATATATAAAAAAATTATGGTAAGATTCATACGAGGAGCAAATAACAAAAAAGAAAAACAACGAAACTAGCATTTAAAAAACAAAACAAATCTATGAGCTTCTTGATAACCAACAATTTTAGAGTCGGTTAAACTTACAGATGTAATCGACCTTGCAAGAATACTTAGGACAGAATATGTATGCTATAAACAATCATAGAAATTTTGCTCCCCTACTTGGTCATTAGGTAGTTATTTTCTCTACTTCTAGCTAGCAATGCTATTCCTTTTCAGGATCCCTGGCTGTATATCAAAACCTCTGAAGAAACTTTTAAATGGGTTCTTCACTTACTATACCTATGGACTATGTTAATTGCAATTCTCCTGCTACCCAACCGATGACAATGACTGTAAGGAGTTGGATTCCCGGGAAAATGCTGCAATCAACTTTTCCTTCGTCAACGGCTCGGATCCCTGAGATTTTATGACAAACGTATGAAACACAGTATCGTTTGCTGCGTCAAGTTTTGACTCGACAACGGTGATTTGTGCCTCTTTGAATGCTTGGATGACTCTTGAGGCAGGGTGGGAATCCAAAGGGCAGCTCACCCTTACAACAACCTCATCATGCACAGCTTGAATGTCAACATCAGTTGCCTGGCTCTGGTTTTCCATACTGATACCTGGATTTGCCCCCAAAGCTGACGCATCTCTTGAAGTGCCCCCGAGGTTCTCCCTATCTGCTTCCATCACCTTAAGCTTCGCCTGGAGCTCATTGATGTAAGCAATGGCATCTCCCAACAAGGATGCTTTGTCCATCTTGGATATGTTGGGTACAACAGCTCGTAAAGCATAAAACCGCTGGTTCAGCTTCTCACGCCGCTGCCTCTCTGCCTCCACATGATTGAGGGGTTCTTCTCTTCCATTTGCAGGCTTCCTGCCCCGTTTTCGCGGCCTCCTTTCATCAGCCGTGCCTGGCCGCTCTTCCTTGCATGGAGCTTCGGCATCTGAGTTCTCAGAATCAGCACCAACGGGTCGAGCAACCACAGAAGGCCTTGAAGTGGCCCCTGAAAAGTCAATTTGAATGGGTACCTGCTTCTGTGGTTGATAATGGTTAAGACGAAAATCATCCCTGACCCCATTAACAAGCTCCTGTATATTATTCACAGGACTTTGAGAAGCATCATGAATATGCGGCCAACTTGAACCTTGAATACCATTTCGAGGACTTGAAAATGCAATCCTGTTCCCATTTGAGTACACATCCCACGGCCTCTCCTCCACCTTTCTAACAGCAAGTTTCTCTCTATAACGAGGCCGGCCTGAGTTCCCTGAGTTCAAATCTTGCCCAAAAATTTTGGGAACTCCTTCCCCTCTCTCCACAGGGCTCAAATTAGTTAGCTGGGCATTTTCATCTCTCCTCTTTCCCATCACCGGGAACCCTGTCAGGGGCTTAGACCTCATGAGCGAGGACTGAGTCGAAAACAGTGACCTTATGGATTGCAACAACTCTAAACTCTCCCCTACACATCTCACTGAACCCAATTCAACGACACCCACATCTGTTGGGACTAAAACAATTGTCTGAACTCCAGCAGACTTAGCAAGAAACGATCGAACACAATAATCTGACTCCGATTTCAACAAGTCCGAGAGCCAGACATGCTTCCCGGACGCAAAGCACTTGCCAGGGCCCCCTTCTCCTCTTGGAAACGAAAAATACATAGAAGCAAGCAAGAACATCTCTGTATCAGTGACCCGGTCTAATCCAAGAGCACCATTATACTCATCTGAGCTCCCAAACAAAGTGTGCAACTTCTGAAGCACTATCTTCCTCATCGTCTGCTGGGTCTCATCCTCAAGCCTAAGATTGAGATTTCTTGTGGCTTCAGACTCTTCACCCTCCTTAGGCTCTCTACAAGAACCATCCCCCCAACACAAAGCCCAATCACCAGACTTGGACCTTGAAATTTGCCAGAAAATTGCATAATTCCAGCTAAAATTTGAAGCATTCGGAGGCTCCACAAGATCCGAGAGCTTATTGTGCAAATTTTCATCAGTCCCTATACCCATGCACGAATTCTCATTCGAAGAAACCGAGCTCGATATCAAGTAATCGAAAGCTCGAGTGCCTAAAACTGCAGCAACCATAGCCTTATCTCCATCATTCCATACCCCACCTCCTAAACCCATCTCAATCTTCATCTATAAAATCCAGAAAATCAATTACCCAACAAATATCAAACTTGAAATTTCAATACCCACATCAAATCTCAGCCCCAAATATCTGAAACTTTATACATTCAACCAAATCAAATACACCCAGCATGGCTACAATTTCAGATCTCAAAGAACCATAATTTCAAGCCACAAAGAAAACCCAGAAACAAAATAAATCCAGAAAACACAAGGGTCAAGAGAAAACTATACACACCAGTTTCGGCATGCAAAATGGGATCATGAGGAATTGATTGGATAAGGCAGCAAAGCAAGAAGAGTCCTTCTTTGGCACTAGAACCATTCCCGGGAAAGTGAGAGTTTCAACTGAGGGACAGACTTCTTTTTTTCCCGGAAAACAAACAGCCAGTTATTTCACGAGCAATAATGAGAGCCAGAAAAAAAAAACCATAAAAAGCTTTGGCCTTTGCTTTGTTTAAAGCAAAAGTATGGAGGTTAGAGGAACTGGGTTTTGTTTGTGTTCGTTCTTTGTTGTTGGGCTCTCCTAAATCCTAACTGCATGAATGTACTCTGGTTAAAAAGCTTAAACTCTGATTTAGGGTTAATTCTGAACCGTGGTTAAAGTCCTCAGGTTGGTTTGGTTTGGGGTTGAGGAGAGAAGTAGTCGGCAAAGATTCTGTGTGGGTGTGTTTTTTGCCGAATAAGGGGAAGGCACCTGAGACTGAGAGAGACCCTTAAAGCTACGAACTTTTTAAATAATTATCTCATGGGATTTATAGTAAGTCATGACTTTTCTTTTTATAGGTAAATTACAACCTGCGACTGACATTAGTTTCTTTATTTTTTGGGGCTTGATCGTTTTTTTTAATGAAAAAAAAATGTAAAACTTATCGTATACGTGTAATCACCGGCAAAATAGATGCGGGAAGTAAACTCATGAACAAAACTGTTGGTTTATTATTGACACTATTGGCGCACGATATACTGTCATAAAATTTGTTATACATGCAATTACCAATAAGTTATATGTATCTGATAAATTCGAGTGAAGGTTTTAATTTACACCTTTAGAACTTTTTAAGTATTTGTTTTTCTATTAGCATTTTAGACTCATGATCTAGTGTCATGAAATTCTCGTATAATCACAAACAAACTATATATATATATATATATGAGATAAATCAAAATATGAAACTAAGAACATTCAACTTACATATTTTATATTTGTTATTCTTGTAATGACATCATTGTCTCATGATAAATTCTTTATACCGACAAACAAACAATATCCATAAAATAGAGTTGGTTCGAAACTAAGTCGTTTGAGCTTAACACTCTTGCAAGTTGGGCTTAATCGAGTTTTAGGTATATTTACCAATAGGTTTAGCACAAAGGATTACAAACTAATCACCCTTGGTCACTGAGTCAAAAGAAGACGACCATTACGTTACATTCCTTTACCTTTGGTTTAGGAACATGATAGATTATATGGTACCTTTGTTAAGGAAAATGCTTTAATGCTCCATCTTTTGAGATTTAAACCCGTTTCCTTTTATACTTTTTTCAAATAAGATTTAGACATAGCATCATGTATTATCTTTCTTCTTTTTAAAAAAATAATAATAATCAGTAAAGAATCCACTAGCATAGTGATTTTGAGTAATTGCTCATTCATGAAAGATTATTAGTTCGAGTCCTAACATCTTTGTAGTGTGTGTAAATTTAATATACTATCACCTATTTCAAGAATATTGAAGCTCATTAATTTAACAAAGACGCGTCTAACTTATCAAAATAAATAAATTAACCGAATGATTAAACTATGAAAATTAAAATAAATCTCCGAATCAAAATTCTTTTTCACTAGACTACTCAATCATTAATTGTGTGAATTTTGATACACATACTTGCGGGTGACTTTTTAAAAAGGGAACAAAATAGGAAAAGGATAAAAAGATAAATGTGGTGAGCGATGACTATGTTGTCTCCTCCGATGCCATTAAATTATCTTCATTCATGTGCCTAATAGTTCTTGGTAGGATCCACCAAAAATGTAAAACGAGGTTGACCCGTGTGGGTCCCCAAAACATAAACAACCATAGACTAATTAGTAAATTGAGTTTATACTTATAAATTTCATTTTCAATCACTTGCACTCTTTTTCTTTATTTTTTATTTAAAATATCCGCTTTTTTCAAATAAAATTTCTGCTTTTTTCAAATAAAATTATATGATTATGATCCAACTAAGTAAGTTATCTAATTTAACTTAAATATGATTTATTATATTTTCATATTCCCAAACTACCCTTATTTACAAGTTAACATGTTATGTGGTGGGTGTATTAAGTCTTTTTCTCCCAACGAATTAGCCTGCAATTCAATACTCTTTTTTTTTTAACTGCAATTCAATACTCTTTATGCATAAGTTTTGATTATAAATTTATTTATGATTTAAATAATATACCCAACTTATTTAACGCAATTTTGAAAATAATGTACCCAATATTTTATAAAAATAATTTACCTATTATCAGTAAAAGATAATAAGTAAATTATTATCAATAAGAGATAATAGGTAAATTGACATTATCAATAAAAGATAACGTACCTCTATTTTTAAATACATAATGTACCTATTATCAATATAAAAAAAGAAAAAGGTAACTATGTAGGTACATGTCATAGAGGTAAATTATTTTTATTTAGAAATGAGCACCATTGTAGGTTCATTGTAAAAATAATATACATGTAATTTATATATAATAATAAAAATAAAGCAATTATTTTTATTATTACTTTTTATGGAATCAATACAAATTTACGACAAGGAAGGGATCATCAATATCCAAGAGAATGAATTAATGAAGGTTAGTGGCACTTAATTTAATTGATAATACTACGACAAATATTATCTTAAATGACAGCATATTTCAAATTTGGGTTAGAAATGGTTGAATTTATATATAGAAAATAAGAATTGCATGGGTATTTCCCTTAAGAACCCCGGAAGGAAACACAATCCAACGGTGTGTTCCATTTGATTGTGTTTCGTCATTGGGCATCATGATGTTTTAAAACCAATCCTGAAAAACCCAAAAGAATTTGATAAGTTTGAGGTTAGAAGCTTAATGAAGATGAAAAGTAGGTTTAGGAGGCATGATAATGCGGATGGTGGCCCTTAATTGAGTAGAATCAAAGGCACATGAAAGTTGAAAGCGATTCTTAGCTAAAGGCTTTCTTTTTTTCTTTTTTTTCTTTTTCTTCTTTCTTGAGCAATAATCCTAAGAATAATGGGGCATGCCCGAAAGCAATTGAATATTGTTTACACTTATCTTATCCTTAGGTACGTAACATTGACATGTATGCTTATATCATTATGATTTTAATTGATACTTTAACAACTTAAGATATTTACAAGAATTTTGTGCGTCAAATTGTTAATACAAGTAATATTGACAAAGGAGGAAATAGAGATTGCTAAATTCACACGTTTTACGCACTTTCAAACACGAGGGTTACCTTATCCCACAAGAATATCAATTCATTCATTTTTCACGCATGACACGAGTCAGCTCGCCCTTAACACATTTTGGGCGAATCCATCACTCTCCACGTACTACACCAACACGCAAAACCCATCGTACTCACGCCACATGGCTACAAGCTTGTGGGCCTCGGACACGTGGCTGGATTCGATCAATCGACATTTTATCAAAAAAAACGTATAAAGATTATCGAACAACGAGTGATAATTAACACTAGGAAATTGTGATGAAGCTTGCGAATAACACGTGGCATTATCAGGAATCGAGAAGTGGTCTGTGTATGAAGAGGAACACTTACATGAAATGGAGACAATACTATTTTGCTATTCTTGTTTTATACAAGTTTTTCTGGTGTATGAGTTGTGTCCATCAGCTTGTGAGAGGCAGCATTTATAAATTTTTTTTTCTAATACTTATTAATAAAAATGTTTGGATATTTATATGAATTCACTATGAAAAGTATACATAACGTTAAAACAAAAAAACGAAGTGTGCCCTAGAAGGAGAAGGCCAATTATGGATAGTTACTATATAGGATATTTCTATAAATGTACCAGTTGCAAGTTGCAAGAACACGAGGGCCACAAATTGATGAGCTGAAAGCTATGTTGGCTTATGTTGTAATCCAACCCAATTTTAACGTTAAACGCTACCGTTACGAATTGTCTTATATTTTCTAGTTATTGTATTCTATTTTCGTTTTCAGCTGGAAAAAACAAAAATAGAAACAGTAAAATAATAAATAGCCCAAAACGCACAGTAGCAGCACACGGTTTTGGTGTGCGTCTAAGTCGGTTGCAGCACACGTGAGAAACGCTATCGTTACAAAACTGTCACGCTGCCGGGCCGCACAAGGCAACAATAAGGTCGACAGGGCTGGGACCCACGTGAAGTGAAAGGTCATGAAAGTACCCTGAAGACCTCTGTTCTTGCGCGGTTTAATGGAGGGTATTTTGGTCTATTTTTATGGCGGGTGATACTGGATTGATGCACCGCGTGATGCGACGACCGACGTCAGAGGCGACGCGGTTCACGTGCTCGTAAAGAGGCGAGGGGTAGGTTGGGAAGTGAGCCTTGTGGGACTTTTGAGCCAATAGGTGGGGGCCGCGCTAGGGCTGGTCAGAGGGTCCACGACCGATAGACTGTAGGCGATCAGAGCCCTACCACCGGCTTCGACTTTGGCTGAAAGAGAATGAATGGCTGTAGGGCTTCACAAATTATATTTGTGAGAGATTCTGTTTGGTTTTGCAAAAGTCCAAGTCTGAAAACGCGTTTATCCACGGTCACGCCACGTGGTGGACCATCTCCATTGATTTTCACCCTTTTTGTGTGGAGTTTTACCTTTTTTACCCTCATAAATCATCACGCGATACGGTTGAAGAAAATGGTGTGTCACACATAGCTTGTGTGTCATGTCCTGTGTCACGTGTCACTTTCGCAATCAATTGTTTCTAGAGATATTTTTAGCCAATTTTTTCAAAAGTGAACGGAAATAAGTTTCACATTCTTTCTTTCTTTTGGAACGTACTAACATCATTTTCATTTTATATTACAACAAAACGTTTTCATACAGAAATTCTTTTATATGGATGTTCAGACGTTATGATCATGCATACATTATATATTTTCTATTACTTCTTCCTATTTACAATGACATATGCACGATAATAAAATACAGACATTCAGATAGGAGAATCATTTATGATTAATATAGAGATATTTAATGATATACCTATTTCTAGCACTAATATTATAAATAAACTCTACACAATTGAATTTTTATAAACAAACCCAAAAAATGACAGCTGGCCTTATTGAATTTAATATTAATTATTAAATTACTTTGATGCCTTATTAAGTGTTTTGAGTATTTTTATGAGATTTTGGGGTTAGGCTTGTTTTAAGAAATTAATGGTAGTTTTGTAATTTATAAGAAATTAAATTTTTTTTTGTTATGTTGTAAATGGGTTTTGGGTGTGTTTCTAAAGTCCATTTCATATGAGGTATTTTTATAATTTGGACTCCCATATTATATATAATAGTGAATCTCCCATTAATATATGTATAATATGCAAATAAAAGTCAAGACTGTAATTTTTGTGTTATCATAACACAAACGTGCAGATAGGCGAGATGACATGTGATTTTAGAAAAAAAAACAAAACAAAGAATAAAATGTTTTACAGAGAACCAAAGCCGAACCGAACCAATACAATTTGCTTTAGTTTTGAGACCATTTAACTTTTAATCATCGCCAAGCTGTGTTGCGCTAGCTCATGACTCAAGCGAGGGCTTTGAAGTGGCAGAAACAACAGTTTGACTCTTGCAAAGTTGGCGGTTGCAATTTGCTGGCTCACCCATTCTAAAATTGTGAGTTGAGTCATGTGGTCCATGCGAAGGCTCGAGCCGCGTGTCTCTTTAGACCAGAGGGCACACCGTGAGGGATAACGGGTGGAGGGATAACGGCGGGTCAGTGTCTACCAATCCACATTTGCATGATGGGTTCAGGTGAATCACCAATTTTTAAAGATTTTTTTGTATTTTTAAAATCATCAAAATTAAAAGTGAACGGATTTAGTCCAATAAAAAAGAACTTTGATTTGCATATTAATGGTTTTATATTCGAACCTTCATGACACCTTAATAATATACAAATGAATAGATAAAGACGAACCGTAAAATTGTTGTTTCATTATCTTCACCGAAGATTAAGTGAGTCAATATTCTTTTCTTCTAATAGTAGTATTTGAATCATTTTCACTGCCTTGTGAAATCCTTGTGCCACTTTCGTTATGCTCATAACAACTGACCAAAACGAGGTTAAGAAAATTGTTTAAGATCATTAATCAATGTAAGTTTTGCTAATCATATTATTACACAGTTACACTTATACAAAGTGAGGTTAAGAAATATTTTTTTATATGAAGAATATTGTAAGCCATTGTCGTGGACATGGTCAAAGGCTAGCTTGCTTGATTGGTCCCGTCTCGCGCACCTAATAAAAAGGCAACGAAAGGTGAAGGTGCAAAGCACGTGGGTTGATTGAATAGGAATTGGCCATGGCTGTGTGGTGTCTGAGATCATAACTTAATTGAAAGCTCTGCACGTGTACAACATGCACGCATTTAACTTCGCACGTTCTGCTTGAGTCTGCCTACTCTTCATCTATCTAGCTTTAGATCGATATGCCGTCCCAATTAAAATCGTTTTACCATCTTGAACCGGATACGCATACGTGAGTTAAATCAGTTGATGGATATGTGAGTTAGGTCAGTTGAAAGAGAACGTTCATTTTATTGCATTCGAGTTCGTAAAAAAATATTAACTTTTGTTTTATATGCTTTTTGAGTTTGTATCGGGGTTGGAGGAACGTGCAACCATTTAAATATTTTGTTTATTGAGTTTGATTAGGTCACGAGACTATTTCCTATCATTACATGTGACATCTAGATCCAGCTACCCAACTTTTAATATACTAGAAAAATGTTAGGCATGTTGTCTTCCCAATAATTTGCACTAGGGCATATAAGTTGCCAATTGTTATCATCAAAGACAAAAGCACACAGAGTTTATATTTAATTTGTATTTGACGCTGGATTTTGATATGAACTAGTTTCACAATGTCTGTTTTTGTCTCAGTTCATCAATTTCTCATCCTTGAAGCCAAAATTTATATTTGGAGTTTCTCATGTTTTGTCTGCTGAAAACAATTATATATATGAACCCTAAATCCGATTCAGTAATAAGAGAACGCTGGAGTTGGAGAGGACGGTCGCATTTTTTTCGGTTTCTTCCCAAAAACCAAAACTCTGAGTGAGCAGATAAATAAATCCATCATCCACTAGCCATTAAAACACAACCTAGTTTGACGCATCAAAGCTCAGCTGTTTCTGGTGGTGTATATCATATTTAGACCTTATCTATTTTATCTTATTATACGTCCGGTTTTAACATTTGTCAAATTTCAGCAACATTAACGAAGTTCCAATAAAAAAGTAAAAAGAATATTAAAATTATTTAACACATGTCAAAATCACATTAATTGTGAGAAGGAGCTCCTCCTCAATCGTAAGGAGCCAAGCTTTTTCATTATATTTTTACTTTTATTCTTCTCTTGAAAAGAAAAAGAAAAACCTAAAAAGAAGGTGTGATTATGGCCTTTTGAACCGGCCTCATAGGCCTCTGGGTTGCATTAGATCGAACTCAGCCCTCTCTTTTTGGCTGGGCTGAATAAGAGGCAGCCTTAAGGTCCATCATTTTTATTGTTCTCTTTCTGGGAATGGGAGGGCTGCTCAGCTTTCACTGCTCTATCCCTTCTCCTAATGAAATATATATATATATATATATCAGTCACAATCTCCTGCACTACAAGGGTCCAAAAGATTTATGGTCATCCATCGTTGGGTAAATTCAACTGTTCACTCACTCTTGCATTCCTTTTAAGAAACTTTTTTGAACCGTTGGATGTACTACAAATCTCTTGGAGCCAAGATACTTAAAGTCTTATGTTTACCTTGCAGATTTTTGTTTTGAAGTAATTCTTGATATTGTTCTAGTACTGGGGAGTGAGAGTACAAATAAAATTCTTAATGCAGTATCTCTCCTACTTACTTCTATTGATCTTGATAAACGTGTTTTTATCTAAGATCTTCTGGATGTTGTTGCTAGAGTAGACCATTCTATTCACTTTGTGGTACTGTGTGAACCCCTCTTTATCTCTCTTTTATTAGAATTTCATTGGCTTTGTAATTTTAAAATTTGTCATTATTGTCTCGTAACTCTTCAAAAGAATGCAGACAAAACTTGTCCAGGACTTGAATGCAACCTCTAATACAGAATTGGGTAGCCTGATTATGACAATGTTGTCAATGCTTATGAAAAGATCAGTGTTGATATATTCTATACAATTCGAGAGGATCATGCATTGGTCATTTTGTCTCATTGTGTCATGACATGTTATTTGAAGAATTAATCTTGAGGCACAGTGCTTACAAGTCATTGGGTTCATTTGTTGAATTTGCTACCCTAATACTTGGCCAAGTAGTGAACAACCACTGTGAAATGCCTGATATGCCTGACAAGATGTTGCCTCTGATAATTGTTACTGGACAAGAGCATGCATTCAGATAATAACAAGCAAGTTTCTTTTGAACCATATGGGTAATGCTTTGAAGAGAGGAACTTCTATTAGAAAGGCAATAAGTTTGTTCTTATCTTCCTGCAAGACTGACGGTATATCAATGCCAATTAAACACAAAGTCAAATCTGCACTATCACACACATCTTGTAAATACATCAACATACCTTAATAAATATTTGAGATTAAAGAGGCCAGAGAGATTACGTCTTCCAGCAAAAAGGTTGGAGAGAGAAAAAATTTCTTTTATTTTTAAGAGAGAGAAAATAAAATTAATGATTGTCTATTTAAAAAAAATGAAAACTACTTGCCATGTAATATTTAATCTCAACCATTAGAAGTGTCAAAACTTGTGTTAAAAACGTAGTGCCACGGATCCGCCCATATATATATATATATATATATATATTTCTCTCTCTCTGTAAATGTACTTCCATCATATACAAAAACAAAAACAATAGATGTAACCTCATTATGGGTGAACCACTCAAATTCGTGTCTATGTATGTGCAACAATGCAATTGTGATTTTATCGTCTAGCGGTATGGATTAACAATTCGACATCAGCATGGGACATACTCAACAACCTCATGCTTGTCTTCGGTTCCCAAATTTTCCTTCTTTAGAAACTTGTAAAATCCGATATGATTTACGGTATTTAAGAATTTGACAATGATGCTTCTCGAATTTTCCACACGCATGTAGATATACAATAACATTTGCCCAATATATATATATATATTTTTAATACAATCAATAAATTACTCTAAATTAATCTAATCTACGGAGAGATAGATTCGACTTGAGTACAAGGTGGGTCGGCTCACTACCTTAACCAAACTGGCCTAACCCACATTGTAGACTTAAGGATCCAAGAATAAATATGTGCGGATGGAGATTTTTTGAAGATTAGATGCAGTTACTAATTCATGATCTGATATGTACATAATGAAAACTTCATTCTCAATTCTACGAGAATTATTATGAAAGCCTTCCATTTGCTTATTTTTTATATAAGTTTTATTTTTCCAAAATGTATCATAATTTTTGGCATAATTTTTCTTCGGATGACCAATTCAACCTCTGATAATAAAAAAAAGAAAGATATACATTGGTTATATTTTATCTCTTCAACAAGTTTAGTAATCCTAAAGCGGACAGTTTCTACTACAATATAAAATACCTTGAAATTTAAAGATGTGGAGTAATGTACAATGACCATACTATCCCTCGATTCTTTCTATCTATAAAATACTTTTGCTAGGATAGTTATTTATTCATTTTTATAGAATATTGACGAGTTTTTCTGCATTTGAAGAGTCATATAAAAAACGAGAGTAGGATCATTTGATAGTTACCCTAGAAGCGACACATTTGCTTAAATAATTATCAATTAGCCAGATTTGAAGATGCCTACTTTCGTCCTCTTTATTAATTGTCTTGGCCTTTCTAATTAATAATTATTATTGTTCTAGCTACCCTCTGTCCTTTACTTAATAGATGCAATGTTCATATTATGTGGTTACTAACTCATAATTAAATTAGTAGTTTGTTTAATTAATTAAGTCATATATAATTGTCCCCCCTATTTATGAAGGCTTCTCTTGCTCTCTTGCTGCCCAATATAAAATAAAAAAAAATAAAAATAAAAGAACTAAATTAGTGGATATATATGAGAGCAGGTATTCCAATACGATGCCTTAGTTCATAACCACCAGCAGCTCTGGCTTAGTTCTCTAATTGAGATTAATGGTGATGGTACCACTGCTTTCTCTGCATATTCCTTTTCAGTGAACTGATAAGATGTTACTGGCAGAGATTGTGGCCAGCCACAGCCCAAGCCAAAAGCCAAAAGCCAAAAGCCTTGAGGTCTTTCATTGCCAGTGAAGGGATTCTAACATCCATGTGCATTAATAATATTATGATCTTTCCCCGCAAATGTACAAATATGAATCTCTTTATCTTTTTCTAAAGATTCTTAATTATTTTTTGCGTTTAAATGTTGGTTGATGGTGGTGCTGTCCACAGAAGTGCACTTCCTTCCAATCCATCTTTCATTTTCTTTCTTGTTTGCTAATCTATGTTGAAATAGACTTGGAATTTTGAGTGCTCTCCTAGCTACTATCACTCTCTTATCTTCCCGTACAAAATGAAGTGAAAGTTACTTGATTATTAACCACCTTTTTCATCACCCTTGTTTTTTTTATAGAAAGAAAGGAAATCGGTTTTTGGTCGATTAATCGGAAGCAATTGTTACAACAAAGTCAACAAATAACATAATTCTTAGCTATCACTCCTCTCCTGTCTTTCTCTATAAAATGAAGTGAAAGTGACTTCAGTAATTAAGTGCGTTTTCCATTCTTATCAACCTTTTTTCTATAGAAAGATAATGAATCTCATTAATCGGAAGCAATGGTTACAACAACATCATTATTAATACACAACTTCTAACTACCCTATCTTATCGTACCCTATAAAATAAAGTGAAAGTTACTTGATTAATTAAGCACCTTTCCATTCTCATCACCTTTTTTAATATAGAAAGAAGGGAAAATCTCATCAATCGGAAGCAATGGTTACAACAAAGTCATTAATAATCCAATTCATAGCCACTTTGACCTTCTTCTAATCAATAAAAAAGACTATGTTCATGTAAATTAAAAAGGGCAAGAGCATAAGCCACTTTGTTACACTCTCTCTAGAAGACTCACTAGTCAGAATGCTGCTCACATCTGCATAAAAAATTACCATCACCCTTGATTATTGTCACAAAGCTAATTATGATACCCAACTAAAGATGAAAACATATATATATATATATATGTGTGTGATTTTACGGTGTTCTTATTTTATGGAGAAAAAGACTACTATAACCTTATCTCAATCCATGTAAAAGGGATAATGACCTTTATCCATTTTGAATTATTTGACCCTATAACCTCTTCTTTTTTCCCTTTTGCCCTTTGAATTAATGGCAAGCTAGTATTATCACTAAAGATAAATCGTTCATTATCGTAATGAATGCTGAATTATCTTTGTTCCTTTTATGACAATACATGCATCATTATCATAATAATGATTGAATGAATTAGTAATCCAAATTCCAATGGTGATTAGAAGTCTCATAGTACGGATGCAAAAGTGTGGTCCTTATCAAACTCATTATCTATGCAGCAAAGAGAGAGGCCAATTAGAGGAGCCCTCCTTCATGAATGGATGTAGTGGCGGAGCTAGTAGCTTGTTTTTAGGGGGGCAATATTGTAGTTTCTAAGTTTATAGTTCAATTATGCTTCCTGTTTTCTAGTTAAAGTTTAGCTAAAAATACACAAAAGTTATTTTATGAGCTCTTTATAAAATTTGAACTCTAATCATATTCCCTAGTTTAAAGAGTCATAAATACTATAATTATTTTTTTAATTCAATATAATTGGTCCATCTCTATACCAAAAAAATAAAAAATAATTTGCATGAATTAAAGTTTAAAATATGCATAAACAAAGCAACATTAAATTATAGAGAGCCACTAGGAGTTTTTTTTCTTTCCTCATATTTAGGAGCTCTTAGAGGTATCCTATTTTAGGAGGTGAATAGGGAGCATGGTTGAAGTTGTATTTTTCTAATTCCTCCCTAAAATTTGTTTAAAGAGGTGGTTTAGCGAGCCCATTGTGGAAGCTCTTATATTTTAATTAATATTGTAGCATGTGTTTAAGAGTTATTAGTTTTTTCATAGAGCTTGGGGACCACGACCACTACAGGCTTGTATGTGGCTCCACCTCCTAGATGGATGAGAGGTGGAATTCTATAGTAAGGATGTCATATATGGACCTCTCATATGAACTTTCATATTAGCCACATGATCATTTCATTAAACTTAAGTGAAGTTACTATTCAGATGAATCGTGTGACTAATATAAAGGTCAACATCTATGATCTATATATGACACCTTCACTATAAAACGACTCGAGATGAGAGGGAGGGAGGAGCAAAACTTTACATGGGCCTTCTGTCTTTGTCAAGTACACATCAAAGCTACGAACCCACCAACATATCATGAACCAAAAACCCCCCACCAAAAGGCCCATAAGAGAAAGAACGGACAAAAGCTAGAAAAAAAAAAAATCATCAAAATCCCGTGCTCATTTCATTATGGACCATGTGATGAGTGAACCTGCCAAAACCCACAGGAACTAAAACCAAAAGCAAAGCAATAGCTAGCTAGCCCCCTTTGAGTATTTGATAATGATATTGCTTCAAAGGGTAGATTGGTCATTGTATGTTGCTGCTGCCTTTGTGACAATCGTCCTCCACCACTCCTTGTAAGAGAGGCAGATAAAATTGGAAGAACCACGGTGGTGGTTGTAGAAATCACAACCGTATTTCATTTGGGACCAGCATAGGTGTAATTACAAGGCTAAAGCCTCACCTTTTGGTAGTTAATGATGTTTTTGGAACCCTAAAAAGGGTTTCTTTTCCTATAGTCGCATTCATATTCACTTTCAAAAACATATAATGACATATCAAACTGTTTGACAATAGAATATTTCACTAATATTATTATTATTTTTTGCTTGCGTTTACGTGACAATTGAGATTTTTCTTTGTTTGGTGAATATATATGTACGACATACATACTCAACATATATAGTAGAATAATTAAAACGATGCAAAAGGGGGGCGGGGGGGTTATTTTTCTTATCATAATTTTCACTTTTCTTGGCCCTTAGGGCGTTTTGATTTGTTATATCCAATTAATCATGCATGTAGTTAGTACTGATGGCCCCATCCCACAACATCACAATCACTTGGCGCACAGGGCACTGTAAATTAAATGCACTTTTAACTTGTAAGGCAAGGGCACAACAGTCATTTCATGGGCCGCTATAAACTTATAATCTAAGGCCAAGGCTTAAGACAAACTAAATTATAAAAGTGACACTCCCATCCAAAGTGTACATGGAGATGGAGCAAACACCATACACTGAGGATGACCTGAGCACCACCTCCACCTCCACCACAACCACTACCCAGAAATCTGACTCGCAACACACCGCCACCCGCCACCCAGTGTACAGAGGCGTGCGGAAGCGACGGTGGGGCAAATGGGTGTCTGAAATTAGGGAGCCACGAAAGAAATCACGCATTTGGCTAGGGTCTTTCCCTGTGCCTGAGATGGCAGCCAAAGCCTACGACGTCGCCGCCTACTGCTTGAAAGGCCAGAAAGCGCAGCTGAATTTCCCCGAAGACGTCGAGCACTTGCCTAGGCCCTCCACTTGTACGCCTAGGGACATTCAGGCAGCAGCAGCTAAAGCAGCACATACAATGAAGTCAAATAGTACTACTCCCAAGGAAAACGATCATCATCATCATCACCATGATCATGATGGATTGGACGGTGATGATGATTTTTGGGGTGAGATTGAGCTGCCTGAGCTGATGAATAGTGGGTGCCACTGGAATTCATCATGTGGTTGGAATACGACTGCGTTTTCAGGTGATGCAGCAGCATGGCCGGAAGGAGAGGCTCCACAACAATTTATGGGGATGGTGCTTGTCTCTGATTAAGAATTGTGTTGTGGTTGGTATGGTCCATTTATATGTACCAATTAAGTTAGGTAGATAGCTTTGTGTGTTTCACTCTATCTTGTGCTTATTTGTTGTGTAGTTCCTCAAGTTCCAATAAATCCACGCATAAATTTGAACCTAATTACCTCCTATGTGGATTTGCAGACGTAAATTAGGCAGTTGATATAGAATTTGCAGACGTAAATTAGGCAGTTGATCATCGCATTGTGCTTCTTGTACTCGAATTCAATCCCCTTATTGCAGTAGTTTAGTTAGACTAACGTTTAAAAAAAAAAAATCTCAAACGTAATTATCAGATATATATGACAAACTCTTATGCATGCATCTCAGTTATTAATTAGTTGGTTTTTGATGAGTTTCAACTTTCAACAAGTTGGCTATCACAAAAAGCTTTTCATCATCACAATACTGAAGAGATTTTAAGTGATCCGTGAAGTTTGACTTAAATGAATTAAGTCATAACTTTAAGCTCATAAAATCAAATTGACATTATGGAAAAACACATGCTAATTAACGAGGAAAAGAATATTGGTCAACAAATCATAATCATAAGCATATGTTTTTACTTAGAGCACTTTCATTGGTTGCCTTTTGCTCTTGCAAAAGACAGTCTAATCTTGAATTAATGCCCACAACAACAAAGATTAGACTGGGCAAGAACGGGCCCCATTTACAGGGGACAGTTCAAAGGCAAGAATTGTCTGGGCTGTTGCTTGGGTTTGCTGACATCAGCGTGACATCATCGACCAATTTAAATACCCAAATTTTTTAAAAAAATACCAACAAATTCAGATTATTATTTTTATATAAATACCTAGCCATGTTCTTCACTTCCCACACTAAAACTCCATACAAACTCCTCTCCTCATATCTCATGTGAATAGTATTTGCCTTTACTTGTCATGGCAATTGTTGGGAAAGCAAAATTAAAAAGACACTATTCACGTAATAGTGTATGCTCTTATTTCCCATTACCCTTTGCCATGACACAATGGATGTAAGTACTCTTACCAGTCAAAAAATATATAGCAGGAAGCGACTCTGTGAGTGTAAAGGCTAAGGAAAAGAATTGGTCAACAAATCATTAGGATTTTGGTGGTTGATTGAATAATTCAAGGCATGGATTGATATTGTTCTTGTTTAAATATACCAAATTTTGGATATTAGCCAAACTCACCATATAGCTTCAGTTCTAAATTAGGCCCGTAATTTTAGCTGATTGATGGTTACTTGCAGATGAGGATTTTGATCAAACACATATATATCAGGGGAAATGTTAAAGTAGGGGCCCCTTAAATTTGACCTTTCTTAAGAATAAAAAAATAACTATGACCAAATTCAAACTATCAATCTATAACACATCAAGCTCAAATTGATCATACCAACAATTGAAGACTGCCAATTGAATGTAACATTCATATTGGAACCTTCTTCAACTATCTAGCATTGGCTGTGATGAAGCGCCAGTGCCATGCATGCCTACTTGAGAGACAAAGACTAAAGTAGATATTTTAGGTGAAATAGAGAAGACAAAGAGAGATAAAACTAGCACTTTGAGGCCATTATCCATGCACCTGCATATGAAATGCAATAAAGAAGAAGAAGAAAATACGTTATTATTGTTCAGATGTCATTGTAAACAAATAGAAAAATAGAAACTATATGACGTCCAGATAGTAATAACATCTAGATGTTTACATATATATATATATATACACCAATGAGGTGTCACCAGCCTGGAAAAAGAGAACTTAAAGTTAATAATTTGATTCTTCAATTACCCTTTACTGTAAATTGCATATATGACGAGTCCAAATTTGGACCACCAAGCTTTTGTTATATCTTGCCCGCAATGTGTGCAAGCTTTGTTCTGTAGTGTCAATTTCTCTCTAGTTTTTTCCCCTTTTTTGGAGCTTAAAATTTGAAGCTCAAATTGGGTTCATTTCCAAATTTCCAGTAAGTCTGGTCATATACATACACAATCCCATATCATTAAAGAGCCATGGAAGCAACAAATATTGCAGATGAGATCAAAAGGCCAGTTGGGGAGATTTTTGGCATATGCATGAATTGAAACTTTGAGATTTCAACACGAGGGATTTCTGCCCTGAATTATATGGGACAGTTCTTTCAGTGGTGGGACCGTTGCAGGCAGAATATCACTGTTGCATACAACTACAAAAATGTTTGAAAACACCATGCACGGCTCTGAATCAAAACAAATAAAAATCACAAATTGCTTGCAATTTGTGGAGCCGTCCTATGATAACATATGTACAACGTGTCACCAATCACCTTGTCGTATTTTACTGCTGCAGCATATGACCAAAATGCAGAGATATTTGATTTAGAAATTGCATTTCTTTTTACAGCAGTGACAGTTTGACCACAGGAAACAGTAACGTTTTTTTGCTCAACTATAAGAAACAACAATCAACCGTTGTGTTGAACCACTGTGTCTGTAAGAATCATGTACTTAGAATAGAACTGCTGTAGAATAACGCTTTAGTTTTGGCCGTATTTTAGGTATAAATTTGTGACGCAGTATTGTGATCTGTGGCTTATCCATGGTTCTCCGGTGGCCAATCCCTATTGGCCACGGTTATATAGTGGCTTTTGGTATTGCTTGCCACAGATCTTTCGTGGCCCTTTTTGAGGTTGTCTAGTAGTGATTAGGCTTAAATGAAGAGATAAAAAAGAAAAAGAAATAAAATCCCAAGAACATGTTAAAACAGAAGCTGGGGTTGGGTTGGGGGGGTGGTACTAAATTAATGACTTTGTTAGGTAGCTCCAGTTTGTTGTTTTGCTATTTCAGACCACAGAAGCAGATACCAAATGTAACACGTGAGAAAAAAATTCAAAGAAAGATGTGGAGGGAAATTCAATCACAAATTCGGGCGGTCTTGTCAGAGTTTCAATTTTAAGCATGGCCAGAGGGAAAAAGGAAAGGTATATTGCCTGTCTCGTATTTTTGTTGAATAGGATAGCAGCATGTTAAGTGTTGTTACTTCATTGGTTATTAGGATTTCAATCAAGTGAAAGCATTGAGATCTCTCTGTGAAGGATGCTGTTGCTTAGAAGAAGCTACTGTCAATATCATTTTGATGCATCAGTAGAGGATTGTTTTCTATTTCATTTTTCAGTATTGTAAGGAGGTTTTATATAGAGAGAGGAAGCGAAAGCGAAACTCTTTATCGAGAGCGCAAAGAGTAAGTACTTTACCACTAAAGTTATAATCGTGTTTTCAAATAAAAATGGAAGTTAAACAATATCCCAACTCTAGAGTTACGATTTTACAGATGCTGCTATCCTAAATGGAAGTTAAACAATACCCCGACACCTAAATTTTGCACAAAACCACCTAGGGTTGGCTGGCAACCTATAGTTTTTTTTAAAGTTTTTTCCCTTAGGTTTTGTGATGATAGGTACAAAATTGGAAATTTCAGAGAAGAGAATTGGAGGTTGGGTGTCTAGAGAGCACCATGGATGATTGTGTGTGTGTTCATGGAATCACTCCTCTGTCAAGTTGGCGGTCAGGAAAGATTTTTGGGTCATTTCAAAAGAGCCCAATCTCAGGCATGGCTTGTTTGCTTCCATGAATCCAAAGCTCAGCCACAATGTAAAGATATTAGCCCACTCAGCAGGACCAAAAGTTATAAGCCTTGTGTAATGCCTGGATATTATAATTAGGACCAAACCAATCTTGCAACTCAAGGGTTTAATCTAAATCCCTTAGATGAAGCCCTATCTCTTATTCATTGAATTACACAAACTAATTTGATCCAATGACTAAGAGATAAGACCTCATCTAAAGGTGCCCACACTATAGAATTCTACTCTTGTATATATGGTTCGTTTCAGATTTGTCAATTCAAACATGCAAAAGAAGAAGGTTTTTTGTGCATTTATTTAGGTCCATTGGGCTTTAGGGCTGCAAAGCATAGAGAACCCTTTTAAGTGTAAGAGTTATTTTGGGATCTCTAGAAGAGATTTTAAAGTTCAAAATTCTCCTTTTATGAAATAAAACAGAATCTATTTATTTCTTAGTTAATTATCTAGACATATATATGATATATCTCATGAATCACAAATTCAAGATTAGTATAACCAAATGATCACTCACATGGCTTTCTAAATAAGCTTAATTGTTGATTTGACCCTGAACTTGTAGCTAATTTTCGTTTTACTTCTTATACTTTTTTTTAAAGAAAATTAAGGATATTAACTTCTTTTTTTTGCCAATTTCCCCCTTACTGTCTGAATCCTAAACATTTCATCCAATTTTCTGTTAAATCATTTAAATTTTTTTTTTTTTTGGAATTTGAAGAAAAAGAGGAAAACAAATTATTGGGGCCCAATGAACCAAACCTAGCGCCAATCCCCCCTCCCCCCAAAACAAAGAACCTAGTCCTCCTTCCTCTTTTGTCTCCCCCTCCTCCTCATCCTCCTATTCTCCTTTCCTTCCTTCCCCTTCCATCTCCCCCACCCTCCCCCTCTAATATATATATATATATATATATGATTTTTTCTATTTAAACCCCACACTTCTCTTAGTTCACCCCAATATTTAAATCATTAAGTTGTAAGTTTTATTATTGTGTAAAAAGACAAAAAAGGTCATCCAACTTAATACTTAACCCTAATACATCTACACACACCCCACAACTCTTCAAATTAAGTTTTAAAAAAATACAAACTCTTCTATATCCTATGCCAGATTGCTTTTCAATTTTAAAGACGTTGAACATTGACGAGCCTACCACTTTGAAATCTGCGCGAAAGTTGATGGAAAGATTTGTTGATTGTTTCACTGTAATGATCTTATTCTCTGCCCTTTGTTGATTGCTTTTTTTGTTTTTTTTGTACGCTTGGCTGTTGATTGCTTGATTGTTTTGATTTTTGATATAAAATTTATACATGATGTTTTGGTAAAGAGCTTGCTGGTTCATTTGATGTACATCTTGATGTATATTGATTCCTTACTATTAGATGTTTTGTCACAATAGTTTTATTTTCATCCAACTTACTGGGTTTTGTAAACTTTTATAAAGTATTATCAGATTATACCATCTTTCAGAAAATACATGATATGTTCTCCTCACTTATTTATAAGTAGAGTTTGTTTAGCAACCAAAAGGCTAACGTATCTGGCCTTTCGGTTGCTGCTTCAGCAATAGACATGGTCTATGTATTATAGGCTAGGGAATGGAAAAGGCTTCAGCAATAGACATGGTCTATGTATTATAGGCTAGGGAATGGAAGAGGAAGTGAGGCAAGTCTTAGTCTTTTGGTCAACCGTTTTAAGTCAGCATCCTACGTGTTATAGGCATGCTATTATCAACCATGAATTTGTTATTGTCTTTTTTGTTTTGGAATTATTCTTTTAAAAAAAACACTGCTTTTCATGATTTTATTGTAAGAAAGTAAAGGTATATGAACTGTGCAACGATTCCAAATCCAGAATAGAAAGGCTTCAGCAGTAGAAATTCTGGCCTTTCGATTGTTGCTTCAGCAGTAGAAAAAAAAACTTATTTTCTGGCCTTTCGGTTGTTGCTTCAGCAGTAGAAAAAAACTTATTTTCTCATCTAAAGGTAGCTTGTGGGGTTTAAATAGAAAATCTCTTTTATTTCTTATTTTTTCAGCTTGGGGTGTATTTAAGGGTAGTTTGGGAAGATAGTGAGGTTTACTTAGAAATTGTGAAAATTTAAATTAAAAGTTGGGGTGAACTTAGAACATGGGGTGAACTAAGAGAAGTGTGTGGTTTAAATAGAAAATATATATATATATATATCTCTCTCTCTCATGCAACCCCATCGACCACAGACCCTATCTCGATGCACCCCCCTCACCAACTCAACATCACAGACCCCACTTCCTCGACCCAACCCCCAATCCTGCCTTCCCCGACCTGCTTCCTCCCTATCTTCCTCTCTCACCCTCTGTTTTTCTTTCTACCCAGACCACCCCCCCAAGCGAGATCCAGCCCCAACCTAGACCCATCCCCCATCCCTTGCCCTTTTCTCCCGAAGCTCTCTCCTCAGACCCATCCCTTCCCTCCCCTCCCCTCCCCCCCGATCCATGTTCCCACCACCCACCCACAGAACCTAGCACACAAAAAGAGAGAGAAAATATTATTTCAATTTTTAAAAGTTTTTATTTTATTTTAGCATATGAAATGACCATTTTGCCCTCATATTTAATGGCAAATTGAATGAAATCCTGTGGATTTAGACGGCGAGGGAAAATTGGCGAAAAAAGAAGTTCATATCTTTAATTTTCTAAACAAAAGTATATGGGGTAAATTGAAAGTTATGTACAAGTTTAAGGGGCAAATCAACAGTTAAACCTTCTAAATATCATTCACTTGATCCAAATTCTTAATTAGGATAACCAATAACAAAATTATATTTTTTAAAAATTTAATTAGGTTTATTTGGGTATAAAAATTCCCTTTTATAGTTAGGGTTAATTTGTAATTCTATAAAGAATAAAGAAATTTCCGCATAAAACTTTCATCTTCACAACCTAAATACGACATCGTTTAGAACCAGGGCGAAGAAAGCATCCCAACTTTTCTTGGTCAGCAGTACTCAGTTCACAGACCAAAACCCCAAACTTAAAATCCCCGAAATTTTTTCGTTTTTCCCTCTCGCCAAACTCTCTCTCTTTCGGTTACCTACGCAAACACCTTCGGCTCACATTCAAAATCTCCACATCTCGCATAAACCCTAGTCCAGTAGCAGTCTCCCTGCAGACAAAACCCTAGGGAAACGACAGAGCTTCAAAAACCCATCAATGGAGTGGAACGCCGAAAACTTACAGTTCCTCTCTCAGTGCTTCCTCCACACTTTCTCTCCAGCCCCGGAGCCTCGCCGCCGCGCCGAGGCTTCGCTCTCCGAGGCCTCTCAACAAGCCAACTACGGCCTCGCCGTCCTCCGCCTCGTCGCCGAACCCACCGTCGATGACCAGATCAGGCAGGCCGCCTCCGTCAACTTCAAAAATCACCTCAAGGCCCGATGGGCCCCCGATTCCTCTTCCGAAGACGAGCACGCTATCACCGAAGCAGAGAAGGAGCAGATCAAAGCCCTTATCGTCTCCCTCATGCTCTCTGCCGCGCCCAAAATCCAGGGCCAACTCAGTGAAGCACTAGTCCTCATCGGCAAGCACGATTTCCCAAAGCGGTGGCCCGCTTTGCTCCCCGAGCTCATTTCCCGCCTCCAGAACGCTTCGAGTGCTGGCGACTACGCCGCCATTAACGGTATTCTCGGCACTGCTAACTCTATATTTAAGAAATTTCGGTATCAGTACAAGACCAATGATCTTTTGCTTGATTTGAAATACTGTTTGGACCATTTTGCCGCACCCCTTTTGGAAATTTTTATTAAAACCGCGAATATGATTGAGTCTACCAATTCCAGTGGTGGGTCCGCTGTTGTGCTCAAGCCGCTGTTCGAGTCGCAGAGATTGTGTTGTAGGATTTTCTACTCATTGAATTTTCAAGATTTGCCTGAATTTTTTGAGGACCATATGAATGAGTGGATGACTGAGATGCAAAAGTATTTAACCACTAATTATCCAGCGCTTGAGAGCAGTGCTGATGGGCTTGCCGTGGTTGATGAGTTGCGTGCAGCCGTGTGCGAGAATATTAACCTTTATATGGAGCAGAATGAGGAAGAGTTTCAAAACTTCTTGAATGGTTTTGCTCTTTCTGTGTGGAATTTATTGTCAAATGTGTCTCAGGTGTCGAGCCGTGATCATCTTGCTGTTACAGCTATAAAGTTTTTGACCACCGTTAGCACAAGTGTGCATCATAATCTTTTTGCTGGAGAGGGAGTGATACCACAGATTTGTCAGGGCATTGTGATCCCTAATGTGAGGTTGAGGGATGAGGATGAAGAACTGTTTGAGATGAACTATATTGAGTTCATTAGAAGGGATATGGAAGGTAGTGATCTTGATACTAGGAGGAGGATTGCATGTGAGCTTCTTAAAGGGATTGCTACCAATTATAAACCACAGGTTACCAATTTGGTTTCTGTACAGATACAGAATTTGCTAAGCTCTTTTGCTGCAAACCCAGTTGGGAATTGGAAGGATAAGGACTGTGCTATATACTTGGTTGTATCACTTGCTATTAAGAAGGCCGGTGGTACTTCTGTTTCGACTGATCTTGTTGATGTTCAGAACTTCTTTTTGACTGTAATTGTTCCAGAATTGCAGAGTCAGGATGTGAATGGGTTTCCAATGCTCAAGGCTGGTGCACTGAAATTTTTCACAATGTTTCGGAACCATATACCAAAGCCTATGGCATTACAGTTTTTTCCGGATTTGATTCGATTCCTTCGTGCCGAGTCAAATGTTGTTCACTCTTATGCTGCAAGTTGTATTGAGAAACTTTTGCTTGTAAAGGATGAGGGTGGAAGAGCAAGATATACTTCAGCAGATGTTTCTCCTGTGCTGCCACAACTGATGACCAACCTCTTTGAGGCCTTGAAGGTTCCAGAATCTGAAGAAAACCAATATGTAATGAAGTGTATTATGCGAGTTCTCGGGGTTGCAGACATCTCTCGTGAGATTGCTGATCCTTGCATTACTGGGTTGATATTAATTCTCAACAAAGCTTGTGAAAATCCCAAGAATCCAGTATTTAACCACTATATTTTTGAGTCGCTTGCTGTTCTTCTGAAGCGTGCATGTGGGAAGGATGCCTCTCTAATATCAATTTTTGAGAGAAGCCTATTTCCCAGCCTCCAGAAGATATTGGGTGAAGATGTGACTGAGTTCTTTCCTTATGCATTTCAGCTGCTAGCTCAACTAGTTGAGTTGAATAGGCCACCAATTTCATCGGCATACATTCAGATTTTTGAGATACTTTTGACTCCTGACTTATGGAGAAAGGCTTCTAATGTTCCTGCTCTTGTGCGATTGCTTCAAGCATTCCTTCATAAGGTACCACATGAACTCAATCAAGAGGGGAGGTTGACACAGGTGCTTGGGATATCCTATAAACTTGTTTCAGCTCGTAACACAGATGAACAGGGTTTCTATGTGCTAAATACTATTATTGAAAGCCTTGATTATAGTGTGATTGCACCTTACTTTGGCCAAATTTGGAGTGCCCTTTTCACCGTGCTCCAAGGCAAACAAACAGGAAGGTTCATCAAGTCTCTCTTGATTTATATGTCACTCTTTCTGGTCAAGCACGGCTCTAAAAACCTTGCAGATACAATGAACGCTATTCAGGCCAACATATTTCAGGTGATCTTGGTGCAGTTTTGGATATCCAATCTTAAGCTTATTACAGGAGTCATTGAGACTAAGTTGACTGCAGTTGCATCAACTAGACTTCTATGTGAATCTCCAGCCCTTCTGGATGCTGCAGCTGTTGAACATTGGGGGAAAATGCTGGACAGTATTGTGACCCTTCTTTCACGGCCTGAGCAGGATAGGATTGAAGAAGAACCAGAAATGCCTGATATTGCAGAAAATGTGGGTTATTCTGCCACCTTTGTTCGTCTTCACAATGCTGGGAAGACAGAGGATGACCCTCTGAAAGATATAAGGGATCCGAAGGAATTTTTGGTGACTTCTTTGGCTAGGCTTTCTGCACTTTCCCCTGGCAGATACCCTCAAATCATCAATCAATATCTTGACCAAACCAATCAGGCAGAACTACTTCGTCTCTGCAGCTCTTATAATTGCGCAATTGTTTGAGTGAGTATGCATCTGAAGTTAAATTTTCTTGCTTTATTAATTATGGACCGTTTTCTATTAGTCCTGATGTGTATGAATCATATCGTTATTACAATTTGGAATTGTTTGTGATATATTTATATTCTGAGTCTCTGGCAATAGTTTGTTGAATAAGCATGTGAAACACAATGAGGATTAAAGTTGAGTCAGTGCTAGACTGAATTATATTTATAAAAGGTTGTTTCCTTGTTATTTGTTTCTCATTATCTTATACTAATTAGAAACTGATTCTGTGCACTGAGCGTCAGCAATGATTTTAACTTGCAGTTTGATGAATGTTCTAACCTTATACTCTCTTTTCCATGATAAGCTCTCCTTCCCCTCTCTGATATGTAACCAAAGTTGCTTTTTAGAAAATATGTATCCGTCTCTTTATATCATTGCTTTTACCTTCATAGAGCGTTATTCTTTTTCAATCATCCACATCATATTTCTCAGTGATGTGTACTCATAGGAATTTTGGTGCATATCATATTGATATATTGTCCATCGGCTAAGAACATATGTGCATTGGACCCTAAAGTTACCCATTGCATAAAAATCCAGGAATACATCTTGTTTAGGCAAGTGTTGTGAGCATCTTTGATTCATGTTGCAAATACTGCCACCAAGAAACTACAGATTTAAAGTAGGATGAGAATGAAAAGTATCAATTGCTTGGAAATATTCATTGATTAAAGTGTAAACAAAAGTTAGTTGAAAATAGATGGTGAGTCGGGGGTATTAAAAGTGGCCTGGGAGCATTAGACTTCAGTGTTTTGTGATTTGTAGGTACGTTTTTATGGTGAGTGTTTTTGCGGTTTGCAAAAACTTTTTTAGGTTGAATGGGACTGGTTTGAGGTTTGAGTATTGCCAGAAATTGGTTTGCTCATGGTGTGACAGGAGGAAAGCAACAGCCTTGCTGATGAATTGACTATTAGTTGTGCTTCCTTGGCCAGTTTTGTGAGTGTGTGAATAATGATGTATGTCTTGGTTTCATTTCTGCACTAGAGGAGGGGTCTTTATGGCTGATATTTAGCCTTGTTGGTTCAATGCTATTTCCCCAAGTCACAGTGAAATTTTACCTGGAAATATTGGTAATGATGGATTAGTTGGTCCTGTAGGTCTTTGAAACATCTGAAACCTGCTCAAACCTTTTTTAAGCTCTGGCTGTATTTGTCTTCATTTCTCAATCTAGCAATGTTAGTCAGCCCACGAGTGAGTGTGTTACCTATGAATTTCCCTGCGTTCCTGTTTGCGTATGTTAAAGTTATGTATGACAAATTTTCCTTTGTCTCTGATGCCATTTCTTCCTCTATTGTGGTAAATATGATTAGGCACGTTTGTCTATATTTTCAATATAGTTGTTGAAGTTATCCCAGTATGCCATGCATAACATGTAATTGTAACCTTTTTTGTTGGTAATGTATATTTCTTCATGTACGCTGTTAATGGCATGTATGATATGCGAAAATTTGTTCTGTCTATCTGTGTGTAGATAAGTGCATAAACCAGTCAAGTTAGTGCTCCTCTTTTGTACAGTTTTACCCCCTTTAAATCGTTGTTTTATGTTCTATTTTAGTTTCTGTTCAATTAAAATTTAATTCGTGCCACCACTTCAAGAAATCATCTAAACTTCTTTTGTGAACTTCCAGAATTTTATGTGGCGATGAAGATGTGGACTATTTTTGTTTGAAGTTTCAACAAGTCTTGGTCAGCATGCATGTGTGAGCAAACGTATACCATGTTGCAGTCTATTGGTTTGGACGATTCTCTTCATCTCTGCAATTTATAAGATCTTCAGCAGAAATGATGCGGGATTTTTGGTTACACTTCTCAGAGTGGATCTACCGTGCACAGCAAGCACCCACTGGTTAATATGGATTTTGGGTTTTAAATCATACATCATCATGGGTTATTTCTTTGTGGCTTCCTGCCCTTTCTCAGCATGCGTTTGTCTAAAAATGGTAGATCTGTATTGTTATCATGTAAGTTTGTTTTTGTTCAGTAATATTGCATGTGTGCAGTATTTCACCACCGTCTTCTCAAAAAGATTTATATAAAAGAAAGTTATTGCATCATTTTAAGTTAAGAAGGTTTGTCATTTTTCTTGTTTAGCAAGTGTGTGCAGAGACCAAAAATTAAGTAATCATTTTGCCTTGCGTTTTTGAGAAATGAAACTTCACATAATTTTGCCAAAACCATGGAGAACTGGAAGCCTTTAGGTCTGAGGAAGATAAGAAAAGAAAAGAAAGCTTTACTTTCAACTTTGTCGATGCCGAAGAAAAGGAAGTTTTAGTGGAAGCATGCTTGCAGCACTTATGCAAATAATGTGCATATTGTGTTAGTGCACTGCATTCTCGAGCACCCTGCAATCTGCGGCTCCCAACCATCCTCTGCTATCAGCTTTATACCATGACTCTTGAGATAACAAATAAATAGCCATCGTCTCATTGGACCAGGCCCAAAAGGTTCTTCCTTTGATGCAACAAAAAAACAAAAAAGGGTTTCTGTGGGGTTCTTTTCCTCTCTTTCCCTATTGAATGCTGATCAAATAAATGAAATTTAACTAGGTTTTAATTTTTTTTTTAATCAACTAATGATTTTCGTAAACAAGCACTAACCATCTATATAGTAATAGAATGATGTTAACCCTAACCCTAAGCAGTGTTTAACGAAATGTGTTATGCGATAATCAAATTATGATCAGCTAATGCTATGAAGTTTGCTGGACTGCCCAACTGACTTCCACTAAAACCTTTTTTTTTGGTAATCTTTTCTTGGAGGATTAATTAGTGTATGGTTGACATAACATAACTACATCTTTTGAAGTGCATGATATCTTGTTTCTTACCAGCAAGCCTTCTCCAATCCAAATATTGATACCAAAGAAAAACTATGATTGGTCATGTCTTTTGGGGACCCCACCAAATGGTCCAAGGGATGGCCAGTGGTCCCCACATCTATGCCCTGATAACCTACCATCATCATCACCAAGTTGATGGTCCAAAGGCCATTCTATGACCTACATAATTAACAAGCCTCACCCTATTTCAGTACTTTTGTTAATCTACTTATAGTGGTAGTGGTGTGACTTCACCTAATCCCTTTGACCAATCCTTCGCCATCTATATGTGTATGGCTTGTATTCTGTGTTTCATTGAAAACAATTGTTCCAAGAAAGCATTTTCTGTTGTTTGGTGGAAAGAAGACATTAGACCAACACACAGCTATCACAATGCATATACATATATATTTCAAAGCTAAGATCCTTTCATATTAGAGGATCATTTTAGACCTCAAAATTTTAAGTCATTGGGAAAGAGAGCAATAAAAATTCACGTCAATTTAATAAATAGGAATATTATTAAAAACTAGATTTGTACTATTTAGACCAACATCATTGACAAAGTTATTGACAGTATGTTTGGGAGCGTTTCTAAATATGTTAAAAACGTTTATTGACAACCAAAAGTGCTTGTAATTGGGCTTAACATACAAAAAAGCGCTTTATGGTTGAATTTTGTATTAAAATTTTGACGTTTTTCTAATAAAAAGAGTTTCTAAAATAAAATAGCGTGTGAACAAATGTAATTGTTATACGAGCAATTCCAAACGAACTCTAAACTAACTTTATTGGTGAACTAATAGCAGTTGATTGCATCAACTGCTATTAGTCATATGTAAACAACAAATTCAAGAATTTCAAAGGTATGAAAACTTTATTGGGACACATTTAAATTCCAATAAAACCATTTCCCATTAGGGTTTCAGAAATAAAGTGAAGAAAACTAAGGAAAATGACCCCACATGTTTGTTTTCTAGCGGCGATTTCCACAGAGGCCTCAGCTCCTTTTTCTGTACGTATGTAAAGGCGAAATGAAATGAGGTTCCTACCCAAAAGTAGATAAAAGAAGGTGGAAAGGAAAGGGCAGAGAAGCATATGAGGTCCAATGGATCTCAAAGATTCTGAGCCAAATAAATGGATCCAACGGCTTAGAGAGTTTCAAACTTGGTCAAAAGTGGTTCATGATCCTGGACCAATATCTCACTCAGCCTCCCTTGTATGGTTTTAAAATGTTCTGGACCATCAAAGTTATTATCAGGCTGGAATTACAAAAGTAGAAAAATCATTCTTGCATAATTAATTTTTCATTAATTTGCATTAAACAACTCAGAATTATTGACTTTCTATAGGAAAATTTATAAATAAATATGATATTAACAATGCAGCTAATATCTTATTCATAACTCATGAATTGAAGACATAGTTTTGAAAAGAACGATGTTAATTTACTTTACGATTATGAAAAATCAATTGAAATTGTATGAAAAAAAAAATGAAAAAAAAAATCAATTTAGGATGCTAAATTGATTGAAACTATATTATTTGTTGCCACCATAATTCTACTAATGATTGTTTTCACATGTGTTAGCATGACTTTCTAACCTCTAATTCTTATTTGTTTCATTAAATTTAGGTAGGGTAGGGTATGGTAGGGTACCCACATCAAATAATACTAAAACCTTAGCGGAAAAGAAGGGTAAAGGACTAAGGTACCCCAGCCCCAAGCTCCTTCTTAATGATGTGTTAAGGTTTAGGGCAGCCAAGAAACACAAACGGAATTGGTCTCCACATGGGGTTTGCATTCAAAATCAATAGTCCCACCAACAATCATGCTTTTTTTTCAAAATATTTTAATGTCACACAAGTAGGGCACATACCCTATATGCGGAGGTCACCTCTCTCTCTCTCTCTCTAAGAAAACATTTATTTACAACCCAAAGTAACGGGTACAGTAGTTTCAGAAGATTCTGCCAAGATACCAACTCTTTTTATACAAATTTGTGACAAATAGAAGCCAAGGAGATGCTAAGGGTCAGGTCAAGAAGACAAAATAAGCCATCTTTCTATTAGCACGATCCTTAATCATGTTTTAATTTTCTTCTTTGTCAATTTTGAGGGATCTAATCTCCAATCCAAATGGAATCTACAGATCACACATAGATAAGAATATACTTATACGATAGGGTTAATTCAACTTTATTTCTTATTTTTATTTGAGTAGTAATTATAAGTAATGGAGATCTTAACCCTTGAGAGGTGGGAAGAGTCAATTTTTTTCTTATTTTAAGCTTAAAATATAATTTATAATCTGAATATTAATACTCTAAATAATTAGGGTTAGCTGTAGCTGGAGCATTGTTAGCCATTGGCCTCATGTCAAAGCTCTTTTTTTTTTTTTTTTGGGTGGTTAGTGGGAATAGGGAGGAAAGATTATGAGTCAAAAAGCTTGCTTAATGTTGGAAAAGATGCAAAGCAAGAATCAAATCCTCCTCTTTACCCTCAATTTAAAGTTGTTTATTAAAACATACCTCTCTCGTTATCATCTAATTATTCTCTAAAAAGGAGATTAACTAAATAAGCCTCTTATCCACCTAGATGCATTCCCATGAGTCCATGATTCACATTCATTTGCCAATTTAATCATATAAAAACAAAGAAACAAAAATAAATAAATAAAAGAAGGGGCAAAAAAAAAATTTGTTTGATTGTTTTCTTTGTTTTACTTACTTTTAAAGGAGATTTTTCCTTAAAAAATAAACTCAAACTCTTGCCTATATATGAAGCTAAAAACCCTACGTTTCATGGCCTATGCAAATATATTTTTTTAACGATAAAGACAATAAATTGCATTTATAATTGGTGCATAAAATCTTCACTAATCTTTGATTAGGCCTTTAATTAGGCAGTGAACCATATTAGCATTATATATAAAGAGTCATTAATTTGGTGGTATATATAAAATAAATCACAGTGTAGAGTATAGACTATATATTGGATCCTACTCCACCACTAAGCTTTTCTTAATATATGCAAAAAATATCCCTATCCGTGTGTTTTCATTATGCAATAGAATATTATTTTGTACATAGTTAGTGGTTGCTTTGGAAGCAATGGTTCTCATTAAGCTTCAAAACTACCTCTAATTAATAATAATTAAGAAGCTAATATGATTCTTTCCGCAGCTTCACTCCCCTACCTATGTCTGGTCAAAGACTCAAGGCCAAAAATAAAAATAAATCACACACGTGCATGCATGCATACACATTCAACTGCAACTCATGTAATTTAACCAATAACATGTTTTAATAAATAATTAATCAAATTTTATTTTCAAACTTCAAAACTGCAGCACCACCAGCCACTAATTTGTTTCCAAAGTATACAGGAGCTTAAAAACAGATTAAGGGACATCTAATTAAATATTTAAAATACACCATTTGTTGTAAATTATTATTATCTGTACATATATCCAAAGTAATATTTCTTGCTAAACCGTCTAATCACAAAATTAAATAATAATTCATTTCATAATAGTTTCAAATACCTATTTGGTTGAAAAATATGATTGTACATGTGAAGTTATAAACTTAAAAATTCTAAGTTCGAAATTGGAAGTCACAAAACAATTTCCTCACTAACCAAAATATGATTATATATAATTGATTTCGATTACAGACTAATAAACACGCCATTAAAGAATTTTAGATGGCAAACCTGTTCAATTTAAATTTTCGGGAAGCAATCAAAGTGGGAATTGTACTTTCCAATGTTTCCTTCATTTCGTGGTCAACGATGTGGGAATGTGGCCAACTTTTGCTTCGTTTTGTATGCTTAATAATAAGCATGTTATTAAATTTTTTTGAGAAGTAGTAGAATTGTTATATTATAAATTTGTGTATAATATGTGTGATTTACTTCAAATACAATTGATGAAATACTCGAACTTGAGGTTTTCAATATAGTTGAAAAAAAAATCTACCATACCAATCCATATCTTCTTTGGGTTACAAATTTTTAATACACTAATTTACAGAGGAGATGAATCAAACTCAAGTGCAAAGGATTAGACGCACTGACCAAACGAATTACGCTAATCCGCATATCTATATATTCTTTGGTTTACAAATTTTTAATACACTAGTTTACAGAGGAGAGGAATCGAACTCGAGTGCAAAGGATTAGATGCACTGACCAAACGAATTACGCTAATCCGCATATGAAAAGAAAAAGAATTATGACTAATATTCCTTAAGATAAAATGCTCCCACAAGTCAGATGAAAAAAGCTATAGTATAATAAGGAATTCAACTTTCCTCGTGCTTCTTTTGGCAATTGCATTTCGTTTTAATGCTCTCTGTTATTTTCTTCTATTTTTTTCCCCTTCTCTATAAGATATTCTATTCTGCAGTATCATTGATTTATGTTGTTACTTTGTTTCTGTTATCTCAATCAATGTTCTCATCTTGTTGAAGGTGCCAAAAGAATATACAAAGAGGAAAATAGAAAAATAAAAGTGTGGTCCACTGCAAGAGAGCTGTGATTTATCAGGATCAACTTCAGTTGACAATTCAATTTGATTTGTAACAAAGATAAGGTAATAAAATGTTAGATTAATGAAAATGAGGATCACCATGTCCGACGATTTGGGACAACATAATAGGCAGATTATTAATTAAATTACTTATCGCAAATGTGAACATGTATTTGTCAACATTCTTAAGGACGGACTTAGAAATTTTCACGGAACTTGGCTATAATATATATATATATATATTTTTCTATTTATTATGCGTGGGTGGCTGACTGATTTTGTATAAAGAGTAAAACAATTCTTACAGAGGTTTGGAGAAAATATCATCTCGGAAATTGTAATAATGACGTGTGCTTGTGATTTTTTTAGCAACAAAATAACGTGGAAAACCTTGTTATTTTTTTTTTTTTTGGTTGGAAAATAAGAAAAAACTCTGTTCTTAGAACAACCAACTATTGTTCTTTTTATTTATATTCTATGAAATTATTTTATAAATAATCCATTGGGTTATGCTTTGTCCAATGACTTGGAAACAGAATGTCCTGCATCGGAGAGGAAAAACTAGTGGGCTCATGACACGTGGGTACGGAAACGACCAAACCACGTGGCTAAGCTTAATGAGCTAGGCATTATGACGTGTACGGTGGGACCACACACAAGGTTTATTTATTTATTATTTCATCTTCGGGAGCAGGACCACCAAACAGATCGGAGTGGTCAATAGATATATATGTGTGGTGAAGTGGCAAAGCCAAGCCCCAACCCCAACCCCATCTTTGTAAGAAAGTGCATTTCACGCTCATCTTAAATTTAAACCAAATTATAAATAAATAAAAACTATTTTTTTTTTCCGAAAAATGAAGTAAATTAAAAAAGAGTATATCATTTCAAGACAATGTTATACATTTTGATGATGGGTTTTACAACATTTTAAATTAAAAAATAATAATAATATATGTGGGTATCATGTATAAGTTGGGAAAACAATAATTCAAGTTGAATATGGAGCATGTGACTTAAATGGTGGAAAGCATGGTCTTGAAGTTGTTAAGGAATGGATGCGTGATTTTCATGCTTGTCTTGGCAATTCCTATCCAATAATTTTTTGCCTTTCAGCTATTGAAATTATGGATTTGAATGTGAGACTTCATTTTGCAAGAGAGGAAGGTATTTCTAGCCTAGACATTGAGAGGTGATGCACTTTATATGATATTTGAGAAACTATACATAAAATAAGAATTTAAGCATGGAAGCACAATTGATTGAAGATGTTAAGTTAATGTTGAGGATGTTTAAAGGAGGTTGTTTTCACAATGGTGGAACTAGAGATATGTTATTGACCAGGGCATACAAAAGTATGAGAAAAAATAATTTATTTTTTAATTAAAAAGTCATATTGTAAAATCATGATACAAAGTAAATACTTAAAAATAATTTATTTTTTAATTTATTTTTTATTTCATCATTAAAAACTATTTATTGCTTCAACAATTAGCATTTATACTTGTTATTTTGGCCTTCTTTGTCACACAAAATACACAATTAAAAAAAAAATTATGATGTTGATGTTATTATACTATGATTATTTTGAATAAATTCCATTTCTCATAAGAAAAAGGAATACATAGTATTTATATGCCATGTTGACTTTTTTTTCCTTTTAATCAGAAAAATATAATATTTAGAGGAGAATGCAACTCCTTTTACCATTAGAACATGATGAAACAATTTCTTCTTGGAAATCTGAATAAATTTAATATGAACATTTAATCATGTATTTAAAGTTGTTGAGATCGATGGACTATAGCAACATCAGCGCGTGCCTTCCAGTTTCCAAAAGCGCGCGGAATCCAAATCCTAACGAGAGTGCCAGAGATCGAACAGAAAGGGTCCCACCCCTAGTGGCAACATACGTAATAAGAGGCGTTTATGAGGGCAAAAGCCAACGACTAAAAAGTCTGAAGACCATAAATTGAAATTGAAAATGGAAAAAGAAAAAGAAAAAATCTCTGCCGGGTTTACACGAGCCAATACCATTGCCTGCCACGACGCAGACACAGAAAAAGACGGCAATGGAGGAAAACCCGAAACGGACGCCGTCAAAACATAACGAGCTCCCTTACGCCGTTACGTTACGCCTGAAGTCCGTCAAAGCTTTTCAAAGGCGCCGTCAGACGCGTTCGGCGCATTTCAGCAATGTGATGATTACGGGAGGCATTAATTGTTCCGCCGCCGTATTAGACGGTTCAGATTCAATTTCCCGTGAGCCCTACATATATAGCTAGCTTAATTAACTAGCACTAGCAAAAATGAATAGAAAAATAATTTTTTTAAAAAAATAAAACATAAATTATATTCGAGTTTTCTTCATTAATTAAGAAATATAAGCCTTTTATATTGGCATTAAAAATATTATTTTATACAAGAAGAAGATTTAAAATTAAGTGTTTCATTCTAAATGATTGTTTTTTTAAAACCTCAGTGGTTAAAAGAGAACTTTATTAAATTGTTGTTTTTTTTTCTTTGGAAAAAATTTCTTCCTTGTCATCATGGCATGTTCTATTTCTAAATTGTCGATTTAGATTGTTAATTCAGGGAAAGGTTCTTCTTTTTGAAGTTATACTACATCCCATATTTCCATACTAATAATTTCTTTTGTCAAACAATCTAATATGTTATGTCGCTAAATTATCAATTTTTAATCATAAGCATTAAATGTGTTCATAACATACCAAATATCAAACAAAAGAATACTCAAACATTATAAATACAATTGTAATTGTCATATATAATTAATTTTTTAACATCACAATTGTCATCTTTGTGCTCATTGACATTGTTATAATTATTTTGAGGTTATTTTTTTTTTTGCACAATACTTATATTTTTTCTTTATCATTAGGTCAGGATCCCACACTTCTACTGATAATTAATTAAAACATTGGAGTCCCAATATCCCACACAAACAGTGGGGGTGGTCCCAATTATTGGTCAAGAAATTTTTAATTTTTAATTTTTGTTAGATGATAAGAATTGTATTGGTTTATGTCTGAATATACAAATTGAAAATTTTTTTTTGGTATAAAATATTTGTTGTAAGGTTCAAACCTTCATTATGATGATTAGTCACCTACCGTGTACCATCATCTGCAAAGACTGAAACAGTATGTCAGGATTTGAGCTAAAACTCAAAGACCAAGCACTAAATTCATAATGGGAAAGGAAAAATATTAGCAATAGCAAGTACAATTATTTAATTAATTCTTCTAGTTCTTTCCAGTGGGATGACTGTTATAATATTATAGATCCCACTCAATTATAAGAGAAATAGAAAAAAAGGAATTTGGCCTATGATAGATAGATCCCATTCCCACCCAATTGCAAGAGAATTGAGAAAAAAAAAAAATTTGGGCTTTTAAGAATTTGCAATTATAATATGATTTAAGAGAAAGAAAAAAATACAAATCTTTTTTGGGGATTTGGTAACGTCGATTCAGTTCAAGAGAAACCCAGCAGAATTAGAAAACCACAAAAACCACAAAGACTCAGAAAGAGCGAGAGAGAGCTAAAGCTTCACAATCACAAGGAAACCAAAAGAGAAGCTGTTTTGGCTGTGCCGAGAAGACAAAGCAAAAAGCGGGTTTGTAACTGAAACACACTTCACAGAGAGAGAGAGAGAGAGAGAGAGAGAGAGAGGCCACCATACTATTAAAAACCACAGTCGTTACAGACCCAAAAGAGAGAAAAAGAGAAAGAAATAAAAATAAATAAAAGAAACTAGTACTAGCACTAGCAATTATGGCTGCTAGCATAACCGTCCTGTCTTCTTAGCCTTTTTGCTCTTCCGGGTCTTCTTGTTCGTAAATGGGGTAGGCTATTATGGTATTTACCATAGTGCGTGAAGACTGAAGAGGCTGCTGTTTGAGCTTTTCTTTGCTTTGTTTCAGTTCTCTTGGGTTCTCTGATCCTGCACGCCACTAACGACGTCGTTGCTGGGTTGGTTTGAGCTTTTGAATGGCACACCTTGAGTGTGACTCCTCGATTTCTCGGGCGGAAACAGGTGGGTTGGTTTGCTTGGTAAGTTGAGCAGAGTTGGATGCATAGGAAAATGAAATGGAAATGTTAAAGATTTTGCCTTTCTATGTGTTTTTTATTTGGGTACTGAGAAAACACGAAAAAACATTCATTGAAGTCTCTAGTTTGTTTTCTGTGTTGGGTGGTGGCCTAAAAAGTTGTTTATGTCTCGGTGGAGGAGGGGAGGATTCTAATATTTCAGCTTGCAGACCATGATAAAGTTTCCATCTTTAATATTTTGAGCTTGTTTTTCATTTCTGGGTTTCTTCAGAAACCAGGCACAGATTAGTTTATACCCTTTATGTTTATTTATCATTTTTCTAATATTTATGGTATACATTTCGTTTGATAGGCTTTGGAGGTGGTGATCTGTACACAGAGCTATGGAAGTTATGTGCAGGACCTCTGGTGGATGTGCCAAGGCCTGGGGAGAGGGTGTTCTACTTCCCTCAGGGTCATATGGAACAAGTACAATCCTTTCTATCCACTTGTTTTCGTCGTTTCTTAGTGGATCAAAATCTTTTTTTTTTTTTGGTTACATTTGTTTCCTTTTCTGGGTTTCTGATGATTTCTGGTTTTTGCAGTTGGAAGCATCAACAAATCAGGAACTAAATCAGCAAATCCCTCTCTTTAATCTTCCTTCTAAGATCCTTTGTCGTGTTGTTCATATTCATTTACTGGTATTGTGCTTCAGATCGTAGTTTTCCATGTATATCTATGGTTTTGTGCAATTTTTTGTATTTTGTTATCTGGAAAATTGTTTTTTGTTGAAATTAGAGTTTCTTTAAACTTACAGGCAGAACAAGAGACAGATGAGGTTTATGCTCAGATCACTTTGCACCCAGAAGCAGATGTGAGAAACATGTTTTTCTTTTTTGTCTTATTTATTGTTTTGTGTCAACTTGCTCTGTTTGATTACTAAAAAGAAGGAGAAAAAAGATATAAAATCAAAATGTATAACCCAAATGCTGTGAATGTTTTGGTTCCAGAAATTAATGTTAAAGTCGCTTCAATTCAATTGAGTTATTTTCTTAATAACCAATACTGAAGAATTCACGTTTTTTAGCTCTTTTCCACAGTTTTTGTAGTAACCAAAAGTGTGTATAGAATTATAAGTTCCAGCTCTGAAAGAAGTATAATTTTTTCCCCTTTTCTTTCTACTCATCTTCTTTCCGCTGGTACTACAGCAAAGTGAACCTACCAGTCCTGATCCATGCATCCCTGAACCTTCAAAGCCAACAGTTCACAGCTTTTGCAAGATTTTGACCGCTTCCGATACAAGCACCCATGGAGGGTTCTCAGTTCTTCGAAAGCATGCCACAGAGTGCTTACCTCCATTGGTATTTTCTCTCATTTCCATGCATTTCTGTTGTTTTTATGCTAGTGGTTAATCACCGTTTTCTTTTCATATTTTCATATGCACTGCTGTTTCTATTTCATTAGGACATGATCCAAGCAACTCCAACTCAGGAGTTGAACGCCAAAGATCTTCATGGGTATGAGTGGAAATTTAAGCATATCTTTAGAGGTATGTGCAGCCAAAAGTTTGCTTTGTATAGAATGTGAATATGGGTTTTTATTGATTGTAAAAACTACAATTATTTGATTCTGAAGTAAACTAATCAGAAGCACTATTATTTAGCCAGTTGAATGTTAGGAACTGTTCTGTTTCTGTGTATGATTACTGGGCTTATGTTTCACTTTAATTTCAAATGTTAAGGTCAACCCCGGAGGCATTTACTTACAACAGGATGGAGTACATTCGTCACTTCAAAAAGATTGGTTGCTGGTGATGCCTTTGTGTTTTTGAGGTAACTTTTGAAGTTCAAGACGTTTCTATTTTATTTTTATAATTAAGGTGAATGCACCCTTCATAGCTTGGCTTTTAGTTAACAAGAACCTATTTGTAGGGGTGATAATGGGGAATTGCGGGTTGGGGTTCGGCGTCTAGCTCGTCAACAAAGTCCAATGCCTTCATCTGTGATATCAAGCCAGAGCATGCATCTTGGAGTGCTTGCAACTGCTTCTCATGCTCTTATGACACGAACCCTCTTTGTCGTGTACTACAAGCCCAGGTTTGGGGGATGCTTTTATTTTTTTTCTGTAATTTAAGGTTTTTCTGTTAGTTGGGAAATCCATTTATTCCAGCACATTTGTTTCTTTTTTTCTTCCAGGACAAGCCAGTTCATTATTGGCTTAAACAAATATCTGGAGGCCATTAACAATAAGTTTTCGGTTGGGATGCGCTTCAAGATGAGATTTGAAGGAGAAGAGTCTCCTGAAAGAAGGTGTCTATAATGGATTTTTGGTCATTAACGTTTTTCTTAAACTGAACTCTATTCTAAATTTCTACATAATTTATTTGGCCAGGTTCACAGGCACTATAGTTGGTGTTGGGGATTTATCATCTCAGTGGTCTGAATCTAAATGGCGGTCATTGAAGGTTGAGATGTTATTTGAGTTACAGATCAGAATACCGTTTTATTTGCTCCCATTTGTGTACTTATTTTTCAATCTTATTCTTACAGATTCAATGGGATGAACATGCTGCAGTTCAAAGGCCAGATAGGGTTTCCCCTTGGGAGATAGAGCCTTTTGTAGCTTCTGCTCCTATACATCTTGCTCAACCAGTAGTAAAGAGCAAAAGACCTCGACCTGTAGAAATTTCTTCATCTGGTATGAAAATTTACTGCTGTGGATTATTTATTGATTAATATTCTTGTTGGACTCTTGGGCGGGTCTTAGTGTCTTGACTTCTGTGTATCAATTGGAATGTAGAAATTACCACCAATTCACCTGCGTCTGCTTTCTGGTATCATGGCTCAACCCAGACCGTGGAGTTAAACCAATTAGGTGGTGTTCCTGAAGTCCAAAGCTCTGGTAGTCAGGTTGTCTGGCCTCTGAGGCAGAAAGAAAGCAATAGCAGCAGTTACTCTAGCTCGAGGGTCTACTCAGAGGGCATCTGGCCTTCTTCTCCACACGTGAATGTCTCCTTAAGCCTTTTTCCAGACTCGAAGGAGGGCAATAAAAATGCAACTACGGGTTCTGTTCTCTCTAGCGTTGCTTCCCCAGTTTCATCAAAGGCATCATCAAAGCCAAGTAATACCCCGATACCTGGCCAGGTGGGAAAAGATAAAAAATCTGACAGTTCAGATTTATGGTTGTTTGGATATAACTTGACAAACAACTCTAAAACTGCCTCTCCCCCGGAGAGCGAGCCAGTGTGTAAAGCAATGTCGTGTGGTGGTAAAGGACCTATTACAGCTGCTGCATTTGAAGTTGATCAGGATCTGGATGTCTCAAAGCTCTCAAAGGAGCAGAAACAAGTAATCTCAGAGGCATCACCAGGAGAGACACAGGGCAAGCAAGGATTGACTCTCTCAACAAGAACTCGTACTAAGGTAAAATGCGGAGTCTTGCTAGTTCTATTGTTTCACACCACTACTTAAAAAAGCAGTTGTTTCTTATGAGAAATTGTTATTGTCTATTGAGAAGGTGCAAATGCAAGGGGTTGCTGTTGGTCGTGCTGTGGACTTGACTTCATTGAAAGGCTATGATAATCTAATTGATGAGCTAGAGAAAATGTTTGAGATCAAAGGAGAGCTTCGTCCACAGAACAAATGGGCAGTTGTTTTTACCGATGATGAAAATGACATGATGCTTATGGGCGATGATCAGTGGCTGTAAGTAACTTAAGATTTTGTCTATTGCACCATTTCATTTCAATACAAAAATGAACTAAGGTTCTGAGGATATTCAACTTCTTACAAATGCAGGGACTTCTGTAAGTTGGTGAAGAAGATATATATATATTCAAGCGATGAAGTACAGAAGATGAATAGATGTAAGCTTCAGAATTCATCTTTAGATTGTGAAGGGACGGTTAGTGTGGATTCTGAGCATAGATGTGAAACATGATAGTTCAAATTTCCTTCCTTCTTGTTGTGGGTTGATTTTATCTCCCTTTTCATCTGGGAGAAGCTAGTTGGTAGTTGTTTTGCTCATATTTTTGGAGCATGTACTAAGCAAGCAGAAGGCTAGGTTGGGATTTGGGTTTTTGGTGATGGGTTAGCAGACTTTCATGCCAGAATCTGAGCAGCTACTCTTGATCAGGATTAGAAATGTAATCTGTCAATACTTGGTGTGGTTGTGGTTAAAGTTCAGTCGGCCTGTAAAAATACATATATGTCTGGTATTTGGTTTCAATTTAAGTCCTTTTGGTCACAATTGGCAACTTTTGCTTTTTGCTTGTCTCTTATTTTTGGTAACAATTGGCAACTTTTGCTTTAAGATGTCTAAAATGTGGAGGCATGTGTGTTGTTTTCACAAAGATAACTTCTTGGAAAGGAGGTGTGGTGGAGAAAGGGTGAAAAGGAAGTATCAAAAGGTCTAAAATCCATTTGACAACGACAGAAGATTTGAGAGCATTATCATTGTCTGTAATGACAAATTCAAGTCACCAACTCATTCATTTATTCATTTTAAAAATCATTTTAAGAAAAAGGGAAAATTTCAATTGAACATGTAAAAGGGCAAATCTTCTTCCCAGTCAAATGTAAGAGATACTGAAACAAACAATATAAAATCTATTGCCCATGTTTGAAAAGGCATGTGGTATGCATGAACTTAAAAATATCATACTCGAGGCAAATTTGCATCTGGCTCAAAATTTTTTTGCCTTTATATCATGGGAAAAAGAAACTATGTATTATTATATTATAAACACAAAAAAGGCGCAATTGTTAAAAGATGTGGCTCTCATGCCAATTTTCCCTAGTGTTTTGCAGACATTTCCGGAGTTGGCTTCTTTGAGGTTTCTTGTAAAATTGCTGTTCATTTTCAAACAACTTCAGAATAAAAAGAAGACTGGCAGAGAGCCCTTGCCATGCCTTTGAATTTTTCTGTGCTCCATTATGTTATTCTCTCATCCAGATATCCGCACTTTATTATCGTGTGGATGCCATTGTAAATATGGAAGGAAGCAAGGAGGGTAATAGAAAATACATAGCGTCTGCATAATAATATCTGAATATCCGCATAAAAGAATTTTTGTATATATATATATATATATATGTAGTGTCACACACTGTTAATTTAAATCATTGAAAAAAAAACATGAATTCTTTTTTAATGCATGACAGAAATTGACAATTTGTATGATAAGATAAGACGTAAGAAGTAGAAGTCAATTGTTCAATATAGAAGAGCATATTATATACACGCTTGATTTTAGGGGAAATGGAGCTTGGGAAAGATTGTGTGAAAGCTCTGGTTTGTTTATTTTAAAACAATAATGAAAGACACATTCTCTTGTCTTTCACGTTAAAAGCATATAAAATATTTCACCAAAAATTGTACAAGACAGGACAGTGGAAGAAAATTTGTCCCTTGCTTTCGTTCAACGTTTATTTTTATTTTTACCAGAGGGAGGTGCTATTTGCATTCTCCAAACACCTCTTGCACTTTTGGCAAAAGGGCACGTGAGTGCAAATTCTTAATTGGGCTAGCTTTACTTAAACACACAAACTTATTCAGACCATTTTTCATAGGGCTGTAAATTTTTAATGGTGGAAGTTGGGTAAAAATATACCTGTAAATTCACTATGCCACTCAATGAGTTAGTCTGATTTAGTCCCTTAGGGCTTGTTTCATGTTTAGGATTGGATTGGATTTGATAAATCACAATATCCAAACTTAGACACCAAACGAACACTTAATCCTAATGTCTCTGTCTTCTAAGCCTGGGTTCTCATAACTCAACAGAAGAAGCCCAGAAAATTTCAGGCTCTTACAGCTTCACCACATCAGCTACAGAATTTCAGTTTCATGGGTTTTAATAAGCAGCCCTGAACTGATTAATGGGCTTCATTTGGGTTGCGTGGTTTCTGTCGTAAGCATGATTGTTTGCCACCACCACCAAACTCTCTTTCCACTGGGGAAAAAAACGTGTTTTGTTTCTTTTCTTTTGTTGCTTTCTACTTTTGAGAGCTGTATGCATAATTGCACTTTAATACACTTTAATCATTGGTTTGCCTAGTTTATGTACTAGTTGAAATTTGGCAAATGATTATGGATTAAGAAAGCTATTTTAGGAGCTCTCTAAAAAATTTCAACTCCAACTATACTCCCTAATTTGGAGAGTTATAAATGCTATAACTCTTTTTTGATTGGTTCATCTCTATTAAAAAATAAAATAAAAAATGGTTAGCATGAAATAAAAAATGGTTTTAAATACTCATTAAATAAAGCAGTATTAAATTATAGGGAGCTACTAGGAGTCTTTTCTCTCTCCTCAGATTTAGGAGCTCCTAGAGGATTCCCTATTTTAGGAGATGGATAGAGAGCGTGGTTGGAGTTGCATTTTTACCATTCCTCCCTAAAATTTATCTAAGGAGGTAGTTTAGGAAGCCCATTGTGGATGCTCTTATATTCTTAGCCAAATTTTAGCTAAGAAATAGAGAGCACCATTGTGGATGCTCTTAGTAAGTGTTAGCATTTTTGCCAAACAAAACAAACCAAATTATATGAACATCCATTAGGCTCATCTGATTTCTTTTTGAGGACATTTCCTATTGAGAGGGGCGATAGCATACTAAATTTACACACACTACATGGATGCTATGACTTGAACTTAGGACCTTGCATAAGAGAGTAAATACTCCAAATCACTACACTAGTGAATTCTTTGCGGATCATCTGATTTCTAGATTCATGATATATGATAATATGTGTTTCAATTTTCTTTCAACCCTCCTCTTACTTCATCCACAGGGAAAGAAAGAGGTAATTTTTTGAGGTTAAGGTGTGGCAATGAGTTCTAAACTCCATAGTCAAAGGGGAGATAAATAAAGCACTTTGATCTTTGTGAGATCACAAATCTGCTTTGAGCAAGGGGTTGTTTGATTATGAAAATGACTTGATGCTTTCTACTTTTCCCCTTGACTTTTGCATCTGGGTGGCATGCCGCAGCTAACACGCTAAGCTAGAACACTGTTTAGCCACATAAGTACTCCTAATACCACATATCATGAGATCATTGTTTGGGCATTTACTAATTTGTCATTTTTCTCTTGTAGTAATAGGAAAATCTTGCTTTTATTATTATATTACTTCTTGCTGTATGTCATATCAGGCTTAGTAGACTTGTAGTGTGTTCCAAAATCAACTAAATGTTGCCAATAGAATCATGTTAGTACCCATTGTTTCTAAGTCTGCGAGTTATTGATGCATTGCGAGATCATAAGCTTATTTGTATTGCTTGTTGCAAGTACTTGAGGCTTTTAGAAGTAGCGCCCAATTTTCTACAATCCATACAGACCCAATAGAATCATGTTAATATTAATTATTTATACGCTCGTGAATGACTGCAAGCTGTTGATGCATTATGAGACCATCAACTCGCATTCGTATGGTTCTTTTCAAGTATTTGGGGTATATAGAAGCAGAGCCCAATTTTCAACAATGCAGGCAGGGATTTACTTTGATCGTTAATAACATCTATGGTCAATTTAGAGGCAGGTTGTTTAGACTTTCAAAACCCAGCTGGTGTCCTCTTAGTGCCAGCCTTTCTAAATTCAACTCTTTTGCATTAATTTTTTTCTCGTGCTCGAACCTTTTATAGATTTCGATAAAGAAAAAAGAACCTTTGTAGATTCTGAAGGACACGCTCATGCAGATCTGTTGTTGCCTTGGGAGATTGGGATGGTTGGTTTTTAGTGACAATGGAGAATGACCTTTTTTTTGGAAGGGCTTTGATTGACTAACTAAAGTCCAAGAAAGGCTCAGTGTACTACTACTGAAAAGGGTTTTGTTCTCCATCACAGGTTGGCATCCTATGCTTCACAATTGCAGTAAGGTATGCTCATGTGCACCATTGTGCTACCATGTGGGCTTGAGAATTGGTAGAAATATGCCACAAGCCCTCATGTGATTGGCAGAGTAAGACTACCTCAGTGTACAGTGAAGTCAAGTCATTGTCAAAATTTCCCAGTAACAGAGGAGATAAGATATGAAGCTGCTTTGCTTTTATTACCACATTCTCAAACTTAGTTGCAATGAGAATAACAGTGTTATCACGTGTGTTGTGTCGTAGCGCTATCGGTCGAGATAGTAAAATAATACTATTTTTATGTCATGAAAGTCTTACTCCTATAGTAATTCTATTTTAAAAGAAAGGAGCAGGTGTAATGGATATTAGTGCACTCCACCAATTACCACATGTTGGGTTTTTTTCCTGTCAAAGTCACAATTATATGAGAGCTTATGTGTTTAGCAAACATAGCAAGGCTCCATTAAGACAGATGTGACTCAAAGTGGTGGCTTTTTCCTTTTAAGACTTTCCTTTCTCTTTCCTTTTGTCTCTCGTCTCTTTTTGTCACTCAAAAAACTCTTCAACTCTTTTATGAGATTCAATCACCAAAGATCAGCCACAGAGAGATCACTAGAGGCCATGGGATCTGAGGCAGAGGTAGAGGAAGAGACACTAAAGCTACCCTTGTTTTCTGTCCCTCAAATTCAGTCACTTGAGCCTTCTGGGAGTTTAACCCCACCACTCTACACCTCAGTTTCAGTTCCATTTCGCTGGGAAGAAGAGCCTGGCAAGCCAAGGCCTTGCACTGCCCTCATCACCCTTCCAAACCCAACTGACTTTTCTCAAAAGTGCTTAGAACTCCCTCCAAGGCTGCTTTTGGAAACCAGACAACCTTCACCCACCACAGTCCTGGAGGGTCCTTATGTGGGCAGGTCAAAGTTTCAGTCTTCTTCATTTAGGATGGGCATGGAGTGTTATGGGGCTTTTAGCCCTGAGAGAGGGCAGCTTGGTGCTGTGGTTCTGAGCAAGAGAGGGCTTAAAGAAAAAGGGTGGTTTGATTCATGGGGGAGGAGGATCTTGAAGGGTAAAAGGGAGGTTGGTGGGGCTAGTTATGTCTTTCCATCATCTGTGGATGGAGAGAGTGATGGAAGCAGTGTGGGAGAGAGCAGCAGCAGTAGGAAGGTGAAGACCACAAGGATTAGAAGAGCTGGGAGCCTTTCTAGTCTCTCTCATGCCAGACCTGATTTCTGGGTAAATATTTCTTTCTTTCATTTCTTTTATCTAATCATTTGATTTTAGTTTTAGTTGCCTCACATTCTGGCTTGCACTTTCCTCTACCTGTTGTCACATGACATTATAAATTTGGTGGAGTAGAAATGAACTCTAGTTAGTTATTGAGAAACTGGTCCAAAGCCATTAGAGGTCCCCTAGCTTTTTGCAAAAGGAGGAGGTCCCCTACATCAAAGTGTACCCAACTAAGCAGGTCTCTTAAGTACAACAACATAAATTGGGTTGTGTAGGGTAGGCTGGGAAAGGGAATGAGGGTGAGAGAACATGTTATGTTGGCAGGTTGGGGCCAAGGCTTTGTACTTGGGTAAAGTCTCTAAGTTTTTAGAATTTCATTTGGTAATTTTGAAGTTTTTTTATTTTTGTTTTTATGTATTTGATGTAAAATTACTTTGATTTGCAGACAACAATTTGCCAGGGCTTGAAGCAGGCAGTTCCATGGAAGAGTAGAAAATTGAAGAAAGATGGGGTTGTGATGTAGACTGATCTCTGTGCACCTTAGAGTAGGTCCAAATCAAAATTACCTGTCAACTGCTGCAGTCCAGTAATATTCTATGTGAATTGAAAATGACATTTTCTTTTCCACACAATCTAAGGATTTCATGCTGAAATCCGGAGAAGTGGACGTTGTTATGCGAAATGAAAATGGCTTGTAATTGTGTTTATGTAAAATGTTGACCTTATTTTACTGTTTTGCTTTCTTCTCCATCAGCTGCAGCATATCACTAGTAAATTTCTTGGTTGGTGTTACACTTTGCATTGTTTATATATAAAATGGAAATGAAATGGGAAGATTTCAGTAAATTTACATTTGTATATTGGGACAAAAGAATGTTTATACAAGACAAATGAATAAAGAAAAAAGGAATCCGAGCACAACTTTTGCAAGATCAGTTTAACCATGTATAAATTTGTATCTAGAAATCCCCTGGTTGCTACCCTTTAATACATAGCTACTAATTGCTGCCAGAATTCTATAGCAACGATTTCAGCACGAAGCACATTAATAGAAATGCTCACAACAATTGTATACGAACACGTTATGGTCTTCAACCATGTAGCAGAAGAAATGAATAACAAAAACTCTGGCAAAACAAGGAATGCAGTAATCAGGCTTCAATTGAAGCTCAGCTACTTAAAGTTAAGACAACAACGAAACGATTCATAAGCTTACAACTTAAGAGGATAATATTCAATATGCAGTATCACTTAGTTCTCCATACAAGATTGTCAGGCTTATTTCATTGCTGATGAAAATGGAAATAAAAGAAAAGAGGAGGGGGGATTGTTCGAATTGTGTCGCCTGTATCAATGAATCATATCACCTCTACTTTTTACCTGTCATACCTGCAACAACCTGCAAAAAATGTCCAGGTATTCAGAAAAAGCGTGATAATAAAGAAACATTAAAGTGAAAAGGATCTTGTTAAAATGTTGTAGGGGCATATGAAATATCTGGCCAAAAAGAGGAGGGTGTGAAATTTATGTTAAAATAGACTCGGTTCCTCTCTGGCTACTAACACAGATCAAAGTGAATAATATTTTGCTGATTTTAGCAAGCACCATCCATCACATGACCAAACCCTATTTTCCTATCCTTTAGAACTTAGATGCTATGGCTGTATAAGAGAACATAACCAAATCATGCACACCATGTATGGGATGGAGCAAGTTGAGAGGATCAAGTTGTACTATGTCTCTCTTTTCCTATCCTTTTCAACTTAGATGTTCATGGATGTGTAAGAGTACATAACCTGACCAAGTAGACCTATTTTAAGAGATGGGGAGCAGGTTGAAAAGTTCCATTGCATTCCATGTAGACCACCAATCTAACTATAAGATGAAGTACAGCCCGGACAATACCAACCTAATAATAAGGCATACTTACTGATGACAACAATAAGACTTTATTTATATATTTATAATTTACAATTTACAACAATTGACGCTACATCTTTTGAGCACTAATTAAATTCAAGTTAAATTTAAGTTCTAATCCCGCAAGGAAGGAATCAGACATGAACAAATTCACTATGAACATCATAATATCCAAGTACTCCAATGGGGTAAAATTGCATAATTAGGTGAACTATGAATGAAAGATTTAAAACATGCATCATTCAACACTCACATCGCTTAAAGCAGGCTGAGGGACTTGCTTAGAAGCTTCAAAGGAGTCTAGAATTGGCCTTACCACAGCTGGAAGGAAGAGACCTGAAATTTTATCCACAATAACCAATCAGTCGCAGATAGCCATAACCCCAACAGGGATGCCCTTCAATCCTTAATAGATACTGATACTTCTTAAAATCTTCGATCTATTAAACTGAAGATATCAGGAGCCAAAATTGACCTCTGTGTCAAAGAGCAAACAAATTGAAAATAGTTTCACAAGTGATCACTTCCTCGTTTATAGAGATAATTTCGTAATTGGAAAATGCAGTTCTAATCCATTAAAGAAGGTTTCTTAGGCTGAGAACGTTAAACAAAAAAAATATCAAAGTTCAACTTGGATATCAAAATGAGTATAGAGCTCAAATATCTGGTTTCAGGCAACGTTTTTTCCAGCCATGGAAACGTTAAAAAAAAAATATCAAAGTTCAACTTGGATATCAAAATGAGTATAGAGCTCAAATATCTGGTTTCAGGCAATGTTTTTTCCAGCCATGGAAACATATTTTTACTCTCCTAGGATGAAGTTATTGAATAAAAAGAACCCAAGCCAAGTCCTATATTTCTCTTGGCAGATAAATAAATACTGATACAAACAGCTCTAAAACATGGAATTCAATAAGTGTAATCCAAAAATGTGATTCATAAGTGAGGAATTAGATAACTAAATCTTCGAAAATTCAGCCAAAATATTGTAACTTTGCCTTAAACCGGTGTATTTAATTCCTTATTTAACAACTGAAACAACTTCATAGGGCAAAAAACCAAGACTCACATTGCATCAAAGAGATGTATATATATACATGCACAAAATTACACCTTCACGAAAAGAAAAGAGATTGGCCAATATCTAATCTGAGAACAAAAGCCCCGAATTCTATTAGCTTTGCACATGAAACAAAAACCCAGTTGATAAAAAAATTGCATTAGTGCCTCAATTTTGGCATTCAAATCCCATCCATTTGATCCCAAATCAAATAGGGTTTTTGCGAGAGCTCAGAGAGAGAGAGAGTACCAAAGCCAGCGATGAGGCAAGAAGCTGCGACCACAGGCTCTTGTGCTACGAACATCCTCAGCTTCTCCATCACTGCCATCTCTCTTAAATGCGTGCCTGTGTATTTGTGTGAGTGACTCTTCTTCTTTGTCTCTGTACCTCTCAGCTAGAACCTAGAGAGCTGAAAATGGAAGCGAAAACGGATCTGCTTGGCAAAATGATCCGGTCCTTAACGGGTCGGATTCAGCAATTAATATTTGGGCTCAAGCATGGACTTGGTAACTTCACTTACGTTCTAACCATGGCCCAGGCTGAAACTTGGTTATGGGCTTAGGTGGAATGATAATTTGGGCCCAAAAGCATTAAACTGTATTTTTTTCCTTTAAAAAAAATAAAAATAAAAATAAAGAAATTTATAGACAGATACCACAATAAGTTAACATCTCATGTCAAGTAAAAGTGGCAAATCTTAATCTTGTCTTCCACGGGTATTATAACACGTACGCTTCATATTGCAATACTAAGCAATACTATATAATAAGAGCATTTACTCTTGCATGTTAGGTCATATATTCAATTCCCCCCACCCCAATATCGCTTTGAAAAAAAATAAAATCAAGGTAAAAGTGAAATTTTTTAATCTCGTCTTCCACTGATATTGTAAACATTTAAGTGGATTACACCACGTGGCTATATTCTAGTACCATACTATGCTACATTGATCTTACGGTGCGAGTTGAATTCAAAACCTCTACCCTTTACTTGTACCACCAATCCAAAGTCAATAATGTTACAAGGGACCGGGAGATACTACATAAGTCCCCATAAATCATACCGTCAAACTCAAAAACACGAGTTTTGAACCCCAAACATAGTCTGCAGGGCGAGGGAAAAAGGAAAAAAGAAGCAAGACCTGTCATATACACAAAGTGGAAGAATAACCAGACAATATACACACAATCTCATCCGTCATCACATGTATACAAATACATAGGGGTATATTCACAAAGGAAAATTAAGAAAATCTAATGGAATACACAGAGAAAGAAATTAACCCAAAACACATTCCCTTTTAAACAATCATTGCAAGACCCGTGAAATGGTTAGAGCTCAGAACTCAGAACTACTAGACAGCCTATAAATGGGGTAACATCCACCCCACAGTCCATCCCAGGAGCAAGCCAGCACCAACAAGACTGAATCCTAATGCAAAAGCAACAGCATACTTAGTAATGTCGTGCCTGGGTTCTGCTCGCCTGCCTCTTTTACCCTTGGGACCCTTACGCCAGTTCCTCCGCAGTTTCCTACCTTTGAATGGCATCCATGGAAGGACCACTGGGACAACAGCGGAGCCTGGCTGGTCGTTGTTCTTAATCTGGATGCAAAGTGTTTCCAGCTGCAGCAATTGGAACCACTGCTTATAGGCAAAGAGTTGAGTGGCTTGTCTGAAAAAGAGCTTAAAAATGTGCTCCTTCTCAGCATAAGCTTGCTTTGCTGCCTTCTCGGCTTCCCTTGCACGTGTTTGAGAATGGCAGAGCGCTTCCATAAGCTGAGCTTTGGTAGGTTCTCCCTCAGAAAGTTGTTGTATCTCTGTGACATCCCTGTGAAATTTAAGATTTGAGTATCATGTGTGTCATGTTGCATACATATGAACATAAAAAATGAACTCGACTAACTCAAATTTGACAAGACCATAAGATTTGGATATCAAAACGGTCATATAATTTTCATCTATGGAATAATTTCATCAGTTTCTTTTAACTAAATACATTTTGGGAAATCAACTTATCTATTTCAGGATATAAAAAAGATGAAACAATTCAAGAAAATAACCATGGGCCCTGAAACATCCACTGAAAATATGTAAAAATTACCTGAATGATTTGTCAGAGTGCCCTTCTTCAGCTGCATTTCCCTTTCTTTCATGTGTTATTCCAGGATCAGAATAGCACTGTGCATGACTGGTCAAATCGGAAAGACCACCAGTTTGTGCTTTCCCATCTAAAGATGTCCCCAATATTACATTGTGGTCAGAACATCCAATATCAGCATACGGATGTCTCTTATGATAGATTTTCTGAGGTGGGGGAAGATCACAGTTCTCAATATGGTTAAGTGACTTCTGCGCAACCAAGGAGGCCAATTCATCTCTATCAGTCGTCCGCCACCATGGTTCAGCCCTCCCCCCTCCAATCCAAGGATAGTCACAACAAAATTCCTCGGGTTGTTTGGAAAAGGGGTAATCAATGGTATCCATCCCCATAATTTCATATTTTTCTCTCATATCCTTGTACTGAACAAGTTCCTTCATGTCCTTACCATATTGGGCGTTTACATCTTGCTTTTGGACTTTGCTGTTCTTGTGACCATCAGCATCAGTACATTCTCCTTTCTGTTGGCGGACCTCGCTAGTTTTAGGTGTTGATTTTACAAACCCAGCTCTCAGTGTTTCCATGTCGGCCTCCAACACATTTAACTGTTCATATGTAAAATCCTTTTGGTACCCATAGCTAGGTTGCATTTGCAGCCACCATCTTGCATCGGGAGGGAGACTGGAATATGAAGGATTCCTGTTAAGAGGCATGAAACCAGCAGCAGGATGATCTGGCCCTTCTGCTGCAGTTGCAGGCCCTGCATCAACCTGCTTAGTTGTTGAAGATGAGGACTGGCAGCAAGCTAATTTGGGAGCTCTTTTGGCATCTTCTTGAACAAAACAACGATTAGCTGCTCTCTGCCACACGGCCCTTGCTTCTGCTGCTGCCATCAACTTCCTATTCTTTTGCACATTTTACTCTGTAATATGAGAATATGCTACATATTGTTTGCAAAAGAAGAAAAATATTAGAATTTAATCCAACAGAAAGGATCCTACTCTTTTAACACCAAAAACCCATTAAGGAAGGAAACAAGAGAAGAAACAAAACAATTATTCTGCAGAAGAATCCAAGATAGGTTTCAAATCAAGATTATGCAGGTTTAGCAAGCTAAAAAGAGCACTTTACAGATATGATCTTCCTTAGATTCTTTGGACGGTGTTTATCATTATTTCAACATATTTGATAAATTCACCATTCACTTGGTTTGAATGATAAAATTATCACCATTTCTGAGAGACAGTTCTCAAAGCTATTAAAGGTCCATGGTGCCAGTCGAAGTTATGTACTAGGAAGCTGGAATATGTCTAAAATCTCTTTAGCAGCTTCAACCACACTTTTAACTTGATCTATCTATCCATGCATCATTTACTTAATCATATATTACTAAGTGATGATTACCCTCAAGCAAAATTCTTTGCTCTTATTTCAATTAATCCATAGAATGTCATAACTTACACACCAGAGCTAGCTCTTCATTACCTCCTAATTCCGTTTATATCTGCATGCTTGACTTTCGAAAGCACAATAAATGTGATTTAAGAAATCCAATCACCATATTTTTTTCTCTACTAACACTGGCAGTAAACCGGTCACTTGCTAAGTGAATGAGGAATCATACTCCATACCACTCAAAACAAATATCAAACAGAACTTCAAATGAATGAAAAGAAGAAGAACAAAAACCAATGGAATAACACATTAGCAATTGTACGAAGATTTGAAAACACAAAGCATTAGAAGGTTTCAAAAAAGACTGATTGAAGTTAAAGAAGCTAAGAACCATTACCTCCACTGGAAGTTAAGGCTTGACCATTGAAGGTATGGCAGAGAAGTAATTTACGAATAGACACTTTGCAAATGCTAAACAAACTAATTGGCCCCTGAGCCAAATATGAGTTACCAAAGACCAACCCTTTAAACATAAAGAAACTGAATGTTCTTTCAATTGTCACCAAAGACCAACCTTCTTTCTATAAGATACACCCCAATGCAAATGCTAAAGGGTTGCCACCAAATAATACTTGCTATAATCCGACCGAATTTAAGCACCAAATCCCATTAACTAATAAAAAATTCAAAGGAAGAAAAGTCAATAACAAATCAAAGCCTCATATTCACTAACAATGAAAGCTGTCAAATAAGACTTAGCTGACTAATATACTCTTCAGATATGTGTCTAAACAGAAATCAAAATGATATTTTCACCATTATCAGACAAACCCAGATGAGCAAACATGAAGGAAAACACAACCAATTCCAAAACATAACTAAAAAACCACCTAAAAATACAAGCACCCCAGCAATTCAATTGCCCAAAAAGAACTAAGAACACAGAGAAACAAACAGACCTGCACTGAATGAAGTGGGAGAAGATGCGTAAGTGGGGTCCTTGTTAGATCTGATTCATGGAATTAAAAAAGCTTCAGCATATACAGAAGGAACCGTTGTGGTTCTAAGATGCAAGGTAGACAAAGAATCTAAAACCAAGCAAGAAGAAGATGACCCATGTCAGAGAAGGCCACGAGGGAGGGGAGGAGGGCTTTTGTTTTTCAGTTATCATTTCATACTTCTACGTTGTCGCTTTGCAGTTTTGTACAGCCACGCTTGCTCTCCAATTCAGCAACTATCAAAAAGCTTCAAGCTTACAACGGCACGACACCGTTTTGCTGACACCAGCATTTTCCAATATCACATGGGGCCCCATGTTTCATAATTTGGGTTTGAATACTAGCATGTAAGTTGGTAGTAGCTTGGATCCGCTGGTGGGTTAGTGACACGTGGCACTGATGGGAGATCCATGGGCGGTGATGGACCCAACATGTACCATATGATAGGATTGGACACTTATCTTTTTATTTTTTTATTTTTTTATTTTTTTAATTTTTTTAATTTTTAATATTTTTATTTTAGCAATATTAAAATAGAAGATATTCAAACACACAATCTCGAATGCAAGAATAATTATTATTAATCACTTAAATTACAAACTTCTCACATAATTATTTTAGCGTTTTTAGAGGGAACAGTGTTAAGGGCAAGTAAATAAGGAGGTGGGAGGAGTCTAAATCGACCAACCAACCATTTCGGCTTCTCCTATGAAACAGATAAATATGAACGAAAATTGGCATCTACACTGGACCCCATGAATGAAAGACTACATATTGGAGCATATGAGGTGGACCCCATGTTTGTGAAGGCCAAGATTTTAACTTGAATTAGTGATCAAGATTTTGATCAAATGGGCCTGTCAGATGTGTACTGTGTTTTGTTTTGTATATGATCCTGTTTTCACCTAAATGAAGTGAATAACGAGGCAGATGGAGGGAGTTTTCATTCAGTGTGTGAGCCCATTGTTTTATGGCCAAGTGTATGGCTGGCTGCCTAATTAATTTGTGACGTGTAAGAGTCTGATTGATGTAAATTCAAGTTTCCAGTAGGTGGATCAAAATGGAAGCATCCTGCTACTAAAAGCTACTAGGAGAGAGAGAGAGAGAGAGAGAGAGAGAGAGAGAGAGAGAGAGAGAGAGAGAGAGAGACCACAACCCCTTGAAAATTCACCGTTCTTTTTGACTTTTGCAGTCGGGCCATGCAAACTAAGCCCAGTTTTGATATACCACATACACATACAGAGCTCTTTTAGAGCATTTCCAGCAACAAGCCTTGGGGGAGGGCTGGGGGGGTAAGTCCAAAAAGGTGTTTCCAGCAACAACAATCTGCCAGGGCAAGGTGTGGGCCCCAGCAAAAAAAATTTGCCTGGACTGGCCCTTGGGGGGGGTTTAGCCCGAGAAGGAAAACTAGTTTTGGCATGCTGACGTCATGACGACGTCAGCACTGCTGTTCAAATTTTTTTAAGGTTGGCGCGTGTTTGGGCTGGCCCTTGGGGGGGTTTAGCCCGAGAAGGAAAACTAGTTTTGGCATGCTGACGTCATGACGACGTCAGCACTGCTGTTCAAATTTTTTTAAGGTTGGCGCGTGCAACACACGCGCCAACCTTAAAAAAATTTGACGCGCCATCCGATCAGCTCTCTTCCACGTGTCTTCTTCTGGGCCATCCGATCAGCTTTTTCCAGATATCCAACGGCAGCCATTTTTCGCGAATAAAAAAATCGAAAAAGCCACCCCCAACAGCTCTCTGCCACGTGGAAGCTTCTAGGCTCTCCGATTTTTGTTTTCCAGCCATCCAACGGGAAGTAATTTTTTGCCCAATAAAAAAATCGGAAAAAAAATTAAAAAAAACCAAAGAATTACTGATTTTTTATTATTTATAAATACTAACCAATACTCTTCACTTTTTACCCCAACAACCAATATTTTTGTAATAAAAAATTGAAAAAAATACCAAAAAATTACTTTGTTTTTTCTCTCTCTCTCTCTATACCTTATTTTCATTTTTTATACGTAGGAACCCAAAAATCTTATCCGAAAATATTATCTAAATTAATTGTTTAAGTAAACAAAGTTGTGAAAAAAACAAAAAAATGAATAGTATTTGCCATGGCAAGCCTTACACTGCTGGAAACACACTTTGTTGAGGGGGAGCTAGGGCAGCCACTATTCATGTGAATAGTGGCTGCCCTAGGGCATGGCAAGGGGCTAACTGGTGGAAATGCTCTTAGTGCGTGAATAGTGGCTGCCCTAGGGCATGGCAAGGGGCTAACTGGTGGAAATGCTCTTAGTGCCACGCGTTTATTTTGCGTTCTTCACTTTTTGTGCTCTGCCCATAGACTTGACACATTTTCCTTTTTGTTCTGCATTTTATCCGTGGGCTTAAATGGGAGTAAGCTTTCAGCAAAAACACTTTCAAACAGCTAATGAAGAACTAATGGTAAAAGTCAATGTTGAAGACTGACCATTTAGCATGTCCCTTTAGATTTCTCTATTAGGGTTGTTGTCAAATGGAGCTTTCAATTTGAATGCCATGAGAATAACCTCACAAATAAATCTAGGGGAGATTAAAAAGCTGGATGCAACAACAATTCCAATTATCAGCCCATGGCTTAAATACATAAACCAGATGCTTCAGATGGAAGAAAGTGTGCACCCTACTATTTACTGCTGACAGAGGAAATCCAGATCTCATCATGTTTCTAAAAATTCCCTACATCAACCCTAATATACAATAACTTTATGACAATTTCAAAGAATCCAGGATACTACAAATACAAAGGGGTAAACTTGGCTTTTCCAGAATTATATACACATGAAAATTTAAGTATAAGAACAAAAAAAAAAAAAAAAAAAAAAAGTACAGGAAACTTGAAACTCTTCCCTGTGCTTTAGCTTCACACGAGATCCAGGAGAGCAGAAGAACGAGATTGAAAACACACCAAACGGTCTTCATCGAAAAGGCTCAATCATGCCAGCCTTCCAAACAATGTTGCTCGATAAGAGCTATAGTAAACATACCAAAACGCTTTCTATCAGATTTCTTTTCTGTTGTATGGTCCTGTCTACCTTCAAGCAGAGGCAGTGTATTGTTTATACTCCGTTGTCACTAATCAAAATAAGTACAAAGTTTGGAAGCGTTGAGCCTCATAAGTCACTTTGATTACCAGTGGTAGGTATCCAAAATGTCTGCAGAGTTGACTATAGTATATGTTAGTGTCAAGCAACAATCAAGCAATGTGGGAGTATCTCTCATTCTCAACAACCTTGAACAGTTGGGCAGTTTAGCAATATTCAGTGCTTTCCGCAGTCAAACTATGCACGAATGATTTTCCAAGAGTTCATATGTAACTTATAATCAATTTCATCACGGCTGATGTTGGTGGTCTTTCAGTTGAACAAGCTTTACAGTTCCATCTCCACCACATGAGAGAAAACCATGTGAGACAACTTTTATATCCGTGACAGCAGCCTGTGACATGGAATGTGGTGTCACCTTAGTACAGGTGGCCAAATGACACTTATTTTGTCTATGACATAACGGAAATCATTTACCAAGTCTAATTACAGATATAAGACTTTTAAGTGATAACATTATTGCATGAACAAAGGGCCTACCTGGACTACTCCACCAAAGCCTCGAATGCTTGGTTGCAAAAATGTGTGCCTTTCATGCAATTTCGGCCAGTGATATACCAACTTAGCTCTCTTGGCGTCCCAAAGCTTAACATCTCCATCTTTGCTTCCCGTTAAGAACAAACTGGTATTTGGGATTATAGATATCTTGGTGACACTCCCTTCATTCGGATTCATTCATCAAAAAGTTAAATGATAATTGGACAAGGAAATGATAATACAGAGTTAATCTTGCATGAAAATTTGTCAGGTTATACCTGAGTGAGCCTTTGGTATATACCAAAGCATTCCATTTTGATTTTGTTCCCCAAGCTTGGTACCATTCCCAGGAGGCATATCAATATTCGATGATGTCTTCATGACTTGTTCACCTTTATCAGAATGCCTATGCCTTTTACTTCTTCCAGTAGCAATGTACCGGAAATCATGAAGTCCAACATCACCACCTTTTCCGCCAGTCACAATAAGGGGGGAGATAGAGCCACTTCCTATGTCATTATCAAACACAGAAAGAGAGCGTGCACCACCTTCACACAAAAATGACAAGGCATATACAAGATGAAGAAAAATTATTAACTGAACAGAAAAAGTTAATAACTATGGCTGAAAAAGCAATCTACCAGAGCACGGGTAAGATTCTTAGAATGTGGGAAATAGCAATTGCAAGGCGAGTGTGTGTGTGTGTTTAAGAGAGAGAGAGAGAGACCTTCATGACAAAGGATAGAAGCCCGTGAGGTGGTAGGTGGAGCCAATGTATCCCATATAACCACATTAACATTATTGGAGCTAAATCCAGCAACAGCAATGATTGATCCACTTGAAGTAACATAAGCAACATCGCTGCAAATGAAATTACAGTTGGAAACAATAAGAAATTTCCTGATTGAAATTGAGCGTTAACAACCACAGTTCCACAACATAATCACACACATCCAGTCAAACAATTCTAGACAGCCAAATGATGCACATTAATTAAGCAAACATGATGCAAAAGGTTACCCAGTTAATCAAAGTCAATAGACAATGGTCATTTGTTATGGACCACAATCCACCTAAGCAGCTAAAGTTTACATTGACAGCTAACTGTTGAAGTTAAACAATAGGACGTTAGGAACTATGGGACTAGGGTATTCCAATAATTTCAGGTTTCTGAGTAATTTCATTTTATCATAAGAGGGAAGTAGCCATCCCATAAAGGAAAAAGCTTGGAGCAAAAATTACAGCCACTGCGTCTTGGAGGATTTATCTATAGCCACACATTGAAGCAATGCTCAAACTAATTCCTGTTCAATTACCTGCACACTAGATCTTGTTCTTTAATGTAACCAACGGCAATAGGCTAAACTAGCAAATATTAGAAAACTTAGAAACACACAAGAATTATACTGGTTCGGCAGAACTTTTGCCTATGTCCAGTTGTGATTTCTCTGGGTAGAGGAATCACCGCTCCTTTGATTAATAATAGAGATTACAGAACTTTTGCACTAGAACTAATCTCAAAACTTTCGGCTGTCTCTGGCTGTTTTTCCTCACTGTAAAATAAGCCCTGCCGCACCCTATTTATAGATATAGAGTTGGCTTACATGTCCCAAGGCTGATTGAATTCCTATTCCTAAGTGGATTAGGAAATTACACTTATCCAAATCCTAATAGACTTCTAGAAATCCAAACCTAAATTGAATAAGGAAAACTGAAATTCTTTCCTAATCCCTCTAGGACAAGAATTGGTATACCTCTAATTTTCCTAAAACAATCCTAAACCAACTAGGACATATTTGACGAGCCAAAATCCTAACAATTCCTGATAAGACCACACTTTATTCCCAAACATATTTAAGAACTTAATAATTAAAATTGTGTTGAGAATTTTAAAAATCATATTACACATACGATGCATGGCTGTTAAAGCATAGAGATGACTCTGTAGGACCAATGTTACTCCTTCCTCCCACCTCCAGCTGCCATGTGCATACAGTTCCATCCAAGGCAGCAGTAGCAAATCTATGTCCACAGTGGTCAAACTGCAAAGCTGATATAGATGCAAGAGCATAAGGTGGAGGGACATTTGCAGCAGGCAGCACTCCATAAGTTGCAGTAGTTTTGTCCTTACCAAACTGCATTTAAAAAAATTTATTTTTAGTTATATGTCCTCAAAGGTAACAATAAGAAGACAGCAAAACATTCACAAAAGTGCACTTTACAGTACTTATTATGATTATATTTGAAGACAGTTTCTTCATACTGCATTGTAATATTTAGGAATGAATAATTAACAAAGAAGCACAGGATAGATTGGAGCTCAGTGCAAAATAACATATAAGTCTTCCATGAAATTATAGGTTGCCATAAAACCATGCTTAGTTCTTGTATCCCAAACTAGGTGGTCAATCTGTTGAGAGATGAATCACAAGTACAAGGTGTGAAATGTTTTCTGAGGAGATTATGGATGCCTTCGAAAACAAAATTAATACACAAATGTACCCTAGCAACAAATTATTAGAGACTAGTTAACTGTGACCAGACAAAAAACTTTTGACTCAGCCAAAAGCCTAATCAAGCAAAATACTATATGATAATACAATTCAAAATATCATAAAGACTATCGTGCTCTATTGAGATCTATAAAAAATTTATACAAAACAAGTTAAGGAAACCCAATACAGATATCAGATAAAAGATTGCAAATAGTATCTACAAGTTCTTGAAATTTATACAAATAGTATCTAAAAGATTGTCAAAGTTTCATACCTCCCATAAGTAAATGTGTGTATTGCTAGAACCAACTAAGAAGAAAGGTCTAGACGGGTGACTGGAAAAAGCCCTCGTATTTGCATTCTCCACAGTAGCTGGTGGATCAACAAGCTCCTCAAAGTCCTCTTGAGTTTCCCAACCTAAACCAGACGCACCAATACCAGCATAACCTGGAATCCCAAATGCTCCACCACCCATCAAATCTCTTCCCGGCCTTGTCAAAGAGCCCACACCAACAGTTGCTCCACCCAGTCCAAGGTGTGCACCTTTCTTGCTTCCAAGACCAACACCAGGAGAAACACATGTAGGAGCGGGGGTTGATTCAGAACCAGCCCATCCATTCAGTGGCCAATCGGCTTCTGACCAGATATAGTCTGAATGATCTCCGAAAGACATATCATCTTTCCAATTAAAAAATAATATTCCCTGAATCAGAAAGACGTTGACATTAATTACTGTCTCTGCATGTGCTACCATACTGGATGCAAACTATACAAACAATGACAATACCATTGAAAAATCAGTTGAAACCACACACATGATGTGCATTTCTGGAAGAGTTGATTTTACAATAGAGAAATTAGCAAACTGATCGTAAGAGCTAGCATAAAATAAAAAGTTTATGTTCAATTTTAGTGATTTTCACACAGCTAATGCACACTTGAATTTCTTTTTCCTAAGCTGAACTTTCAACTTCAGTTTAAGATCAAAACTAAACAATTTATGATACGTAGGACACATTTTTCGGTAGTAAGAAGTATGTATGCAATGATTTAACAACACTCTGAACCTACCAGTTGGTTATATTGCATGTATCCAAGTAAATTTTTTTTCCCCTTGTCTTTAAGTGACCTAAATATAAGAGGGTACATATCTCGTGCACAGCACAAGCTAATACAATCAAGCACTTTGAGTATATGACAAAAAAGATAGTCAGCTGAAAATAATTGAAGGATTCTCACCAGATGGAGCTCAAGTTCAGGGCCTTACCTTTCGGTTGCTTGCAAGTGCAGCTTGTCCCTGATCAATGGAGTTGAGACACAATGCCTGATCCAGATAAAAAATAATTACTGTCAAATATTATCAAATGCTCCAAAAATGTTCTCTTTTGAGATTTAGAACCCTAATTCAATACCAAGCTTTCCAATGCAATGATCAATTGATATTTTGTGATTGCCAGAAGTTACAGAGGAAAGAAATGAATAAAAGCTTACCTCCAAAAGCTCCCCGTTTCTCTTATATATCTCTCTTGGGTTTAGAAAATGCGTAACCTCCTTTGTAAGGGTTGTGTCTTTCTGCCAGGCACCAAGGAAAGAATGGCCACCCCGAAATATACTTTTAGCAGGTGATCCAGCTTCAGTACTGGCAGAACTACTGTTAAGTGAAACTTCATGATTGGGAATTTCCTCAGTTTCATCTACAGTTGTAATGCCTCTACATATGTTACTCCATCCTTTAGAGGGTTTACGATCAAGAGAGTGAGACCAGTTTATTTTTTCCTCGGCAAAACTTTCAGATATCATTTTAGGATCAGCACAGGTAACCCATAACATGTCAGATTCATGTCTTTCATCTATTGTGTCCAATTTGACAATATCTGGATTTAGATGCTGATTGAGGGCTCTGGTTTGAGACTGGTTAGATTCTTCTAACCAAACAAGAGTCCTTACATGCAACCCATAATCCATTTTATGCTGCAGAAGTGATGCTAGCTGTTTTACATGATAAGAAGAAACATGTGCAAGTGTGGGCTTCAATAACTTAAGCAAGCTCAAGGACACCAGTTCTATCAGTTCATTTACACTATTGCTATCAGACTGTAAATTTGCGGAGCTAGGTAAGCGTGAAAAATGTTTTCTATCGGGTATACCAGAAAAACAACCATCATCAAGTTTATAGGACAACAAATTCAACTTATGTTTCATGAGTCTGGATATGTGTTGCCATAAACAAGCCCCTATGATTTGCCATCTTTCATCTTCTGGAATTGAATGTGTTATATTTCTATCTTGAGAAACCTGAAGACCTACATTATCAGTAGAAACATTTTGAGCCACAACCTCTCGAATCTGGGGAAGGAGTTTCTTGAGAGTCATCATATCAACTTCATAAGGTGTATGCCCATTAGTAAATGTGATCATAAGGGGTTGCACCAATAGTAAGAGAACTTTTGAGTTTTTACGATGCCAAGCATATGCAAGCTGTACATAATACTCAATCAAATCAATGACTGCAAGGGGTTTCATGGTGAGATCTTCAGTTGAGGAGAAAAAGGCAAATCTCAAAGCAGCCCTTAAACTCTGCAATGACAGTGTAAGACCTTGAAAGTAATACCCCAATGAATCTGACCTCATAGATCTACTATCGCAAGACACGTTGTTTTCAATATAATGTGACTTCAGTATAGAGCAAGTTATACCACAGGCAGCAATAACGCGTGAAAACAAAAGGGAAGTTTCTCTGGTGGCCTTCAAAAGTGGCTTATGCATAAGAGCATATGATAAGAATCTGCCAACTGTTTGGGTTTTATCTAGCTCTTGATGTTGAGAAGTGTATCCATGTAATATATCAAATCCAACGAACCATAGCCCATGATCTTGCAGCAATATTAAAACTGTAGAATGGAAGGGGAAAAATATGATCAGAGTCTAAAAATGTATCATTTCATGCCAGACAAACTACTCAGGTGTGATCAAGGCACAGTCTAAAAATGTACCAGGCTAATAAGATGGAAGGGAACCACTGAAAACTTCTGCTCCAACAGATGAACTGCCGTGTATAACTTCTGTTGGAAAGATTCAAGAACTTTTACATATTCATGATTTTCGTATTCCTTTACACATGTACTAGCTTCAGAAGATCCAAAAGCAATATCTACCCAGCTTGGATGCTCTCTTACCAACTTCGATAAGTATTGAAGTGTCAAATCTAATTTGCCTTGAAACTCCAGATCGAAAGCCACATAACTTGATAACCAATTGAAAGAATTTATTGGAGAAGGATTTAGAATTGCATGTAGATTTTCAGAATGCCCAAGATCTGACATACCCCTTTCATCTGTATCCCCACGAATGGTTGGCAGAGATGAAAGGTACTCCAAAGCTTCAAGCTAACAGTAACAAGAAACAATAAATCCAGGGCTTTCATTCACATAAACAAAACATGAGAATTGTCCTATCAGTCACCTATACATGAAAATCCAAATACACCTCACAAGCTTTAAGAAAACACAGTGCAAGTATGAACCCTAGGAGAGTAGAGGTAGTCTAAAGATAAAAGCTAACAAAAGCTGCAAAATGCACAACCAATTGGCATGCCTTTAGGAGGCTCTATAAGGATTCCCAGCACCCACACCCCTTCAGTATATGTAAACTGGTATGGAAAGCCATTCATGCCAAAGAGCATTATGTGAAGTTGGTGGGAGGCTTCTCCGGATTTGGATAATTTCATCATAAAGATCCTCAAGTACCATATGGGACACATTGTATGGCACCTATTGCACTTACTATAGATCACAAGATCAAAATATTCCAGTACAAAAAACAAGAAACCATTTTGAATAGTACAGTTTATAGCATCTCAATGTATAAGCTGAGCACTGAATCTATATATGGAGTTCATGAATAGGTCAAAGCCAGGCATTAATTTGATAGAGAAAGGTCATGCATTATAAATTATGGAGTTCACGAGTAGGTTAATATGAGACAATAATATAGGCCAACATTTCAGAATGTCATTGAACCTTTTATAAATGGCAAACTCACCTAAAACACTACATTCACATCCACCAAATATCATTCCACATAATAACAGCATGAATCAAAATGTAAACTTACAGGAAGCCCACATCTGTTTAATGCGGTAGCTGTCATCAATATTGCCCACCTGCCAAGGATTGCAATATTTCGCTCCCCAACAGCATTCCTCATGCAATTATTGGTTGCTAGCATTAGACAATACAGACCAACGTTTGGGTCTGAGAAAGCAACACCATTGGACGAAGTGCATGCTTCTCAGTTGCTGAATTTATTTGGAAACCAAGCATGCGTATTAAAGATTGAGAGTAATTCCCCAGCTCCCACTGCAAATCAAGGAGAGTCATTTGTAAGGTATGACATCTGAAAAACCATGGATACGACATATACCGTGGTAGTGTCTTCTTAATAAAAATTCTTATGTTAAACTATTTAAAATCAAGGCACCTCCAAAAGGCTTGCTAACCAATAATCGTCCTTCTCAATTGCAAATGGTAGCATAAACTTTGTAATTAAGTGTCTCTCTAGTGGTCCACCACGCCCCTCAACAAGCCGACAAATCACTAACGCAAGCTGTTCATCGCCAAGGTTCTTTGCACAAATATTGACAGCAGAAGAAGTATCACCTCCAAGCAGAAAGAAAGCAATAGCTAATTCCAGTTGATGTCTCCCCATTAAGACATATGCATTCTTCAAAGCAGCTGCCTTATTTTTCTCCTCCTGTAAGAATAAAATGTGGATGCATGTTAAGACAACCTACCATCAAATGATTAGCTTGACATCGGAGGGGGGAGTGGGGAGAGAGATATATCAGACTTGCGCCAAGAAATGAAGACAAGAAAGAAAAGTCACAACAAGGACGAGGACCTCAAGAAGAAATATTTCTAAAGTTTTCTTCTCCATATTCTTGTAAATAAATGTATACATACCATAACCAGACTATAACTTTACCTGAAAATTACGTGAAAGAAATCCAACAAGGGGCTTATCCTTCTCATCCTTGCTAATTTTGAAAAGGCCAGACAAAACTTGAATTCTATTCAGTGCTATGTATAGCAATGCACAATCTTTAGGATCTTTCCTTTTTAGATACTGCAATCTTGCCAGTTTCTCCATCTACAGTGAGGAAAAAAAAACCCTCGAGTCAGTCAAAGCTGCATAACATCATGAAGAGAATTTTAATCTTTATATTTCTAGCACAGATAATGAGGCTGCATAAAGTTTTCAGCGATCTTAAACATAATGATAAGTAGATAACCAAAAATACTGCACAAAAATAAAGATTAAACAAAATAACTGCCTTTTGAAACTTATCATTGCTTATGGGAAATCAATTTCTTTTCCCTTGGTACACTGGTCAACACCATGCATATGCATCCTACGAAAATGAATGGACACCAAACAGGTTTAGCTACTATGCTTTTTTTCTGTTTTTTTTTTGGGCCAGATAACAGCTTCGGAAATTGGAAAGAAAGAACCAACTTTTCTGGTGACATAAAAAGAGTGCTATTTTCCTAGTTTAGTGCATTAAGAAATATTAAGAATAATAGATTAAAGTATTACCCTTGAACAATATTAAGAATAATAGATTAAAGTATTACCCTTGAACGCAATTGTGCTGTATTTGTAAACCAAAATCCAATACCCAGATTCCGCATTTCTAGCCAAGATGGATCATTAGGTAGGAAAGACCCAAATAAGTTTTCCTGGCAATCAGAGTGGTAGGCCCATCCAATCAACTTGGAGTCAACAACCAACTCCTCCACAGATGCCAATCTACCATGCTTTCTGAAAGAATGTAGTTGCTGAAACCTCAATGCAACCCAAAACCTACAAAGAATGAATACGTAAGAATAAAATAACAGAAATGGAGAAAAAAAGAAGTTAAAAACAATGTTAGAATCATTCTCAAGAATAATGATATCAAAAGTACAGTAAATTAAACAATTTAAAGAAAATTATGGGCAAATAGTATAGTTATATGCAACACTATTAGATGAAAATAGTTCACCATAGCTCAAATGTTTATAGTTGAATAATTTTACCTAACTTAAACAAAGAGATCTTTCAAATTTTACCATAACCTGTAAGGGACTACCCCAAATGTCAGATTTGTGGCATGTAACCACCCCAAGAATATAAAGGTTTGAATTACAGTTTTTAAGGGCAAACAATGATGCAAGACTATTTCTATAATGAAAATAAAAATAAACATGAGATTCATGCAAACCACAAGCTAATCAAGGTTAACAAATAATTGGAATTCTTTACAAACTGCATCCTACATTTGGATACCTTCCTTAGTGTGTATCCTACACAGGACAGGAGCAGAATTAAACAACTGGATATACCTTTTATCTTAGTTCCATTCCACCCTTTCTAGCAAAACAGGACTGGGAATGCATAGTCTTCAGTAGTCAACAGGTTATCTAATCAAAAGTTTAATTCACTAAACATTTCATTCTAAGGAAAAAGACCAGAACATAAAACAACATGAACCTAGTACGTAAAATCTTTCAGCAGATCTTCTTTAAGAATCACAAAATCTCACAAATACTCTGGAAAGTATCCGTAATTCCAGTAACATGCATTCACTGCTTTTTGAGAAGCATAGGGCATTTGGTGGGGAAGGAAGGCAGAAGCTTTAACAAATTGTTTGTCTTGGCTGAGTTTTGTAGGGTGTGTATGGAACAAAATATAAGGGTCTCTAAAAAGTATAGAGGGGAGGGTGCAGAGGTATTGTGGGATAGTTATCCGCTTTGGTTTCTTTAGGGTTTTGGGCCATACCATTTTGTCTAGGTATGCGAATTGGAAGGCTGTTGTTACTTAAAATCCAGTTTTGCTTGTTTTGATGTAATGTAATTATACTGTATTTTAGCTAGAAATTAGAGTTTGTTCACTGTTTTGTTTTCAGTGGACAGCTTGTCCACTGTGAATGCACCTTTAGTTACATTTGAAAAAATGATTCACATAGAAAATACAGAAAGGATGTAGTCAACAAAAGTCAGAGTTACCTCCGTCCAGGTTCATCAAGACTTTCATATGCAGAACCAGAGTGTGAATTAGTCATTTCAATAAGAAGATCTATAATAGAAAGAATTTGAATCTTCTCCATGTCACTTATAGCTGCTGACTTGTATAACTTCTCAAAAGGCTCAACAAAGTCACTAAGTTCAGTTTTTGTTGAGGATGAATTCAACTGATTACTGGAAGCATAGGAGTCCAAACTGTATGTAAATTGGTCCAAGTTTCTTTGAAACTGAGAAGATGAAGTAACTAGAGAAGCATCACCGCTCCATTGAAATCCTCTGTCATTTGAATATACTGAGATACGTACATCAAAAAAACTTGACAAAGGAATTTGTGGAACACAAATGCTATATTTTGCAGGGCTATACTTCCTCTCAGGAGAAGAATTAGAAGAAAGAAACTCATTAAGATGCCTCAGAGCAATGTAAGCACGCTTCCAATTTCCTAGACACATTACAGATTCCATGTTTATTAACATAATTAAATATTAGAAACACGCTTACTTGAAAAGAAAAAAAAAAGTGATCTAAGAAGTCCAAACAGGCAACATTAGGAAACTGCTAACAGAGAAAAAACAGACATGCAGAGAGGTAGGGAGGGAGGAGAGAGAGGGGGCAGTGGATGGAAGATTTTAACCAGTATTACATAACTCAGTTGAACATCTGAATTTAAAAATGATATTCTAGTTCTTGGTTTCTAACACGATACGCTACTTCACCAAAATAAGTAAACTACTGAAATAATACCTGAATAGATATTCATAAAGAGGGCCTCAGGGTGATAAACTGGCAGAGATCCATTTAACTTCTCGATCACTTCATGCATGTTCCATAAACCTAGCTTGGTAGCCGAACCACACTTCAGTTGAGCCCTTGCTAAAAACAAGCTGCTGGACAGATAATCCTTTTTCAAATCAATCTCCAATGGTATACGGGACTTGCAATCTCTTCTACTGTCACCAAGTAAAATTTTCTTGAATTGATCAAGTCCACAGTCAATGAACACCGTAGAATCAATATCTTCTTCCATTCTACCCAAATAATCCGTGCAATTTGGATCGGCATTAGCAAGATGTTTCTTATTTATAGGGAACAGCCACTGACTATTTACACAAAAGTAACTATTGTGAACAAATATAGCTGTTGCTCGGGGGCCCCAAAAGAAGTCATAAATAGGAGGGAAAGTACGAGCAGACGCAATGCAAACCCAGATGTCCTTTTTCAATAATTTTCCAGAGTTTAATAAAGTCTGACCACCACAACGCTGCTGAGAATATACTTGCAACTGATTCTGTGTGCAGGCTCCAAGCAGTAACTGACCATTTCCACAGTATAGCCAATTTAAAGCAACAAGATCTTGACCGAAGGATAATGTATCCTCTAACATAAAAGTCCCTGCATCTGCAAGGCGTACAGGGTCCCATATACGAAGAGTGCTAACAGTATTGGAAGGAAGCTCCTTGCAGATGGTTGCTATCTTACGACCACAATCCGATAAGCATATAGAGCTAATGGGTCCTTGATGTGCCACTAACATACCCACAAGTTCCCATGGAATTTGAGGTGTTGATGGCTTATCCATGTTACTCCTCCACAATTTCAAGCTACCATCAGAGCAGCCTGTAGCCAGTATATATGGAGGACAGCATCGATCAATAGTAGAAGCCAAACTTTTTTCTATACAGATCAATCTACCCGGACAGACCACAGCAAAACTTGAAACATCATCATGCGTGTGAGGATCTGGTATCTTTGATGAGCAAGGTTTTACATTAAGACAATATCTTTCATTGGCAAAAGTAGTTTCAAATCGCCACATACTGCCTTCAGGAGCACTTCCAGCATCAAATTGACACTCACAGTAGCTTCTTGAAAAATCAAAAGAATGCAAGGTGATTTCCCAAGAAAGAGCCTGAAACCCATTCATCCATACACCCAAAAGCATAAATTTATTAGATTTTAGGGTTTTATGACAAGTTGAAGGCAAAGGAATTGAAAAGATACCAGTGGGACCATTCTCATACGGACCATGACCTGTAAAAGGTATTGTGCATAAGTAGTGACATTCTATACTTTCTTCCTCATTATGATGGAATTTTACAACAAAGCAATCAACGCCTCCAGCATGTCCCATAAGAAGAACAATTGCTTCATTTACTATTGATGGTGCCCACCTCAAGCTTGTATATTTGGAACATGATCCTTGTGTTACAAGTTTCCCACAAAGCTCCCATGTTGGAATTAGTGTTGGACGGCCCAAAATGCAGTTGGAAATGGTAGAAAAAAACCAAAATAGCAGTAGTCCACAAGAATCTAGAGAGACAGCCAATTCAACTTCGCAGCTATAAGGATGCACAGCTACTTGTAAGATTCTTCCAGCATGACCATCCAAATTCAAGAGTCCACCAGCTGAACATGATAAGATGTTCTCAGTACCAGATTTATTAAGGGATATATCCTCGGCATTATTTGAAGTTTGAGTATATAATTGTGACCAAACCAAGGAATTACAAGGTAATAACTGAACAAAAGAACATAATGTTGGTGGACCCGACAAGCAGTTCCTCGAGATAACAACTTTATTAAGAGGAATTCCATCTTTATAATTAGAAAGTCCCCCTTTTAGCCCTTGTAGTTTTTGTGTCTTCCATAAGGTGACCCGTGGAAATCTTATTGGGGAGACATCATCAAGACAGTGTATAGCCCAGAAATTGATCAACATTCCAGGGCCAGACCCAATTAACCACTCACAGTTACCAGGTTGATCTTGCTCGTAACCTTTTCCAAAGAAAATTTGTTTAGCTCCCTCACTAGTTTTATGTACACCCCCAATTTCTGTGGCCCACATCAGATATATATCAGTGCCTAGAATCCCATTCAGTGCCTGATTTATCTCAATTACAGCGGCTACAGAAAATGAACACCTCATTGTTTTGTGGTCATTAATGTCCTTACCAACTTTTCTTCCCCTTCCATCATCAACCTCGCACCATAACCTTGCAGTTCCATCTGTGCTACATGTGAGTAACACTTGCCTCGGTGGATGTTTTGCATCTCTATTTAAACTTCCTGTTAATGGCCTCCATTGAATCATTGAGATAGGATGAGGATGATGTAGCTCGGATTTCAAAAAACCAGATTTTCCAACACGTTGGCATACTAGCACACATTTGCTAGCCTTATTGGTCAACAATCCTTCAGTCTGATAAGCTGCAGTTGCAAAAAGTCCTTCAACAGACCAAGTTGCAGAGACCATACTTTGTGGCATGTCTGCTTTAAACTTCCAAGCAATTTCCCAAGACCTGCCATTTCTTTTCCACAAAACCACATCAATTCCACCGGCAATAATTCCATCCCCTGAGCCCGTCCATCTCATTGCCTCGACCTTTGTAGACTGTACAAGTACTGCATTCTGGCTCCAACAAAAAGAACCTGAATATGAGTAAAAAGATTTGAAATTTAAGACATACAAACCAAATTAAGAACAGAATCCAGATGCACTGCATATAAATTACTTAAGGAATGCAGAAAACCATAATAATGCCAACTAGTTGTAATCAAAAGGTCACTTGGTTTTTTCCTCATTCGTTTTCATGATAAACCAAAATGAAAATTATAACATTTATCCTCCTTACTATACATGCAAGTTCCAGCTGCCAATTCAGAATCTCAACATTTCACCTCATTTTCTATCTCAATTTTCTTAGCTACCAATCAGGAAACATGGAACTTTTACTGCTAACAGTTACACACCTGCTGTGACTAGACATTCACTCAAGTCCTGCTGTCAATTCAAAATCTTTAACATTTCACCCCATTTCTCAGTAACCAAACTAAAACAACCTCCAACCCTCACGCACCTTTGGACCTGGCCGAATCATGAGAGAACACCCAAACGCAATTCTCAGCCGCGGCAGCTAGCTCACCGATCGAGGGCGTGGACGGGGACCAAGAGACGGCTTCGACTGCCGACGAGGGGTCGCCGGAGAGCTCGAAGATTTGACGGAAAATGGGTCCTATTACAGTTTCGGCATCGGAGAGTGGGGAGGGGAAGTGGGAGATCACTAGGAGCGAGGAGGCTCCGTAGGCGACCCATGAGAGTTCTAGAAAGTCCGGCAGCCAGTCGAGGGTGCATCCGGGTGGATCGGATCGGGTCGGAGCGGGAGGAGTTGGGTCGGATGGAAGGAATTGGAGAGGAAGGTGGTGAGTGGGGTCCACGGTTGAGGGTAGGTCTACGTCTGGCATTGGGTTTTTGGGTTTCAGAGGACAAAGTGAGTGAAGAACAGAAGAAGAAGGAAGAAGGAAGAACGCAGAGGTTGAAGGACCAGAGCAGAACACACGGTAAAATGTGCGCGTGCGTGTATTTGTTGCGCAAAGATAACGACGTCGTCTGCATCAAACGATACAAAGAAAATTTTATCCTCTAAGACCATCTCCAACCATGTTGGGGTTAAACTCAAATTTCCACTCTCCAAAACAATTATTCATGTATTTTCAAGACTTAAATATTTTTTTCCTCCAACCTTACAGACTCATAATTTGAGTCCATAACTTTATTAACCTCTAATTTTTTTCTTTGGTTAATTTTTCTTCACATTATTTTTATTTCAACATTCATGATTTAATTTTATGAACATTTTAACCTAAAAAAATCCAAAATCCAAAACATAATATAATTTCACTTAAAAATCAAAACATATTGAAATAAATCATAATTACAATTAAGATAAATGATAATCACAAAATTATTTTGAGTTGAATTTGATTAGAGTAATTATAAAAATTAATTTTTCCGTTAGATTTAAATTTCAGCCATTGGATGTGAATTTTTCCCATTGAAATTGCTTAAAAATATGCTGGCCATTGATTATATGTAGAATGAAAACAAAAACAAAAACAAAATTGACACAGCAACTTAATGCAGCCATTGGATTGAAACAAATAATTGTTCAGGGCTTGACAAGTGGCTCAAGCAGCATGTGTAAGTTGGCAACAAGTGGTCCAGGTAGTTGAGGTCTTCACGTGGCTCCTTGGTTTGATGCGAGTTGGGCCCCACAACAATTCCGCCTGGACTGGAAAGCTGGGCCAAATAGCGCCCAAGATTTCAGTCTGCCTAAAATTCCCCCCGTCCCTATACATGCGTTGGAGATGAAATGGGGCTAAATTTTGAGATTTTTTTGGGTTTAGCCCAGGGTTGGAGATGGTCTAACTAAAAAAAAAAAAGGGTTAATTACAATTGAATACCCTATAGTTACACTCTTAAGATATGTTAATCCTTATCTTTTCAATTTTTACAATCACATACCCCGATCTTTTAAATTTTTTACAAGGAAGTAAGTAAGGTAGCAGGAATAGATCTACTAGGCCTTGAGTCGGGTTTGAACTCCTCTCCCCTCACTACTCTCTTTGGTTCTGCCTTTAAGAGGCATGTGCTTATATTAGATCTCTCCATTAGTTGCCTACATGGCATTTATGGGTCCCAAAATTTTATTTTTTAATTTTAAATTGATTAATGTATGAATAAAATAATTTTTTTTTTGGAAAATTTGAAGAAAAAGAGGAGAAAAAAAAATCTTAGTTTATGCTACTAGGGTTTATATGGAATACCAAAATTTTTAAAATATTATCTTAGTTCTTCTCCCCCTTTCCCCATGACCACCACTGTACCACCCCAACTCCAAATTTATTTCCTATTTTATTTATTTAAGTGAAATTACGAATTTACCCTTGGAATAGGGATATTTTGGTTATTTTCTTATTCGGAAGGATTTTGGGACAACGAGTGGTTTGGTTGCATAGGTCGTACTGAGATGAATCCGTAGACAAGCGGGTAGGCTTGAAACGGAGTTGTAACAAAGATTTGGCTACCAAAATAAGTTCAGTGGCAAACTTGTAATTATTTCGAAAGGAGTTAGTAAAAATCTGGACATGAGACTGGTCCTCGAAACCATCACTCACTCACTCACTCTCTCTCTCTTTCTCTTTCTCTCTTTCTCTCTCTCTCTCTCTCTCTCTCTCTCTCTCTCTCTATATTTTCTCTCTCTCTGAAACCATCACTCTCCTTCTCTCTCTTCGATTCTTGCAGCACTGGCCACAGCTGGACATGAGACTGGTCCCGATCGACTCCTCTCGAAGCCCCGAACACGAACCACCCGTTTTCTTAACTGGAAACCTCGAATCCTGTCGGTGGTGATGACTGGTTTTTCTCAATTTTTCCCGTCGTTGCGCCGCCCGATTCAGGTGAAACATGTGGGGTTTCTTCCTCTTTTTACTTGCTCTAGCTGTCTGTTGCTTAGGATTGGAACGATTTTGAGTTTGGGAAACCAATTTTGGAATCTAGGTTTTGGCCAAATTGCAAAGTGAAATTCCGGCCAGTTGCTGTGCAAATTGGACCTTCCCGTAGTTAAATGAAGTGATCCTTGCCTCGAGTAGTACCTAGGGTAGGAAAGGTGAGTGGTGGTGTGGAGTTTTTCCGTCCCCGGAAATTACGCTACACACACACGCGCTGCTGGCACGTGTGGCGGTGTGTGGGCAAGGTGGTGAGGCCACATTCTTATTCTGTTATAATCCTTGTGTTGTCATGAGCGAGTAGGTATGCTCAGATTTCAATTCGGACGTCGTTTGACTATCGAACGGATTTTGCATATTGTTATTCGGGTTCGATAGGTTCTAACCGTTAGATCGTTTCCAAATTAAAATATGTTGTTCAAGGCACTCTTAGAATCATATAGAATTTTGCGGATTGTGAATCGGAGCCCCAAATGTTCCAATTCAATAATTCGAAGTTGTAGTTTGCGATAACAGTTCAATTGTGAGCGATCCGACCGTCCCTTTCGGATCACACCTGCAAGATGCCTTTCCTAACCCGTAGTCGGACCTTAGGATATCTTGTCCTACATACACGCACTGGGAACTCGGGGATTTAAGTATTTAATTTGTGATTTCCGTTTTGAAGTGTTGTTTTATTAATTAAGGGTTCGTATATCGAAATAGGTGCTTTGGTAGATCGTACACAGTAGGTGGGACCCTCTCAGGGTCGACCAGCTTGGGACTATTTGTGAGTGGACTTTGTTTTCAATCATACGCATGATTTTATTGATGAAAGATTTATGCATAATGTTTTAAATGGTGTATTGGTTATATTATATATTCGGTGGTTGAATTTGATGTTCTTATGAGCTTTGGCAATATATATTTTGGGTTTTGATATATTTGAGTATCGTGAGTATGTTTATACGGATTTTGGGGAAATTCTAGCTATATTGTCTATATGTGGGGTACTTGGATTGTTGAGGTGAGATTATGGAAGGATTTGTGTATGAGGGGTTGTTGAGAGATGTATGATTACACTATGTAAGTACCATCCCCAGTTACTAGGCTTCCCACACGTGGCGTTGGAATTTCCGGCGTGTGGGAAGAACATGTTGTTATTAGTCTCACACATGGCGTTGGAATTTCCGGCGTGTGAGACACTTCCCATACGTGGCGTTGGAATTTCTGGCGTATATGAAGATTATGTATATTGCTCGGGATCATCACAGATGGCATTGGCATTTCCGGTGTGTGATGATGTAGTCTACAAGCATTGGAAGTTCCGGCGTGTAAGCTATGGAGTTTCATCCCCCGGTTGGATCGCTCATCCCTAGACGCAGGATAGCACCTGGAAATCCTACGGGCTAGCCAAACAATCCCCCGGTTGGATTGTTTCCCCGGTACCTAGGTAGTGTGATGAGTATATTGTATATTGATAATTATATATATTATCTCTATATATATAGGTGTGAGTGTAAAGCAATTAGAGTATATGCAATGGGTGGTAAGAGCATTATAATTTTGGGAATAAAGTTTATGGATTGAGTGATTGGTGGTTTTAAAGGGTTTTAGAGATTAATGTTTTTGAGCTTTTGATATTGAATTGTGAATTTGCATGCTTTGGGCATTATTTTTACACGGTGGGGATATTATGTTGTTTTAAATGCAAACTCACATGTTTTCTGTTTTTCGCCCCCCAAACAGTAGTCGCTCCAGGAAGGTTGCAAGCTGTGTACGAGGCTCGAACTATGACTTAAGTAGTTAGGATTGAGTAATTTCTTTCTACTCAACTGTTGTTGTAAATTAAATCTGTTAGATACTCTGTTACTGCCCATGTTAGGTTTTACTTGTGAGGCCAGAGGCCATTTTAGTATGTACTGTTGAATGTTGAAAGCACGCTGTTGGTTGAGATTATTTTATGTATATTATGCAGGTTGAATTTTGTTGGGTTTGTTCAATTTACAGGGGAGACTCTGCCAAAATTTTGGTAGAAAGTCTCGGCTTTTAGTAAGTGGGCCCGGCATCGGGGTGATGTCGGTAACAAGACGAGATCCGTCCCGGGTTCCGAAAAATTTCAGGGCGGGTTCTGTCAGCTTGGTATCAGAGCATTAGGTTAATTTTCCTTTGACTTTTGCACTTTTGTTGCATTGTTGAGACTAATTATTTTATGGTTTCTGTTGTGTAGAACCATGTCAGCTCGCAGAGCTAGAACAAGGGGTTGCGGTCAGAGATGGGGGCCATATCCGCCACCTCCATCTTCGTCACTATCTCTGTCACCACCAGTGCCTTCGCCTCCACCATCTCCACCAGTGCCTTCCCCCACCCCCCAAAAAAAAACCTTTGAATTTCTTCTTCACAACCCTCAATCTCCACCGAGCCCCACGAACAGTTGTGGCATCGAAGCAGAAACATCTGCTGAAGTATATCTTGCTCTTCCATCCTCATCCTTCACAAGCAAAAGTTTCTCAATACAACTTGCAACATAAGAGTGAACAACATTTGACTCGGCATGAAGAAACTGACTCAAAAGTGGAAAAAACTGTAATGCAACATGCATTGGAAACTTGTGAAGAATTTCAATGCGCCAGCCTTGAGCATTGGAAACTCATTCACATCCTTACTTTGCAATATCTAAACAATTGATGTCATAAAGAAATTCTCCAGGGTACCAATTTTTGGCAAATCAATATGATGGTCCTCTTTATTAAAAATTGGTCTAGCCAAGCACAAAGCGCACTCCATCTTGTTCCAATACATGAAGGGGTTTGAGTTATAACAGTTTGTCAAGGTCTGTATCTATTCAGAACCAACATCAGTAACCTGTCGTTCATAATTGGTAGCTATCCCTTTAAGAAACTTACATGCAATCTGACAGGATCAGCCCCGAATTCCTCGGAACTCGAGATGAATCCTGTGGAATTTCCGACATCACCCCGATGTCGGGTCCACTCACTAAAACTGTAACCTCCTTTTTCAAAAAGGAGTAAGGGCACAAGACTATCTGCCGAAATTTCGGTAGAGTCTCCCCTGTAAATTGAACATTCCCCAAAATTTCCACATGCATAAAACACATTTAATAACCCAACCGACAACATGCACAATATAATTTCATGCAATTCAAATAATCGGCCTCCAGCCTTCACATAACATAAATTAACTTCCCAAATTTAGCATGCATCCTCTATCATCTAACTCCCCCAAATATCTAACATATGAGGTTTTAACCTCCTAACACAAACACAAGTAGTTTAGGGCCTCAGCCTAAACCGTGCAACAATCCAAAAAGGATATCAAACCTAACTGAACCAAAATCACACAATAATCACACTCGCTTAGTCCACTGAACATGCCTCAATTCAACCATAAGCTAGATCATGAAAAATAGGTAGAAATCCATACCTTACTCGTCAAATTTAGTGGAGAAATGAGAGAGAACGAGCACTTTGAAAATTCGGGAAAAACCGCCGGATTTTCTGCAATTTCCGGCGAAACTCGCGGTTGCTGGCGGCGGGGCTTAGCTAGAGTTGGAAGCGGAAGACCAGCCGGTCATTTTGGGACCAGCGCCACCTCGAATGGTGGCCGGAGGAAGCGGTGGCGGCGGAAAAACCGCCGTTGCTGATATTTACCAATTTACTTAGGACCGGGTCGTTACACAATCCTCCGCTTAATACGAATATCACCTTCCATATCCCTCTTAATGAACTTAATATAGTTCACCTTAAACAGTTCTTCATCCTCATCCCTCAACCTCATAATTGGGATCACAATGTCTTGACAAATCTGTGTTATCATTAAATGTCCAACAAAAAGATTATGATCCACGCTTGTGCTAAGGGTGGTCAAAAAATTAATAGCAGTAAAAGCTACACGATCACAGTTAGACACCTTAGACACATTCAACAATAATTTCTACACACCAATTGCAAAATCATTCCACGAGGTTTGAAAGTTTTTCCCCTCATTTTGAATACAAAGGTTAGCAGCCATGCACACGGCTGCGCGCAACTCAACCAGGGCAAGCCCATCAGCACTACTCTCAATCGCGGGATAATAAGTGGCTAAACACGGTTTCATCTCCTCGATCTAAACATTTATAGTGCCTTCAAAAAACTGAGGAAAATCTTGAAAATTCAAATTCAAAGAGTAAAAAATCATACACCACAATATCTGCGCCTTGAAAAGTTGGTTAAGGGACTCACCATGGGAATTGACAAGTTCATTCAAACGTGCAATTTCAATGAAAATGTCCAAAAAGGGTATGGCAAAACGCTCTAAAAGTATTTCAAATGATTGCACTCATACCCAAAAACTCTTAAATATAGAGTTTGCAATGCCGAGAGTATCGTTAAGGCCGGTGTAGTCTTTATCGCTCTTAGCTTTTTGGAGGCGGGAAATGAGGTCAGAGAGAAAATATGGCCACCTATCTAGCCAATCGTGCTTGCGTATGAGGACTACTGCTTCAGTGAGTTGGCTTCAGATTTTTTTGCATGGCAGAGAGCATGAGGGTTACAATACCGGCTTTAATCTTCTCATTCTCTACTTCAGATATGGAGGACTCGTCATCCGAGGAGGAATTTGGGCCCCATCGAGCCTTAAGTTAGTTTTTGAAGTTGAAGAAGGCCACATGTCGGATCTTTTCATCGTAAACGGGGTGGGGGACGATGTTGAAGAGGGCAATGGAGTAGTTGGGGCATTGAAACGCCTCGGAGAGTGAAGCTTTGGCCTAACGTCGAGGCTCCTATTCTTGAGACAGAGGTGTGTAAGTCCAGACAAAGGAGGTGCAATTCTTTTACGTTCCACAATGGGTTATTTGAAGTTGAACCTTTCGAAGGAACTAACAATGAACCCCAGAAGAAACAGACACCCGAGCCCTAAAAGAGATCGACAATATTGAAACCTCCCAAAATATCTCGTTATATCCTAACTTGGCCTCGTCAATGGGTCGGCCTAGCTAGCCCATACCAAATTTAATGAGCTCGAGCCGAGTCTGGCCGAGCATTGAATAGGAGAGAGAAAATAACGGGCTGGGCTAGGCCGGGTTTTTTTGAAACTCAAAGCCCAAGCCTAGCCCATGGGCCAAGCTTGAAAAAGCCTATTCGACTAGGCTTGTGGCCCCTAACCACCTATCAGATCTTTTTATCGTACACTAGCTGGGCGATGATGTTGAAGAGGGCAAGGGAGTAGTTGGGGCATTGAGATCCCTCAGAGAGTGAAGCTTCGGCTTGACGGTAATGGTCCTATTCTTGAGATAGAGAGGCGTGTAAGTCCAGATAGAGGCAGTGCAATTCTTTTACGTTCCACTATGGGTTGTTTGAAGTTGAACCTTTGGAAGGAACTAACAATGAACCCCAAGAAGAAACAGACACCCGAAACCTAGAAGAGATCGACAACATTGAAACCTCTCAAAATATCTAGTTATATCCCAACTAGGCTTTGTAAATGGGTCGGGCCAGCTACCCCAGACCAAATTTAACGGGCTCGAGCTGAGTCTGGCCGGGCATTAAATAGGAGAGAGAAAATAACGGACTGGGCTGGGCCGGGTTTTTTTTGAAACTCAAAGCCCAAACCTAACCCATGTGCCAAGCTTGAAAAAGCCTATTCGACTAGGCCTATGGCCCATAACTACCTATTGGATCTTTTTATCGTACACTAGCTGGGTGACGATGTTGAAGAGGGCAATGGAATAGTTGGGGCATAGAGACGCCTTAGAGAGTGAAGCTTCGGCCTGACGGTAATGGTCTTATTCTTAAGACAGAGAGGCGTGTAAGTCCAGATAGAGGCAGTGCAATTCTTTTACGTTCCACTATGGGTTGTTTGAAGTTGAACCTTTGGAAGGAACTAACAATGAACCCCCAGAAGAAACAGACACCCGAACCCTAAAAGAGATCGACAACATTGAAACCTCCCAAAATATCTAGTTATATCCCAACTAGGCCTTGTAAATGGGTCGGGCCAGCTAGCCCAGACCAAATTTAATGGGCTCGAGCTGAGTCTAGCCGGGTATTAAATAGGAGAGAGAAAATAACGGGCTGGGCTGGGCCGGGTTTTTTTAAAACTCAAAGCCCAAGCCTAACCCATGGCCAAGTTTGAAAAAGCCTATTCGACTAGGCCTATGGCCCCTAACCACCTATTGGATATTTTTATCGTACACTAGTTGGGCGACGATGTTGAAGAGGGCAATGGAGTAGTTTGGGATTGAGACGCCTTGGAGAGTGAAGCTTCGGCCTGACAGTAATGGTCATATTCTTGAGACAGAGAGGCATGTAAGTCCAGATATAGGCAGTGCAATTCTTTTACATTCCACTATGGCTTGTATGAAGTTGAACCTTTCGAATGAACTAACAATCAATCCCCAGATGAAACAGACACCCGAACCCTATAAGAGATCAACAATATTGAAACCTCCCAAAATATCTAGTTATATCCCAACTAGGCCTTGTAAATGGGTTGAGCCAGCTAGCCTAGACCAAATTTAATGGGCTCGAGCTCAGTCTAGCCGGGCATTAAATAGGAGAGAGAAAATAACGGGTTGGGCTGGGCCGGGTTTTTTTGAAACTCAAAGCCCAAGCCTAACCCATGGGCCAAGCTTGAAAAAGCCTATTCGACCAGGCCTATGACCCCTAACTTCCTATTGGATCTTTTTATCATACACTAGCTGGGCGACGATGTTGAAGAGGGCAATGGAGTACTTGGGGCATTGAGAAGCCTTGGAGAGTGAAGCTTCGGCCTGACTGTAATGGTTCTATTCTTGAGATATAGAGGCGTGTAAGTCCAGATAGAGGCAGTGCAATTCTTATACGTTCCACAATGGGTTGTTTGAAGTTGAAACTTTGGAAGGAACTAACAATGAACCCCCAAAAGAAACAGACACCCGAACCTTAGAAGAGATCGACAACATTGAAACCTCTCAAAATATCTAGTTATATCCCAACTAGGCCTTGTAAATGGGTCGGGCCAGCTAGCCCAGACCAAATTTAATGGGCTCGAGCTGAGTCTGGCCGAGCATTAAATAGGAGAGAGAAAATAACGGGTTGTGCTGGGCCGGGTTTTTTTGAAACTCAAAACCCAAGCCTAACCCATGGGCCAAGTTTGAAAAAGCCTATTCGACTAGGCCTATAGCCCCTAACTACCTATTGGATATTTTTATCGTACACTAGCTGGGCGACGATGTTGAAGAGGGCAATGGAGTAGTTGGGGCATTGAGACGCATTAGAGAGTGAAGCTTCGGCCTGACGGTAATGGTCCTATTCTTGAGACAGAGAGGCGTGTAAGTCCAGATAAAGGCAGTGCAATTCTTATACGTTCCACTATGGGTTGTTTAAAGTTGAACATTTCGAAGGAACTAACAATGAACCCCTAGAAGAAACAGACACCCGAACCCTAGAAGAGATCGACAACATTGAAACCTCCCAAAATATCTAGTTATATCCAAACTAGGCCTTGTAAATGGGTTGGGCCAACTAGCCTAGACCAAATTTATTGGGCTCAAGCTGAGTCTGGTCGGGCATTAAATAGGAGAGAGAAAATAACAGGTCGGGCTGGGCCGGGTTTTTTTGAAACTCAAAGCCCAAGCCTAACCTATGGGCCAAGCTTGAAAAAGCCTATTCGACTAGGCCTATGGCCCCTAACTACCTATTGGATATTTTTATCGTACACTAGCTGGGCGACGATGTTGAAGAGGGCAATGGAGTAGTTGGGGCATTGAGACGCATTAGAGAGTGAAGCTTCGGCCTGACGGTAATGGTCCTATTCTTGAGACAGAGAGGCGTGTAAGTCCAGATAAAGGCAGTGCAATTCTTATACGTTCCACTATGGGTTGTTTGAAGTTGAACATTTCGAAGGAACTAACAATGAACCCCTAGAAGAAACAGACACCCGAACCCTAGAAGAGATCGACAACATTGAAACCTCCCAAAATATCTAGTTATATCCCAACTAGGCCTTGTAAATGGGTTGGGCTAGCTAGCCCAGACCAAATTTAATGGGCTCGAGCTGAGTCTGGCCGGGTATTAAATAGGAGATAGAAAATAACGGGCTGGGCTGGGCCGGGTTTTTTTGAAACTCAAAACCCAAGCCTAATCCATGGGCCAAGCTTGAAAAAGCTTATTTGACTAGGCCTATGGCTCCTAACCACCTATTGGATATTTTTATCGTACACTAGCTGGGCGACGATGTTGAAGAGGGCAATGGAGTAGTTGGGGCAATGAGATGCCTTGGAGAGTGAAGCTTCGGCCTGACGGTAATGGTCCTATTCTTGAGACAGAGAGGTGTGTAAGTCCAGATTGAGGCAATGCAATTCTTTTACGTTCCACTATGGGTTGTTTGAAGTTGAACCTTTGGAAGGAACTAACAATGAACCCCCAGAAGAAACAGACACCCGAACCCTAGAAGAGATCGACAACATTGAAACCTCCCAAAATATCTAGTTATATCCCAACTAGGCCTTGTAAATGGGTCGGGCCAGCTAGCCCAGACCAAATTTAATGGGCTCGAGCCGGGCATTAAATAGGAGAAAGAAAATAACAGGTTGGGCATCGCCGGATTTTTTTGAAAATTCAAAGCCCAAGCCTAGCCCATGGGCCAAGCTTGAAAAAGCCTATTCGGCCAGGCCTATGGCTCCTAACCGCCTGTCGGATCTTTTCATCGTACACGGGTTGGGCGACGATGTTGAAGAGGGCAATGGAGTAGTTGGGGCATTGAGATGGCTCAAAGAGTGAAGCTTCGGCCTGACGGCGAGGGTCCTATTCTTGAGACAGAGAGGCGTGTAAGTCCAGACAGAGGCCGTGCAATTCTTTTACGTTCCACTATGGGTTGTTTGAAGTTGAACCTTTCGAAGAAACTAACATTGAACCTCAAGAAGAAACAGACACCCGAACCCTAAAAGAGATCGACAATATTGAAACCTCCCAAAATATCTAGTTATATCCCAACTAGGCCTTGTAAATGGGACGGACCAGCTAGCCCATACCAAATTTATTGGGCTCAAGCCGAGTCGAGCCGGGCCTTAAAGAGGAAAGAGAAAATAACAGTTGGGCTGGGCTGGGTTTTTTTGAAAATTCAAAGCCCATGCCTAGCCCATGGGCCAAGCTTGAAAATGCCTATTGGGCCGAGCCTATGGCCCCTAGCCTCCTGTTAGATCTTTTCATCGTACATGGGCTAGGCGACAATGTTGAAGAGGGAAAGGGAGTAGTTGGGGCATTGAGACACCTCAGAGAGTTAGAGGCGGTGTAATTCTTTTACGTTCCACTTTGGGTTATTTGAAGTTGAACTTTTTGAAGAAACTAACAATGAACCTCTAGAAGAAATAGACACCTGAACCCTAGAAGAGATCGACGACATTGAAACCTCATAAAATATCTAGTTCTATCCTAATTAGGCCTCATTAATGGTCCAAATTTAATGGGCTTGGGCCGAGTTGGGCCGGTCTTTAAAGAGGAAAGAGAAAATAACGGGCTTGGCAGGGTTCGGTTATTTTTGAAAATTCAAAGCCCAAGCCTAGCCTATGGGCCAAGCTTGAAAAAGTCCATCGGGGCAGGCCTAAATGGACCTAGTTTTTTTTATTTTTTATTTTTGATATGTAGTTGTTTTGTTAGTTCTTTTTTTTCTTTCTTTCTATGTTTTGGTGTGTTTCTATCTTTTTTTTCATAGTTCTCTATTTACATTTGTCTCTATGTTTATGTCTCCAGTTTTTTCTTTGTTCATAACTTCATAGTTTTTTTCCCCATAAATATAAAGATATAGTTATACAACCTTGTGGTAATAAAATCACATTTTATGTCATGCTTCATTTTTTCAATTCTTACAATGATAATAGATAATGATTTTCTCCATATTTCATTTAACTTGGGTTTTTTCATATATATATATATATTTGTTTATATGAATGTCAGCCCGTAGGCCGGGCTTTTATGGGCAGGCGGGGTCGTGCTTTCTTCGGCTCAAACGAGCCGGGCTTGTGGCGCTAACCGCCTGTTAGATCTTTTCATCGTACACGGGTTGTGCGATGATGTTGAAAATGGCAAGGGAGTAGTTAGACGCCTAGGAGAGTGAAGCTTCGGCCTGACAGCAAGGCTCTTGTTCTTGAAACAGAGAGTTGTGTAAGTCTAGACAGAGGCGGTGCAATTCTTTTACATTCCACTCTGGGTTGTTTGAAGTTGAACCTTTCGAAGAAACTAACAATAAACTCCCAGAAGAAACAGACACCCGAATCCAGAAAAGATTGACGAAATTGAAACCTCCCAAAATATCTAGTCATTTCCCAACTAGGCCTCGTCAATGGGCTGAGCCAGCTAGTCCGGCTCAAAGTTAATGGGTTTGGGCCGAGCCGGGCTGAGCTTTAAAGATGAGAGAGAAAATAACGGGTTAGGCTGGGCCGAGTTTTTTTGAAAATTCAAAACCCAAGCCTAGCCCATAGACCAAGCTTGAAAAGCCCATCGGGCCGGGCCTAAATAGGCATACTTTTTGTTTTGTCTTTTTTATTTTTGATATGTATTTTTTTGTCAATTCTTTATTTTTTTTTTCCTATGTTTTGGTGTGTTTCTATGTTTCCTCTTTTTTTCATAGTTCTCTATTTACATTTGTCTATATGTTTATGTCTCCATTTTTTTTTTCTTTGTTCATAACTTCATAGTTCTCTTTTTTTTTTCCCCCCATAAATATGAAGATATAGTTATACAACCCCATATTAATAAAATCATATTTTATCTCAAACTTCATTTTTTTAGTTCTTACAATTGTAATAGATAATGATTTTCTCCATATTTCATTTAACTTGGGTATATATATATTTATTTATTTATTTATATGTATGTGAGCCCGTGGACCGGGCTGGGCTTTCTTGGGCTCAAACAGGCCGGGCCTATGACCCCTAGCCGCCTGTCGGATCTTTTCATAGTACACGGGCTAGGCGATGATGTTGAAGAGGGCAAGGGAGTAGTTGGGGCATTGAGATGCCTTGGAGAGTGAAGTTTCGGCATGGTGAGGCTCCTGTTCTTGAGATAGAGAGGCATGTAAGTTTAAATAGAGGCGGTACAATTCTTTTATGTTCCACTCTGGGTTTTTTGAAGTTGAACCTTTCGAATAAACTAACAATAAACCCTTTGAAGAAACATACACCTGAACCTGAGAAGAGATCGACGACATTGAAACCTCTTAAAATATCTAGTCCTATCCCAACTAGACCTCGTCAATGGGCCGGGCTAGCAAGCACGACCCAAATTTAATGGGCTTGGGCCGAGCCAGGTCGGGCTTTAAAGAGGAAAGAGAAAATAACGGGCTGGGCTAGGTCGGGTTTTTTTGAAAATTCAAAGCCCAAGCCTAGCTCATGGGCCAAGCTTGAAAAAGCCCATTGGGCCGGGCCTACATGGGCCTACTGGGTTTTTTTGTTTTTGTCTTTTTTTATATGTATTTTTTGTCGGTTCTTTATTTTTGTTTCTATGTTTCCTCTTTTTTTCATAGTTCTCTATTTAAATTTGTCTATATGTTTATGTCTCCATTTTTTTCTTTGTTCATAACTTCATAGTTCTCTTTTTTTTTTTTTTCCCATAAATATAAAGATATAGTTATAGAACCCCATATTAATAAAATCATATTTTATCTAATACTTCATTTTTTTTAGTTCTTACAATGATAATAGATTTTTTTTTTTTTTGTCTGAACGATGATAATAGATAATGATTTTCTCCATATATATATATAATGGACTTTAGAAAGACACTCAAAGCCCATTTACAACATAACAAAGAGACTTTTAACTTCTTATAAATTACAAAACTGCCATCAATTTCTTAAAACAACATCAACCCCAAAACCTCATAAAAATACCCAAAACACTCAATAAGGCATCAAAGTAATTTAATAATTAAAATTCAATTCAATTGAGCCAGCTGTCATTTTTTTGGATTTGTTTATAAAAATTAAATGGTGTATGATTTATTTATATTATTAGTACTAAGAATTATTATATGACTAAATATCTCTTAATTTAATTCCTTTGTTTTGAATGTACCTCTTTTGGTCTTTCCCAACAAACTAGATTGTTAATTAATATGGTAATATTGTTTAAAACATCTAATATATGTACAGACAAAGATAGTTTCACTGCATTATTAATACAGTTATATAATTTTAATTTATTTAAAGAAAAAAATGATTATAATTAATAGTTTTTTTTTTGGCAGATGAAGCAAACAAAGTTTGGTGGTGATCCGCAGATGAAAAAAGGATTGAATTGCTGTTGCTTGTTTGTTGCTTTGCTGACACGTTTCCCTTCCTTTTTGACTTGAGCAAATTTTCTTCATTGTTTACACGGTTCTTAATTTTCCACCAATTATACGTTGTTATCATAAGATTGGACATATTTTTTTTCTAACAAATTTTAGGAAATATTTGCAATTTTTTTTTGAGCTAATTGTTTATCTACATATATATAGGGTAATTATTCACGTAAAATAATTTAATGGTTAAGTTTTTGTACAGTCTTAAGATATTATTTTCTAAGATATCTCAGGTTTTAGTTGCTTTTTTGTTCTCCTGATTCCATCTATCGCCTTACACATGCATACGATAACATGTGACACATATAAAGCATATATGCATAATTTTGGAATTTATTTACTTCTATGTTTTCTTTCATTTTGGTATGGGCATTGTTTCCCTAGTTCCCTCGTTCTCTTGAAAAAGGTATTCCTACTTGTTGCAAATCACAGTATGATACATATGCAAAAATAATTCAAAAAAATATAAAACGATAAATCTCTACACACATCAAACTATGATTAACAAAAAAATAAGAATTCCCACCTTCAAAAAAAGAGGCAAGTATTTTCCTTTTAGCATTATTGCAAAGCCCAGTGGAAATGATGGTGCACTTGCATATAGCTGCAAGTCGTTAGTAAATGCGGGCAGTAGAACCCACTCAAACTAGACCAATATTAGCCACTTGAACAAATTTAGTGGGCGGTAATTACATTGTGTGCGCTTTTTTTTGAAAAAAGAACACACCTTTTGGATTATAAGTTCTTTTTTACAATTATGCACCAACACAAGCAATATCATTGGTGCAAAGTGTATCTCAAATTTACCCCAAGCCAAACATATTTTTTGTTGGGAAACCAATAAGTGATCAAGCACAGTCCCATTCTTTAGTGAGCTTTGTGTGAGTGTCTGTCTAGGTCTGCTCAGCATCACACTCTCTTGATAAAATAAGAGAATGACATAAACCCTCAAATCCCCTCTCCATACTGAGCTTCAATACTCTATTTGAGCTAAGAGATCATCCTCTCTCACAAATCAGACAACAATCACCTGAAAAAAGTTCAGGCAACCTTTTTCTTTCAAGCTTCAAAACCCTGCAACTCAAAACCCACGACTCACGGCTGACAGAAACTTAATCTTTAAATTCCTAATCCTCTCAAGAATACTTTGGCACCTATGCTGAAGCTTAATCCCCATCCAGCCATCCCGTCACAACCTCGTTTTGATCTAACCCTTCCCTGGAATACCCTAGTCCACAATTTCATTGCTCCACTTTTCCCATGCATTTCAATGATTTCATTGTTATCAAGAACAAAAGCAATATTGAGAGAGAGAGAGAGAGAGAGAGAGAGAAGGAGGATAATAATAATTGAATACATTGCCTTTTTTTTAGTAATGCATTGTCTTATACATTTTCAGTAATCAATACAATCTTTCCCTTTTTTTCTATAATAAGTAAGCAATACAACATATCACTCTAGGTGCGTTGCTAACATGCAATTCTACCTGCAGCCAGATAAAGTGACATTCTTTTCTATCTACACAATTAAGAGCAAGTCAAAGATGTTACCAGAGCTGAGAATACTCAAATTTATCCAAACAATATTGTGTTTTCTCCTTATACCAGATCGTATATACCTTGGTCATAAAATGATTGAATAGACGCATGAGCTGATTTCGGCTAAACCTCCTCCTACAAAATGTACAGTATGCAAAACCTTTCAACATAGTTAATTCAAAAGATATGGTCAGATGAACAAGTAATCAACCTTTATAACATGGCGCTTATATCTAGCCATGCTTGTGTACAATTGATGCAGAAATCAAATATGAATGCAGAAAATGAATTCAATGGTGGGAAAGTGGGGATTAACTGTGCAGGAGGGGGCAAATAGAATCTTGCTAGCACTAAAACCAGACAAACAAGCAGACATTCTCTTCAAACCAAAAGGGGAAATTAACTTTGCACGGGAACTTTTGGGACTTGCACAGATTCTTCCTACCAAAAGAGAACGCACACACAAACACATATGAATAAGAGATTAACTAAACACATCAACAAAATAGATGCACAACATAACCAAGAACAGAAAAAATTAACAATCAACTCAAGCCCAGAATTAAGGCCAAAACCTGTCACAAAAATGAAAAGCTGGCATCCATGAACATTATATTAAAACACTAGTAACATGAAAAGCCACTACCCAGCAACCAAAACCGCAAAAACTTAGCAGCCCATTACACGAAACCCATCCAGCATTCATTTTTTGTTACACAATATGGACCAGGGGAAACATAATAGTTACCCACAATCAAAAGACAACCTAATATACATGGGTTTCGACCCATACGACAGAATTTGGAAAAAAAGAAAAAGAAAAATGTGGGTTATCAAGTGTTTTCCATGACTTATATAGCTCAATCGAAAGCTAAATCCACATAAGAAGAATGGCAATCATATCATGGAGATGGATCAGCAGAAAGATTTGAGGCTTATAGATCAAACCCCAGTGTGTTTGATTTAGACAACCTAATATACATGGGTTATGGTCAAGTTATTGGATTTATCCTTTTTGTATGTCACTAGTCTAGCCATAAACGTGTTTTTCAAAAGAATTCAATCCCACAACTATTGCATAAAGTAAACATCAAAACTGCTATATTATCTTCTAAATACAAAATGTCACGTTCTTTAGAGAGATCAGAGCTAGCTGGGCCCGCACCACAACCTCCAAGTCCACCAGCATTTCAGAAGCAACAAGCAAGATGAATTTCTCCTCCATGGCCGGAAGAATCAGCTCTGAACATTGTGTTTTTTAAGATCGATTTTGTACCATTCAATTCATACGATTCTGTATTGAATGGTGGAAGAACAAAAAAAAAAGGTCACTTTCACGCTTAGTGCATGGTTCCTGAAAACATATGTCTCTCTCTCTAAAAACAAGGGATTATTAGAGAGAAAAAATAGGTTCATTATACTAGGTAAATTGTTTTACTAGGTACATTATTAGAGAAAAAAAAAATAGGTACATCATTTTGAGAGAAAAAACAGGTACATTATTTTGAGAGAAAAATAGGTACATTATTTTGAGAGAAAAAATAGGTACATTAATTTGAGAGAAAAAATAGGTACATTATTTTGAGAGAAAAAATAGGTACATTATTTTGAGAGAAAAATAGGTACATTAATTTGAGAGAAAAAATAGGTACATTATTTTGAGAGAAAAAATAGGCTCATTTAAAAAAAAATTGTTTTCATAAAACAAACAATAAAAAGATGATCAAATTATTTTTCATAAAACAAGTAATAAAGAAAAAAAATAGGTACAATATTTGGAGAAAAAATAGGTTCATTAAAAAAAATGTTTTAAAAACAAAACAATAAATAAATTATCAAATTATTTTTCAACATAATTAGAATGTACTATTATTCATAAAACTATAATAAAAAAGAATACTGGTCATATAATTCATAAAAAGAAAACGACATTAATTCCTAAATTTAATATTGAATTTAAATTATTAATACTTTAAATAGATTACTAGTCGTAATTCATAGAAGGAAAATACAATTAATTCAAAAATAGATTACTAGTCGTAAAATAGATTACTAATACTTTAATGTGAAACTTAATATTTAATTTCAAATTAGTTTCTAAATTAGTTTCTACATCCATTACAACTATTTGGAGATATTTCCAAATTCAACGGGTGTCATTAGTTACACCCCCATAACACATTAACTTATAAATAAGGGTAGTTTTGGAATCCAAAAAATACAATAAATCAGATTTTAAGTTATATTAGGTAACTTGCTTAGTTGGATCCTAGTCATCGGGTATTATTTAAAAAAATTGGGTATTTTAAATAGAAAACTAAAGGAAAGGGTTGTATGTGATTTAAAATGAATTTTATGGATCTAAACTCAATTTACTATATAATAATATATCCCGATTACTTTGGGTTTTGGTTTTCCTAATTAATATTGATTTCAATGTAGAGCCCAATATATAAGGGGCCTTCAACATACAACTTCGTATGCAATTTTTTGTCAACCAGAACCGCCACTTCCGCTGCTACTACCGTTGGAAGGAGAAACAGAGTGCGCAGGGCAAACCCAAACACAAAGGAAGAAGAGCCATGGCCACCATCAACAAAAAACACAAGCCGTACTTGCCTGACGATATTATCTACAAAATTCTCCGACGTCTTCCCACCAAAGCTGCAGTCCGCATGAGCTCTCTTTCCAAGCAATGGCAAGGTGTCTGGTCTCTCCTTCCCTCGCTAGACTTCGACGAGGGCGGCAACCCCGATGATTATCATCACCACAACGATGTCGTTGACACCGAAAACTTACTTCGACATAAAAGGTTCGTCAACAACATCTTGGCAAAGTATTTGGAATATCGTCAAAAACACAAGAAAAAGAAAGATGTCTTAGATAAACTGAAAATCCACATGGAAAGGTACTCAGCTAAAGACGACGTAACTCTTATAAATAAGTGGTTGGACTTTTCATTTGAGACAAGTGTGAAAGAGTTAGATATCTGCCTCAGAATTAGGAAGTTGGATTGGACTGCTTTAGATCGTGGGCGGTCGTTTTACTACCGCATATCTCGGAGGACCTTTTTTAATGCAAAATCTTTGACTGCTCTAACTTTGGAGCACGCGAGAATAAAAAACTTTGGCCACACCATACATACAAGCCTTAGCCTTCTTCCCTCTTTGAAAACCATGTGCCTCAAAAGTGTGTTCTTCGATAACCATGCTCTCTTCTCCTTAATTCGGGAGTGCCCTTCCATCGAGTCCCTGTCACTAGCTTCATGTTCTTTTGAGGATTCCCTTTCAAGTTCCAGTCTCAAATCCTTGGAGGTCAAGGATTGCATGGCTTCCACAGTTGAAGTTGCTGAAGCTGTGAATCTTGAATGTTTTACCGTCGTTTCTTCACAATTTCCGCTCCACCAGATTTCCCTGAGAAAATCTAATAACTTGAGATATATCCACATTCACGCTCAGCGCTTGCAATGGATTTATTTAAATGGATGCCATCAAACTGTGAAGGCCACAATCGATACTCCATGTCTAATTTATTTCCAGTTCAAAGGTTATGTGAGCTACTCCAATTTTCATGTGAAAGCTCCGAATTTAGTGGTAGCCTGCATTCGACTTTTGGACCATTGGGACGAAGAGTTATCCACCATCGATCGTCCCTGGAAACATTTTCCTACCCTAAGAGATTTTCTGAAAGAATTCGGTTGCAGCAAACAATTGTATCTCATTGCTCGTGAGTCTAAGGTATTTATATCTAATGCCTATATGCTTGATAAGTTGGTTCTGCAATTACTCCTTATGACATGATGCTTTCCTTCTTTCTAATTGTTTGTTGTGGATGATGCAGGGTATCATCTTTCCAGAGAATTTCAGAAAGGCCTTCTCTTCACCCCTGCCGAATGTTTTAATCCGTACATGGAATAATCTAACAAAAGCGACAGAAATTTCTGACTTTAAGGACTCCTTGGATTGGATTGCACCTTCTGCATACGGTGCCATACGTAGCAGAGTAGATCTCATATGAATTCTTCTGAATGTATCAAGATGACTTCGTACAAGGTACAACATACCTCTTGAAATTAGTTCGCATCTAGAAGTTGGTTTTTCTTTGATTCACTCCCTGTTGTAGTTAGACTGATTTGAGGACTTTCACTGGAAAATTGAGCACCAAAAGCGTGCTGTTTTGAAGAATCTGAGCAAAAGCCATCAACTTAGTAGATTGGCATTGTTAGTTAGGCAAGTGTGTTTTCCAATAGGAAAATGTTAGGGATACCACCTGTTCTATATCACCTTTTGTGTACATGCATGCTCATAGGGCAGACAGTCAAATAGAAATAACCCATGATGATGATGTATGATTCAAAACCTAAATCCAATTAACCAGCGGGTGCTTGCTGTACAGTAACCACATCATTTCTGCAGAAGATGTTAGAGATGAACAGAATCGTCCAAAACCAATTGACTGCAAGACAGTATATGCGTTTGCTCACACACGCTTGTTGACCAAGACTGGTTGACACTTCAAACAAAAATAGCCCACATCTTCATCGCCACATGCTGGAAGTTCACAGAGGAAGTTTAGATGATGTCTTCAAGTGGCGGCACAAATTAACTTTCGATTGAACAGAAACAGACATAGAACCTAAAACAAAGATCTAAAGGGGATGGAAGAAAGGAGCTCTAACTTGACTGGTGTAGGAGATTAATGCACTTATCTACACACAGAAAGACAGGAAAACATTTAGCATATCATGCATGCCATTAACAAGGCTAATACATGAAGAAATAAACAAAGGTGCCTAAATGACATGTCATTACCAACAAAAAAGGTTACAATTACATGTTACGCATGTCATACTGCGATTACTTCAACAACTATATTGAATATATGGACAAACGTGCCTAATCACATTTTACCACAATAGAGGAAGAAATGGAATCAAAGACAAAGGAAAATCTACCATAAATAACTGTTAACATAGGCAAACAGGTACGCACGGAAATTCATAGGTACAACATTCACTCATGGCTTTGATTTAGAAATGAAGACAAATAGAGCCAGAGCTTAAAAAAGGTTTGAGCAGGTTTCAGATGCTTCAAATACCTACAGGACTAACTAACCCATCATTAGCAATATTTCCAGGTAAAATTTCACTGACTTGGGGAAACCCCTTGAGCATTGTACAGAAAGCAAACCAAGACATTCATCTCCCTTTCATATACTCCCAAACTGGCCAAGGAAGCACAGCTAACAGTCTACTCATCAGCAAGGCTGTTGCTTTCTTCTTGTCACACCATGAGCAAACGAATTTTTGGCAATACTCAAACCTCAAGCCAGTCCCATAAGCACTCACCATAAAAATGTACCTACAAATCACAAAACACCCAAGTCTAATGTTCCCAAGTCATTGTTAATACCCCAGATTCACCATTTATTTTCAACTAACTTTCGTTTACACTAATAATCAATAAACGTTTCCAAGCAAGTGGTAATTTTTATCGTCATCCAACTTGAAATCTGTAGTTTCTTAGTGGCAGCATTTGCAACATGAATCAAATATGCTCACAATACTTGCCTAAACAAAATATATTCCTGGATTTTTATGTAATGTGTAACTGTAGGGTCCAATGCACATATGTTCTTAGCCAATAGACAATATATCAATAAGATACACACAAAAAATTCTTATGAGTACATTACTAAGAATATGGTTTGGATTAAACAAACTATTTATTTTTTAAAAATAAATTATGATTGAAGAAGAAGAATACTCTATGAAGGTAATAGCAATGATATAAAGAGCCAGATACGTATTTTCTAAGAAGCAACTGTGGTTTCATATCAGAGAGGGGAAGGAGAGCACATAATGGAAAAGAGAGACTATGGTATAAACATCCATCAAACTGCAAGTTAAAATCATTGTTGATGGTCAGTGCACATAATCAGTTTCTAATTAGTATAAAATAATGAGAAACAACCTTTTAGAAATATATTCAGAGTCTACCAACGGGCTAAACTTTAATCCCCATTATGTTTCACATGCTTATTCAACAAACCATTGTCAGAATATAAATGTATCACAAACAATGCAAAATTGTAATAACTATATGATTCATACACATCAGGAATAATAGAAAATGTCACTTATAGCTGCTGACTTGTATAACTTCTCAAAAGGCTCAACAAAGTCACTAAGTTAAGATTTTGTTGAGGATGAATGCAACGGATTACTGGAAGCATAGGATCCAAACTGTATGTAACTTGGTCCAAGTTTCTTTGAAACTGGGAAGATGAAGTAGTTAGAGAAGCATCACCACTCCAATGAAATCCTCTGTCATTTGAATATATTGAGACATGTGCACACAAAAAAACCTTGACAGAGGAATTTGTGGAACACAAATACTATACTCTGCAGGGCTATACTTCCTCTCAGGAGAAGAATTAGACGAGAGAAACTCATTAAGATGCCTAAGAGCGATGTATGCGCGCTTCCAATTTCCTAGTCATAATACAGATTCAATGTTTATTAACACAATTAAATATTACAAACACACTTACTTGAAAGAAAAAAAAAAAGTGATCTAAAAAGTCCAAACATCAGCATTTACTTGTTAAACACAATATTTGGAAACTACTAACATAGACAAAAACAGAAAGAGAGAGGGAGCGGTCGATGGAAGATTTTAACCAGTATTACATAACTCAGTTGAACATATGAATTTAAAAATGATATCTTGATTCACCAAAATAAGTAAAGTACTCACATATTACCGGAACATTGTGAAGAATTTCAGTGCGCCAGCCTTGAGCATTGGAAACTCATTCACATAAATATCGGAACAATTGATGTCATAAAGAAATTCTCCAGGGTACCAAATTTTGGCAAATCAGTATGATGGTCCTCTTTATTAAAAATTAGTCCAGCCAAGCACAAAGCGCACTCCATCTTGTTCCAATACACAAAGGGGTCTGAGTTATAACAATTTGTCAAGGTTTGTATCTGTTCAGAAACAACATCATTAACCTGCCGTTTATAATTGGTAGCTATCCCTTTAAGAAACTTACATGCAGGTTAATGAACGGGATAGCTATCAATTATGAACAGCAGGTTAATGATATTGTTTCTGAACAGATACGAACCTTAACAAACTGTTATAACTCAGACTCCTTTGTGTATTGGAACAAGATGGAGTGTGCTTTGTGCTTGGCTGTACCAATTTTTAATAAAGAGGACCATCATACTGATTTGCCAAAATTGGTATCCTGGAGAATTTCTTTATGACATCAATTGTTCCGATACATTCAACTATAATTTCCACACATCAATAGCAAAATCATTCCACGAGGTTTGAAAGTTTTTCCCCTCCTTCTAAGGACAAAGATTAGCAGCCTTGCACACGGCTGCACGCAACTCATCAACCAGGGCAAGCCCATCAGCACTTGCATATGAATAAGAGATTAACTAAACACATCAACAAAATAGATGCACAACATAACCAAGAACATAACAAATTAACAATCAACTCAAGCCCAAAATTCAAGCCCAAAATTAAGGCCAAAACCTGTCACAAAAATGAAAAGGTGGCATCCATGAACATTATATTTAAAACACTAGTAACATGAAAAGCCACTACCCAGCAACCAAAACCGCAAAAGCTTAGCAGCCCATTACACGAAACCCATCCAGCATTCATTTTTTGTTACACAATATGGACCAGGGGAAACATAATAGTTACCCACAATCAAAAGACAACCTAATATACATGGATTTCGACCCATATGCTTGATAAGTTGGTTCTGCAATTACTCCTTATGACATGATGCTTTCCTTCTTTCTAATTGTTTGTTGTGGATGATGCAGGGTATCATCTTTCCAGAGAATTTCAGAAAGACCTTCTCTTCACCTTTGCCTTATGCGAATGTTTTAATCCGTACATGGAATAGTCCAACAGAAGCGACAGAAATTTCTGACTTGAAGGACTCCTTGGATTGGATTGCACCTTCTCTCAAGCAACATAAAGACTAATGGCTAAACATTTTATTATACTAAAGATGGCAATATTTTGGAAAAATACTTTCATAACGTCTTTTAACTTCTTACTTACTCATTGGCTTAAGTCTCTTCCTCTGACACGTCTAATGAATGGAAATTATTATCAAACAACTAAAAGACGACCAATTCAGGGTATGCACAAAATCTTTCATGAATGGTTTCAAACTTGGGTTGAGTACCACAATTACAAGGTAGGTCAGGTTTCTTGACTGAAAAAAAGGTAGTTCTGGTTTCAACTGTAAGTAGGTTGCTAGACCAAAGTTCACGAGAATATGCTGTCAGGCGGAATAAAATTACACTGAAAACCAATATCTAAGTAAGCTCAAGCATGGTTCAAGTTTTGCTAATTACCAATGTTCGAAATACTTGAGAGAGAGAGAGAGACGACCTGCCCAGGCGCCTAGACCCGCCTAGCGCCTAAGGGGCGATTTTTAATATCTTATGAAAACTAATCATATCCAAGTATAACAGTAAGCATAACTGGCAATTGAGAAAAGAGATTGAAGAAGAAAACCTGTTCCTGAAGCATTTTCCCACTCCTGCTTTCAAATCCCAAGTTTTCTAAGATTGTTTCAGCAGCTCAAGGATAAAAGTTAGGGTTGACGGCAAGTTTGGTAAATCTGAAATTACCTTTGTGAAGCAATGTGAAGCTGGGAGAGGTACAGAGAGGGTCATGGACACAACATTTCGGCACTATAATTAATTACCAAACCAAACCCGACCCAAATGCGCATCAAGCTCATTCCGAGGCCCATTCACAAGTAAAAGCCTCTAGCACGAATTCCAAGCCCAAAGAAGAAGTATGGACCTGAAGGTTCAACAATGAAGGCCTTTCTTGGGTCTTAGTGAATCAATTGCAATGGAATGTTGTTTTTGGTTTTGCTTTGTGGCACATTACCGTTGCATTGAGGCTTTTGAAGACCATCAGTCCCACACATCTCTTTCTGGTACCTATGTCTATCAAGCTGCCAATGATTGGATATGTGCCAAGTTGATAACTAATAGTAAGGCTGCTAAGATTGAGGTCCTTCTTACTTGGAATTTTCCTCCTGTTGGTTGGTGGAAACTAATATACATGGCTGCAGGAAAGGTGAAGAAGGGATTATTAGTGCTGGTGGTTTAATCAGAAATGTCAATGGGGACTGGGTTGGTGGATTCTCTGCTAACATTGTGGGCCACCCTCTATGGCTTGCTAACCAATCCAACTATTTTTCCCCTTATTGTGGAGTCCGATTCCGTTTGGCGGTGGATCTTTTGAATGCGTCTAGTTGTGATCCTCTTCACCCGTTGTGCCCTCTTGTCTTTAGTTGTAAAGCTATCATGACTGGTGGTGTTTTCCAAATTCATCATGTCTTTAGAGAAAGCATTCTGTTGCTGATATGCTTGCTTCTATTGGGGTCACCACCAAGCCTTTGGGTATTCATATTTGGGATGATGCTCCTGCTGTTGTGAATCAGTCAACTTTTACGGATACGTGTAGGGTTTGTTTACCCAGACTTATTGTTCCTTAGTGTTTCTGTTGGGTGTTTGCCCTCCACTTTACCACAAAAAAAGAAAAAAGAAAAAGAAGGCCTTTGATTTGATTTTATTTTATTTTAATACAAGCAATATTTGTAACAACCTCTAAAATTTGGGTATTAACATGGAGTTGCGATATTGAGGGAAGGGTTTTCTCACACACACTGTCAAGGCCTTTTCCACTAAGCTACCCAGTTGTCAGTTTTTGTAACTATTAGTCTTTAAAGATTAAAAAAAAAAGGTGAAATACGGAATAAATTCATGTAGGATGCATGTATACATTTTTTTATTACTTATTTTTCATACACTTTTTAAAGATATGACAAAAAATACGTTTTTAAAAATCAATATATTATACACGTATTATAAACCTATTTTTCACATATTAGTGAATAAAAATACTACACATTAAATTTTTTATATAATCTATATGAAAATACTTTACAATGACCGAATTTTTAACCGTATTCTTTTATATATAAAAATTTGTCGAATAATAAATGCACATATTTTATTTGTGTTTTTCTGCTCCCTATTTTACTAATTGTGGCTTCTGATAAGGAAAGTTTGTATCTAGAAGTTAGTTTTGCTTTGATTCACTCCCTGTTGTAGTTGGACTTATTTGAGGACTTTGACTGGAAAATTGAGCACCAATGTGTGCTGTTTTGAAAAATGCGTGCAAAAGCCATCAACTTTGTAGATTGGCGTTTGTTAGTTAGGCAAGTGCAATTTTCAAATATCATCATGGCCTATTTGAAGCGAAATGGACATAACCTTGTATATTCCTTTTCCAATACATTACCAACATGTATGGCCTGGAAGCCAACTGGAGCTTTTTTTTTTAAAGTCAACAAGTTAGTTAACACAAGAAAATTGGATCCAAATAATACCGCTATTCTTGTCACTAAGTTCCTACATTTTAGGTTCGACTCTCTTCTCCCCAATATCTCTTCATTTCTGCTTCAGGAATTAAAACTGAAAGTGATGTGTGATAAATGAAAAATATGGATCAATCCCAAACATTTATTGTGTTTTATAAAAAAGGGCTTAATTTACAAACCAAAACAAGTTATCCAAAGGGAGATTAAGGAGTCTTCAAACTGATTACATATGACACATTTATATGTTCATGAATAAGTATCTAAAATATCTAACAGGATTATAGGTCACCACCAAACATTGGGTCATGATGCATGGTCGAGAACAGATCATCTTCAAGGCAATGAACATTGTTCATGAGAATGCCCAACAACTGATCTCTTTGTTGTTGCAGCTCCAAGACTTGAGATCTTATTGATTCCAATTGGGATCTGAGTTCTTCAATCATCTTCTGCAAATGGAAAATAGCTCCAGTGCTGCCATAAACAGGGTCTCTGAGCCTTGCTCTTGCTTCATAAACTAGAGCTTTCACTGCATCTTCCCTTCTTGTCTCTTCCACCATCTGATTCCAAAATACAATTGCCATATCTTAGCTGATGTTTAATTAATAATAATTCTAACAAAACTTTGTTCTAAGCATATTCAAGTACCACAGAAACTCACCTGAATCATTTTGATCACATTGCTAGCACCAAAAACTTTATGCACACCAGCAAACTTCTCAATCTCCTCACCTGGGAAATATGGTGCAAGTGAGCAATTTCTGTCACATCTTCGGCGTAGCATCCGGCAAGCTGCGCATGGTTGATGAACCCTACTATGCATTGGTACTACTTGGGTGTCCATGTTTTGTTAGTTCAAGGATGTTTCAAAAGAAGCTCTCCAGTTTGTGTATATATATAAGAGAAGAGCAGCTAAAGTTTGCCAAGATGTTGAAAGGAATAATAGGTTGTTAGTTGGGCTGCCAAAATTCAAAGGTTGAGTGCAAGGAAGGCGGCCACTAGGGGACAGTTTTGAGCTATAATATGAGGGTTGAAAATTGTGAAACCTCACTGTTGGGACAGTGGACCTAACAGTGAACCCCCAATGTGGATTTTTCAGATCTTGCAGTTTTGAAGATTAAGTCAGTTTCCAATAAATCAAACTTATGTCTGGTGATGTTCAACTTTTTGCTGATCAGTTTGTCTGTTCATTAAATTCTGGAACCACACCAAAGACAGCACCATGTGGTAGAAAATTGTGTTGGCACTTACTTGGAGCAAGTTTGATTACCATTTTCCAAAGCTCAATTTCCGTATGGTTTTGGAGGCTTTTATGACTTCTATTGTGGTTTTTGGACTGCAGCTAGACTACAAGCAAATAAGAAAGTTCCGTGAGCTTTCGTACTTCACACGTGGTAAGTGTCCGAGCAAGGATTTATCTGTAACTTCGAGGCTTCTATTTACGAGGATACACGTGTAGCGTCACTCAAGCCAATACGTTGACAACATATATTATTGAGTGAGGTAGAAGTATGTGTGACCGTTAGAGGCCCAGAATCATTTAAATTACTAATGCAAGGCTTCTATTTCCGATGTGGGATAATACTCTCGACAAATAGTTTGATATGAGGTTTAAATTTCACAATACTTTATTTCCAGAGAGACGAACAGGATACCAAGAACAGTAAGTGCAAACACATGACATAACCGAGAAAAGAGGTTAAATTTCACAAGAGAAGCAATTCCAGGAAACAAGTGAGTGACCAAACAAAGGCAGCAAAGTGAAAACCAAGTGGAAATTGAAATCCATTGATATCTACAAAATCTGCCAAATAAATAAAACTTGCAGCAGGGGAAAAAAGAGCTGAGGGAGAGAGTCATATTCTTGGTCAAGTTTTGTGTCCAAAGCCAGCCCACCTCTTCACTCCTTCCTTCTTCGTCCTTTGGTGGGAGTTGGAACCAAGTAGATTTTCAAGTGATTTTCCTTTTCTGTTCCTAGCCCTTCCTGCTTCTTTCAAAAGATCAGCCAGTCTTTTCTTCTCGTCGTCAAAATCTGGATGTGCTGTCCCAAGCTTCTCTTCCCTCACCTTTAGAATGTGCTCTAGCATCTCAATTGCAGCTTCTACTCTGTAATAAGTAACAGAATTTCATGCTCAATGGAGGAACTAAACTAGAGCATTATAGAACTTAAACATCAATAGTAAGACCCACTAGAGCAGGATTTATTGTAGAATCGAGAATGATTCAATTATAATTTCTAGATTGAAGAACTCTAGAGAAAGTTAACATTTCTTTCCTTTCAACATAGCAGAGAGCACAAACAAAACCCTTACAGCTTACATGAATATCAAAGATCAGTTACCTTCCCATGGCATCATAAGTTGCTGCAAGGTTGCTATATACTCCAAGAGTATCCACGTGACAAAGGCCACACTCCTGCTCCAGAATCTCCCTTGCTTCTTCAAAAAGCCGAGCAGCCTCATCTAATTTGTACAACTGCACACTAGCCAATCCCATCTGGTTCAGCACAATACCAAAATGTGCTGATTTCCTCTCCCCACTGGCCCGAAGCTTTGATATGGCACTATTAAAGGACTTCCAGGCCTCCCCATACCTCCTAACCATATAGAACATAACACCCATCTGCGCTTCTATTCCCGCAATAGTGCTCCGCTGTGCAGGGGTGTCCTCTAATAACTTCATTGCCTTCTGCAAGAGATTTAGCGCCTCCTCAGGCTCATTGACAGCTTCGTAGATGGCTGAGATTTCAGTCAACCCGCTAGCAATTTCCTCAGATGTGATTCCAGGCAAAGGTTTCGCGTATATCCTCAACGCGTTCTCGCAGTAGGATTTGGACTCTCTTAGCTTGCCTGTCTTGTAATACAAGTCAGCCAGGCGAATAAAAACTGATGCTACAGAAGGGTGGTTTTCACCCCTTGTGGATTTGAACACTGTAAGTGCTTTCTGGTAGGAAAAAACCGCCTCATCAAAGCGGCAAAGAGACAAGTAAATGTCACCAATGCCCATGTCGATAGCGGCAACCTCATTGTCTTGCCCATTGGCAATCATAATCATGCTTGCAAGAACAAGGTGCTCGAGTGCCGATTCATAATCTCCCTTTGCCTCATAGATGAGAGCCATGAGACGCCGGTCAGCAGCCTCTTCGACAGACGCAGGTGAGCTATGCTCCCTTCGAATTTCAAGAGTCTTCTTGCAGTAGTTCTCTGCCTCATCAAATTGCATTACTTGGACATGGGCCTCTGCTAGGTACCTGCCATTCATTTCCAATGCCATTTCACACACAATGCAATGCAGTTAAGTTAGTGTTTCCAGCTCCCTTCTATAATTTTTCGGGTATTTTCACTCATTTTATTTCACCAAAATATTTTTGAAGCCTCAATGATCAAAGAATGAAATGCGGTTACTTTGAAAATACATGAGAAATTACAAATGACTTGTTACATAATCAAAATTTGTAACTAATCAAGTGTGCTCAAAATCCGCCATTGTTTTCAACAAACCTCATCAACCAAATCAATTTTTAATTAGTATTATTAAATTAACAATTTTAGCTAATTATTTTTAAATTAACATTGAGAAACACGAAGGTGTGAAGACTACATTCAACCCACATCCCAATCCCAAACCCAAATAATCAGAGAAACATGTGGGCCCAACATTAGTACCAGTCTTATCATTTTTCCTACGCAAAAAAAGGCGCATTTTAGCATTAAAATGAGCCTACTGAGCTGAGAAAATAGAGCTTATACCTGCAAGTCTCTGCAACTCTCGGATCCGACCCGCCCAGAGTCTCCCTTTGGATCTTCAAACCCGACTCGTAACATAAAATGGACTGCTCAAGCTGTCCCAGCATCGAACACGTGTCACCCAGCTGCATGTACCCGGAGAACTTAGCCAGCGCATGGTCCGGCCCGTTTACCGGATCCGAGACCTCAATTGCCCGCTCCAAAACCCGAACAGCCTCCTCAAACCTGCCCAAACTACAGTATATCGCGGCCACAACGTGCAAGCTCATAGCGAGGTCCAGACCCGGACCCGAACACCTCTCGAATGACTTGGAAGCCCGAATGGCGTAGTCCAAAGCCTTGTTCGGGCTCTCGCCCGACCCGAAAGTATCCCGGGCGAGCTTTAACAAGAACGGACCCAGATCCGGGTTGTCGAGCGAAGTCTCATCGATGGGTTGGGTTTTTCTGGAGGCTTTCGTTCGTGAGGTGGAAGGTGACGGGGTTTTGGTACCATTGAAGTGCTGTATTTTACGGGTCGGGTCGGGCACAAAAATGGTCTGGGATGGTGTTTTGGGTGAGGCTAAGCCAGGCATGACTGAGAAATCAGATACCCAGAATTCAATCTGCTAAATTCAATCTAAAATTCGATATAATATACAAAACTCACAACAGAATTGGCAAAACGGAACCAAATACCCGCGCAATTTAACAAATGTGGTGAGAAATCAGCGACGGCAATGACCAATTTAAATTGGATTTTCTGCTATATTTTGCAGAGAAGCTCATGATAAAGGTGCAGTGTTGCACAGAGAGAGAGAGAGAGAGAGAGAGAGAGAGAGAGAGAGTGTGTGTGTCGGGTAGAGGAGGGAATTAATGGTGGTGGTGGTGGTGGGGATGGAGGGTTGCGTGGAAGAGACTCGTAATGATGAAGGAATTGTGCTTTAACTTGATGACAAGCTTCAACACGAAAAAGGGGACCAGCAGAGATACGAAATCCATTTTTCAGTATTTTTCTTCTTTTCCACTGCCTTACACGCTGTCCTTCTTTGCTTTGCTTCGTCTGTAATGTTCCCTCTACAGACTGGAGAAAGAAAGAGTTGAACGCTGGAAAAACGGATTTCGTTGCTTTGTTTTTTTTACATATAAAGGTCAAAAGTTACAAATGCTACTTGGTGGTTTGCCACGTCTGTAAATAAAAATCTTATTTTCACCAATTGAATTGTGTTTCTAAGTTTTTTGTAAATAATTTCTTTTAAGTCTTATTTTGTATAAAATATATATATATAAGAGAGAGAAACAACCATAATGCGATCAACTCAATTTGGTTATTAGTTTTGGCGATTTTGTTCCTAACCTGTAACCCAATTTATACATTGCGCAGTTTATGATTTCTTGGATTTAGAATCCTCTTATTAATAGGTCATCCCAACTTAAGGGTGGGTACAATTTTGAGTCAACCCAATCGTAGTACATTCAATCCGATTATAGTAGTTTCGGTCGAATTAACTTAAAATTAAGCTTACTTTTAAATTTCGGTTTCAATCATAACACACCCCGTATATATTGGTTTATGATTTATTGAATTTAAAACCTGCCTATTATTAAGCCAACTCAAACAAACCCAACTATTTAATAATTGAATTAGACGATTTGGTCGAGTTGACTCAAAATTGTGCCAATCTTTAAAAATAACAATTCTTACAATTCAATTATAGAAATTGTATGATATTAAAATATGACCGTGTAACATAACCCGTCAACTTATTATAATACGAGTGAAGGGCAAAAGTTTGTATTTCTAACTTTTACGACAAACGAAGATGAGCGACCAACGTATAAGTTGCATGCGTGCACTGGTGGATCCACAGAGGCGCAAGGAGGTGCAGCTGCACCTCCCCTCGCCGGAAAAAGCTTTGAAGTCGCCGGAGTTTGCCCCTCAGCTTTACCTTGGAGGTGCCCACCACTTGTTCGAATAAATGCCTCAGCAACCCAGCAACCTCCTTTTCTTTGTTGCGATGCTGCGCTGGGAGCAGCTTTTGTTTTGTTTTTTTAATTCCTGGCCAAACGAAGTCGTTTTGGCCAGGCCAAAAAAAATTAAAATTTAAGAGCAAACCTGAAGCCTTATTTCCACTAAACGGATGAGGGTGTTCTTGGGGTCCAAGTTGGAATTAAATGGACCAAGGGATACCTGCGTTGAATGATTTTTCAAAAGCTTTGCATGCTCTTGAGTGTCTTGCTGCAGATCCATCCCTCTCCTCCAAGTTTGAATGTTTTTTTTTTTCATTTTTTTTTGCTTCTGGTATTTTTTTTTTTTTTGCTTCTGGTTTTTATATATTTTATAATATGTATTTTAATATTGTTGTTTATTTTAGAGAGAATATTTTTGTTTTCTGATTTGGTTATGTTTGTATAACCATACACCCTAAATCCTCTTTCGAATCATTTGGGAATTTTTTTTGGCTTTTAGCCTTTTAAATGTTGCCCCTTCTCAAGAAAATTCCTGGATCCGCTGCTGCATGCGTGGCATGGCATGCATGGCTCCTTTATGTGATGAATAATTCAACGTGGAGTGCAATTTTCCGAAATGTGAGGGTTCACAAGGAGAGCACATGACCCATAGTTACTGAAAAACATTACATCCGATAAAGACTCGGCCCAAAGATAAAGACATAGGGCCCAACAGTATTACAAGCAAAACAAATACAACAAACAGAAATAAGCCTTTGTCCCCCTTTTTTTAAAAGAAAAAGAAAAAGAAAAAGAAGAAGAAATAAGCTTACTAGCAGCAGCCCAGACCACTGCAAACCCTAATAACCCAACTTAGGGGGTATACAAGATCCAATTCAATTCACCTAAATCGACCAATTCAATCTAATTCAATTCAATTTTAATCAGTTTTGAAGATTTAGCGGATTAAATTAAATCCGTAATTTTCAAAACTGACATAATTGGATTGGATGATGGATTTACTAATGATAATCCAATACAATACAATCTAGTTAGTTTTGTGCTTATTTTGCTTTTGTAGGTATTTGTTGTTGAAAAGGTTATGAATATTTTAAGACATTTAATGGAGTTATGTTTAATATATTATATAATCAAAATAATTTTCTCTAATATTTCATTTATATTTTACATTTATGTCTATTAATATGTTTGATTATATTAAATATAAGGATAAATGTTTAAGATTTCATTATTGTTTTTTATTATTATCAAAATCAATCATCCAATCCAATCCAATATCAGTTGGATCGGATTGAATTGGATTTAAACATCTAATATGATTGGATCAAATTGAAAAAATCATAATCCAATCTATATTTGATCATATGCGGATTGATTAAATTGTATTGGTTTTGAACCAATGCACACCCCTAACACCACTATTAGAGCCATCCTAGCAGCCTAACCGAGGCAAAAGGCCCCTTAGGCCTCAAAATCAGCTTCAAGAGCACAAATCTTGCCAGGGCAAGAGATGGGCTCCACCAACCTGGGCAAGATTAGTCTGAGCTCCTGCTTGTGGGCTGTGATGTCAACGTTGACACCAGGTTCACATCGGCTTATCAACCTAACAACTTATGCTAAACTAGCTAAAGGTGAAATACGTGCATATAACTGAATGAAAGATAGTGGGGACCCTTTGTAAATAGAATGAAACAGAGTGACTAATATGAGAAGTTTTGGTGTTGTGATAGCTTTGATTGTCATATGAACCTGCAGGTGTTTGTGATAGATTTTGTACCTAGTGGTTTGGCATGCCTCATGAAAAAAGAGGCCGAACTAGATATTGTAAAGAATTTCCTCCTGAAGACTCTCCACCTCCAAGGATGGGCGAAGACAATTGATATTTTACAATAGGAGAAGGTGTTCAGCCTGCAAGTTTTAAGGTTCACTTGGATCAATATTGTGGGAAGGAAACTTTAGTTGCAATTAGCTGCATATTTTGGTGGTAGCAAAGAGTTGCTGCTGTCGATTATGGGTTATGGTGGATCATTTTACTAATATCATATACTAAATGCGCGCATGAAAATTTGAATATGTCCTTAAATTAGAAAAAAAAATATTTAAAATTACATGAGTTAAATTTTCAGAATTAAAACTACGAAAGTGAAAATTTTATCAAATTACAGGGAAAAATAAGTGGCTTTTTGATAATTTATTATAGTTTATATTTCATCCAAAAACTGAGCAATGAAGTATTGTAGGAGATCCTTGTTGGGCTCGTGGGAGCGTTCCCGCGTAGACGAACGGTCAGTAATGCTGATTTCCGAAAATGCCCCCATCGAAATGAAAATATTCCCACCACCCAAACGAGTCCTCGCAGATTCTCTCTTCTATTCCGTTTCTAACTGCCAAACTGAAACCAGCGCCCTCCATGATCCTTTCCCCACTCACACACCCAACTCAACACTCTCTCTATCTTTCTCTCTCTACTTTTGTACGGACACATACACACACACTTTTTCTCTCTACGCTGCGAGATTAATTGAAGAAGGTCTCTCTCTCGCACTCAAAGCGTCAGCTTCTTCCTCTAAAATCTTCTGCATTTTCGTTTCTGTTCACTGATTTTCTAGCTCTGTTTCAATTTTTTTCTCCATTTTGTAGAAAATGGCGAAAACGCTCAAAGATCTCCTCACCGAAACAAAGAAAGCAGAGGAAGCTCAGCCTCTCGCTCCGGTGCTGGCGGTGATTGAGAACTCCGCAGACAAGGACGTCTCGCCGGAGAAGCTGAGCCGTTCGCCGATAGAAGAAAAGAATCTTGAAAACTCGCAGCTCTTTGTGGAATCCGACTCGTCGTCCGGTGATCCTCAGCCACAAGTCGCTCCGGTATCTGAAGAATCGCCTGAGACAAAGACGGCGGAGAAAGATTCCGAATATTTGAAGAATGAAGGTGCAAATTCGAGTGTGAATTCAACGGATTCCTTACTGTTTGAAAGTTCGAATTCATGCGAGAAAGAAAGTTCGATCACCTCTGATTCAATTCCGACGGAGATGGCGAGCTCCGAGAAGTGTACAGAATCTTTGGAAAATGTCAATGCACCGAGACTGAACGAAATGCGTGAGAAGCAGCCGGAGAAGAAGTCGGCGAAGTTCCAGTGCGACGACAACGTTTCGGATGGTGTGAGCGTGGCGAAGCCAGGGGTGCTGAAGCCGTGTCCAAGTGTGGGAGCGAGCCTTGAGAACTTTGAACTTTGGAAGGTTGAAGGTTCGCCGAAGATGCGATCCAACGGTGGTGGTAGTACGGCAGAGAGCACAGCGATGGTGGAGGAGGCATGGGAGAGACTCAAGAAGTCCTACGTGTACTTCAAAGGCAAGCCGGTGGGCACTCTTGCAGCTATGGATCCAATGGCCGAAGATTTGAACTACAATCAGGTATACCAAACGATTCTCGTTAATTGTTGATTAGTTTTCATATTGCACATATCTTGGAGTCATGCATTTAATAATTTGTGGCACAAATTAGTCTATTAGTTTCTCTGCTGATAGATGACATTATACAAATAATATATCAAAGATTGGGTAGGCAATTGAAGCGCTGTGTACATCAATAACCATTTGGATCCAGGTAAAGCACTGGTATATGAATCCCATGTTAGTGTGAAAGAGATTTGATAAATTAAATTTGATCCAGTGCATTCATGCAATTGATATGTTTTTCTTTTCTGTTGTTGTTGTAGATTTGATCACTTGGTCATAAGTAATGTCCTTTATATTGCTTAAATTGTTAGGCATTAAGCATAATAAATAGCGACTAAGATGAGAAATTTATGTGTAGTGAGAGATTTAATTATCATATGAACCTGCAGGTGTTTGTGAGAGATTTTGTACCTACTGGTTTGGCCTGCCTGATGCAAAAAGACCCTGAACTAGATATTGTAAAGAATTTCCTCCTAAAGACCCTCCACCTCCAAGGTTGGGAGAAGAGGATTGATAATTTTACACTTGGAGAAGGTGTTATGCCTGCAAGTTTTAAGATTCTCTTTGATCAATATCGTGGGAAGGAAACTTTAGTTGCAGATTTTGGTGGCAGCGCAATTGGAAGAGTTGCTCCTGTCGATTCTGGGTTCTGGTGGATCATTTTACTGAGATCATACACCAAATGCACTCGTGACCATACACTGGCAGAGCTTCCTGAGGTGCAGAAGGGAATGAAACTAATTCTCAACCTATGCTTGTCAGATGGCTTTGACACATTCCCGACACTTCTCTGTGCAGATGGCTGTAGCATGATTGATAGGAGGATGGTGAGTCTTTTCTTTTGTGTTTCTAGGATTCTTGGCATAGTATAATGAGTATGAGTATGGATAAATAATCCAAAAGTCCATATGCATTGTATATGACAAAACATATATACATACGTACTAATACACACATATATGTGTTGAAAGCTTGATTTAATGTTGCCACAACCGCCATTTGGGCAGCTAGATAAAGCTAGATTATCATTTTTGCACTTTCATGGCGTACAGATTGTTTATAAGATTACTTGATACCTGACTTCAGGGAATAACAGAATTAGAGGCTCCAATGAATTGAATTTCACCAACTTTGCTTGCTTTTTGAACAGGGGATTTATGGTTATCCAATTGAGATTCAGTCACTTTTCTACTTTGCATTGAGGTGTGCAAGGCAACTGTTGAAGCCAGAGCTTGGTGGTAAGGAACTTCTTAAGCGGATAGATAAGCGCATCACAGCTCTAAGCTTTCACATTCAGAAGTATTACTGGCTTGATTTTGCACAGCTAAACAACATATATCGCTACAAAACTGAGGAGTATTCCCATACTGCCGTCAACAAGTTTAATGTGATTCCAGAATCCATCCCTGACTGGGTTTTTGATTTCATGCCGTTGAGAGGAGGGTATTTGATTGGCAATGTTAGCCCAGCTCGGATGGACTTCAGGTGGTTTTTAGTTGGGAATTGTATTGCCATCCTTAGTTCTCTAGCAACACCTGAGCAAGCTACAGCTATTATGGACTTGATTGAGGAGCGGTGGGAGGACTTGATCGGGGAGATGCCTCTGAAAATTGTATACCCAGCATTAGAGGGACATGAGTGGAGGACTGTCACAGGGTTTGATCCGAAGAACACACGATGGAGTTATCACAATGGTGGCTCTTGGCCAAGTAAGTCTCATGGAGATGGTGTTATCACAATGTGCTATTTGCATTAGCTCTTTATCTTTTCTGTTCTTTTTGTTCATGTCTTGTTTTGATTTGTCTCTGTTACGTGCTATGTTTATTCATTTTAGCACCTCTAGTAGTCATTTTCACCATTAAAGTATAAAGGTTTTTGCTTAAATATCGGTGGCTCAAGGCTGGTTTTGTTTGTTTTCGTTGATTTGTAAATCTTTCAGATAATGTCCCCTGTGTCTATTTGCTTGATATTACAATTTGCAGTTCTATTTTTCTACTTGAAGCCTAGTGCTAGTTCTATTTGACTGAGACCTTTCAATTACATTTCATGAACATTAGTACCCACTTTATATGAGTAGGCTAGTTATTGTTTTTATTTAGTAAACTAGGCTACAAGTACTACTTACCTGACATGGTATCTTTTATTTTAAACATATTTATTTGCTGATTGTAACCACGTTTCCAATCGAAATCTTCTGGTATATAAATGTTGTGGGATACATTTCTGAATGTAATTTGGGAAAGCGTGCCAAATGGTTGTGCTATTCATGATATTTTGATGCTTGTTCACAGAATTCTGACTTATGTGTTTGTTCAAAAACAATTGGTTAATGTTGTTGCATCCTGTCTTGTAGCACTGCTGTGGTTGCTTACTGCAGCATGTATCAAGACGGGGAGGCCTCAGACTGCTAAGAGAGCAATTGAACAGGTGGAGCAGCGGCTCTCAAAAGACGGGTGGCCAGAATACTATGACGGCAAGGCAGGGAGATATATTGGGAAGCAAGCGAGGAAGTACCAGACTTGGAGCATCTCCGGATATCTGTTAGCTAAACTGATGATTGAGAACCCAGCCAATCTTTCACTAATCTCTCTTGAAGAGGACAAGAAGATAGCCAAGCCAAGGCTCACCCGCTCCGCTTCCTTTTGAGTCAAACCAATGGCAGCAGCATACATGATGCATTACAGGTATATGAGATTTCTACCCATGAATGCTGGAGGGAAACTAGCTGATTAAACTGGTTGAGTTGCATTTTTATGATTCATTAACATGATTTGCTAGTATGCTACTGAGATATACAGCCCCTGCATTTTCCTTTTCAGTTTCTTAATATCGGGTTTTGAATAGTAAATGGTCTATAGGCATTTTGGAAAGTAATGCAACATGGCCACTGTTCTGCTAACCAATTATTTGGCTAAGTATTTCAAGCTTTTATGGTAGGAATTTGCCTCCTATTTTCCTGCCAAATTCAGTTTGATAGGTGTGCAAATATTTTTCTTTGTGTTGTTGATAAAATTATTTTTACAAATGTGCCAAATTGTGATTTGGGGAAATAAGTAATGGGAGAAACAATATATATTCAAAGGGCTTGTAGCTCAAGTGGTTAAGACAAGTTCATATTTGTTTTCCTCTCAATATATAGACGAGGCAAAAATAACTATATATAATGACTCTTAGAAAACCTCGACCCTCAAGTTCAGATTTGAACAAGTGTCAAAGTCTGTACTTGTACTCTTTGGCTGCTGATTATGGCTTTGAGCCCAATGCTCTGGACCCTGTATGTTCTTTGTTCTTCAGGTGATTTCTTTCTGTAAAATTACTACTGGATCTTGTTAAGAAATGGTAGGGAGAAAATGAAAATTAGTCTTGGGGTTACAATTTTCTCTTCTTGTTTGCACTTTTAGTTCAAAATTTTGGGGTCTTTAGATTTTGGGCTTGAACTTGAGTTGCTAGTTGTGGACCAAATTTGGGTTATGTGATTTGAACTGATTTTGTTATACGACATCTCTCCTGTTGCCATATCTCATTATCAAAATGATAATGTGAACCAGTTTGTGTAGTGGACTGCTTGTAGGGGTGTTCATGAAACTAGAACTATATGATGCTCAATGGAACTACATCAAAATGACAAATTTTCCGAGTTACAATTTAGAAATAGGTGCAGACATGAAAGGAGTTTGTTATTGCAAAGTACCTTGCCTGCTAGAGGTGCTGTTGATTGTCTTTTTTAAAAATTTGTTGCATCTTGGCCTTTGAAACATATTAAAGCTAAGATTAGTGCTGCGGTATTATTAGGTAGTTAAAGACTAGATTGTTTAATGTAAAGCATGTTTTGTCTCTCCATCTATATTATAAGGCAGGATGCCTTTAGCTGAGCTGAGATTCTTCTCTGTGTTCATGTTCCTTTTTCCTCTGTCTTAGAAAACTTTCAATTTCTTCATTGGTAATTGGCGATTGTCATAGGTTCTTTTGATAGATATCGGTTTTGTTGAATAATTTCTATACTTAGTGTACGTTAAGTGTTTTGAAGGCTAATGGCACAAAGTTGTGATGGCAGATTAAGAGGGCGACAGAGTCTGCTGAAAGTTGTGTGAAAGACTTCATCTTTGGATCAAAAAGGCAACCTGAAAGAGAAATTGAGAAGCTGGCCCTTAACAGTGCAAAGGAATATCATTAGTCTTTTTTTAAAAAAAAAAAATTGAACATCCTTAGTTAATAGGCAGTTAACAATGTATTGAGAATGATTCTACTGTTCTTGTTAGTTGTATGTGGTGATATTTCATGTTTTCTTTCATTGCATGTATGATCTTCACCTTGCTGCTGAGATAAAACCAAATTCAGTATGGATATGATTCTTGGGCATTTGAGCAGTGTTTTATAATTTTGGAATCCTTTGCATTATTTGGAAATGGTTACGTAACGATAGAAATTCTTATTAGATCGGTTAACAGACAGTTCTACTCAAAAAATTAACGACACATGTGAATGTTATCATAGATAAGCAAATACAATTATCAATTAGTATTTTTTCTCATGCGGTACGAGATTATACATATAAAAATAGAAAATAGATGGTTTCAACTAGGAATATCTTTTAAAGAAATATTCTTTTTATCTACTATTGAGGGGAGTGAAGGTGAAGACATACATCTCCAATGTCCTCTCCTTGACCTCCTCTGTTTGTACACAGACTTCATAAACAAATTCACTTGAAACACAATACCAAGCAGAGAAAATGGATGAGTTTGGTCTTCAAAATCTCTTTGCCTTAGAATCTGACCACATGCCCTCACAAAATTGCTTAAGTTGCTCAAAATCTCTTTGCCACATAAGCCATATGTCTTGTTTTACAGGTAAAAAAATGAAACAGAAAAGAATACTCGCGAGCTCGGTTTCTTCAAATAATTTCTCTCTTCTTGCATATTGGTATGCAACCTTGACCCTTTCATACCATACCTTGCCATTAACTAATTCAAAAAGGATAACATATTACTTAATTACATATAATAAATTAAAGACGTACAACAAAAAAATATAGAGTAAAGAAATTAATTTTATATTCTGAAAATCTTTTAAAACAAAAAAAAAAATTTTTTTTTAATAAACAGTATAGCCGAACGGCTATACTATTTATAAATGTACAAAAGACCAACACAGAGAATAGGCCCACGTGTTAAACCAGTACAGCCGACCGGCTATACTATTTTTAAAAACAATTAAGAACAACTGAGTATAGCCGCGCGGCTATACTCTTTAAAAAATATCCACATAATTTTAATTCAATAATATGTGAGAATATGTATATAATACGTGAATTTTGTTTGCCGTATCGAAATTTTTCTAAACGATACGCGTATAATACATGAGAAATTTCATTAGGACACCCAAACGATTTCACAAAACACATAAGTAGAAATTAATTATGTTGTCCACTTTATCCTTAATTTTTTTTTGTATTAACTGGCAATTAATGTATAATTCCTAATTGAAGTAATTAAAAAAGGATAACATGTTACTTAATTACATATAATAAATTAAAGAAGTAGGCCCAAAAAAGAGAGTAACAAATTGATTTTATATTCTGAAAATCTTTTAAAACAAAAAAAGTAAAATTTTTTAAAATAAAAAGTATAGCCGTACGGCTATACGATTTATAATATAAAAAAGACCAGCAAAGAGAATAGGCCCACGTGTCAAACAAGTACCGCCGAAAGGCTATACTATTTAAAAAAATATACACATCATTTTAATTCAATAATATGTTAGAATATGTATATAATACGTGAATTTTATGTGCCTTATCAAAATTTTTGTAAAAAACACGCGTATAATACATGAGAAATTTCATTAGGACACTCAAATGATTTCACAAAACACTTAATAAGTAGAAATTAATTATGTTGTGCAATTTATCCTCAATATATTACTTAACTACATACAATAAATTAAAGAAGTAGGCCCAAAAAAGAGAGTAAACAAACTAATTTTACATTCTGAAAATCTTTTAAAACAAAAAAAAATTAAATTGTTTTTTAATAAAAGGTATAGCCGAACGGCTATACTATTTATAATATAAAAAAGTATAGCCGAACGGCTATACTATTTATAATATAAAAAAGACCAGCATAGAGAATAGGGCCAGGAGTCAAACAGGTACAGCCGAAAGGCTATACGTTTTTTAAAAAACAATTAAGGAAAAACAGAGTATAGCCCACACGGCTATACGCTTTAAAAAATATCCACATCATTTTAATTCAATAATATGTGAGAATATGTATATAATACGTGAATTTTGTGTGCCTTATCGAAATTTTTGTAAAAAATACGCGTATAATACATGAGAAATTTCATTAGGACACCCAAACGATTTCACAAAACACTTAATAAGTAGAAATTAATTATGTTGTGCACTTTATCCTTAATTTTTTTTTTGTATTAAATGGCAATTAAAGTATAATTCCTAATTGAAGTAATTCAAAAAGGATAACATATTACTTAACTACATATAATAAATTAAAGAAGTAGGCCCAAAAAAGAGAGTAAAGAAACTAATTTTATATTCTGAAAATCTTTTAAAACGAAATTTTTTTTTTTTTTTTTAATAAAACGTATAGCCGCGCGGCTATACTATTTATAATATAAAATTGACCAGCACAGAGAATAGGTACGCATATAATACATGAGAAATTTCTTTAGGACAGCCAAACGATTTAACAAAACACTTAATAAATAGAAACTAGTTACGTTGTGCACTTTATCCTTAATTTTTTTGTGTTAAATAGTAATTCAAATATAATTACTAATTAAAGTAATTCAAAAAGGGTAAGATATTACGTATAATAAATTAAAGAAGTAGGCCCAAAAAAAAAGTAATGAAACTAATTTTATATTCTGAAAATCTTTTAAAAGAAAAAAAATTAAATGCTTTTTTTAAATTAAAAAAGTATAGCCGCGCGGCTATACGACTTAACATATTTTATTTATAGCCAAGCCAAGGCTCGCCCGCTCCGCTTCCTTTTGTGTCAAACCAGTGGCAGCAGCATACATGATGCATTACAGGTATATGGGATTTCTCTTTAGCCATGAATGCTGGAGGGAAAGTAGCTGATTAAACTGATTGAGTTGCAGTTTTGTGATTCATTAACATGATTTGCAAGTATGCAACTGAGATATACAGCCCCTGCATTTTCCTTTCAAGTTTCTTAATATCTGGTTTTGAATAGTAAATGGTCTATAGGCATTTTGGAAAGTAATGCAACATGGCCATTGCCTTTTTCCTCTGTCTTAGAAAATTTTCAATTTCTTCATTGGTAATTGGCGATTGTCATAGGTTCTTTTGATATATATTGGTTTTGTTGAATAATTTTCTATACTTGGTGTACGTTAAGTGTTTCGAAGGCTAATGGCACAAAGTTGTGATGGCAGATTAAGAGGGCGATAGAGTCTGCTGAAGGTTGTGTGAAAGACTTCATCTTTGGATAAAAAAGGCAACCTGAAAGAGAAATTGAGAAGCTGGCCCTTAACAGTGCAAAGGAATATCATTAGTCCTTAAAAAAAAAAAAAAATATTAACGTCCTTAGTTAAATAGGCAGTTAACAATGTATTGAGAATGGTTCTGCCGCTCTTGTTAGTTTTATGTGGTGATATTTGTACCTTATGTGGTGATATTTCATGTTTTGTTTCATTTCATGTATGATCTTCACCTTGCTGCCAAGATAAAACCAAATTTAGTATGGATATGATTCTTGGGCATTTGAGCAGTGTTTTATAATTTTGGAATCCTTTGCAATATTTGGAAATGGTCACATAATGATAGAAATTCTTATTAGATCGATTAACAGATAGTCCTATTCGAAAAATTAACTACATATGTGAATGTTGTCATAGATAAGCAAATACAATTATTAATTAGTATTTTTTTCTCATGCGGTACGAGATTATACATATAAAAATAGAAAATAGATGGTTTCAACTAGGAATATCTTTGAAAGGCATATTCTTTTTATCTACTATTGAGGGGAGTGAAGGTGAAGACATACATCTCCAATGTCCTCTCCTTGACCAACTCTATTTGTACACAGACTTCATAAACAAATTCACTTGAAACACAATACCAAGCAGAGAAAATGGATGAGTTTGGTCTTCAAAATCTCTTTGCCTTAGAATCTGACCACATGCCCTCACAAAATTGCTTAAGTTGCTCAAAATCTCTTTGCCACATAAGCCATATGTCTTGTTTTACAGGTAAAAAAATGAAATAGAAAAGAATACTTGTGAGCTCTGTTTCTTCAATTAATTTCTCTCTTCTTGCATATTGGTCTGCAACCTTGACCCTTTCATACCATACCTTGCCATTAACTACTTAGATTGGTTCTTATCCAAGCCAGATAGTAATGCATAATATTATAAAAAACACTGGGAGTGACTTCAAAAGGACAATTAAAAATCAATACAATAGAAAAACACTGGGAGTGAACCCTGTTAGTGATAAGTTAACAGAAGTTAATGTGATAGGAACATGTACAACATAGACCACCAAATGTACCTATAACCAAAGGAAGACTAGTTAAAGTTAAATAAGGGCATGTACGATGATGAGGCTTAGCTATCAACATCCCTAAGGAAAGGACAATCACTCATTATGTGAGACACCCGGCCAGGCTTGAGGCATGCATGGTTCTCTCAATCATATAGATCTCTAGATAATGATCCACTGTCAATCACTCTTGGTCTTCACCTCTTAAGTTCCCAGATTTTCTTCTCACTTGGTAGTTGGAATTTAGATCGCTATTTTCTGTTCACAAATACTATGACTGTCCCCCACAGTGCATTTCTATTATCTGTGCAAATTTTATAAGAAGTCAACTTCAGAGTTGAGACTTTTATATATAATGATGCTTCATCTTAGACTCCGCGCAAATTTTATACAGAGCTCACAGGCCACAAGTAAGGAGTAAAATGCACTCATCAAACCTGGATAATTATTTATGCATTTCGTAGCTCTTCTATACCAACTGTACCAACTTCATGAACTTCAATTCCTTGTGGTCCCACGCTCCCCTTGTGAAGTATTTCCGATGAAACCTTTCCTTGAGGCTTATCATTATCATATGTACTCATAAAAACTGCCTGGTGTCCCATCCAGCCTAAAATACTGCTGCACTAGATTAGCTAGACTCTGTATGACCTTATACAGCCTTTCAAGCCATAACACGAAAACCTAAAGTCATTATGCTACTTCCCTTCCCTACGTAAAAAATCACGTAATGCTCTCCTAAAATGAACTGCAATCTGAAAATCCAACATTAGGCTCTCAATATAATCTTAACAAAATTCAAGAGCAAATTTTCTACTGATTTACGACAATTGACAGGTGCCCTCATACAACAATTGTCAAGAGCATGTTTAAACAAATTAAAACCCCTACATTATCAAGCGTTTTAACCAAAATTCAAAATTCAAAAATTGAAAAAGCTATGAACTATTGACGACAAGGGGAGAGAGAGTGCGTTTGGATGCTGGAGAGCGAGAACTGAAAAGTCGGCCTAGGCTGGCGCTAGGCGGCTAGGCGGTGGCTAGGCTGGCGCTAGGCCGCTAGGCGGTGGCTAGGTGGGCGCTAGGCGGCTAGGCGGTGGCTAGGCGGCTAGGAGGGCGCTAGGTGGCTAGGCGGTGGCTAGGCGGTGGCTAGGTGGGCGCCTAGGCGGGTTGGGTCTTTTTTCGGTGCCGAACCCGGAGGACGAAGCAGTGACTGGGAGAGAGTTCCGTCCTCTGCGAGTGCAAGCTTCGTGTTCGTTGGAATATATTTAAAGAGTATAGCCGCTCGGCTGTACCTTTAAAATATTCGAATGTAATTAGAAAGTGTAGCCGTGCGGCATCATTTTTGCTTTGTCCAGGGCACGTGCAGCATCTGCTATGAGAGCTCTTTGCTTTAAACTCAAGGAAGAATGCAAAATGCAGAAAGGACGCTCTGATACCACTTGATGCTGTTCAAGTATGAACTCGCAGAGCTTGTTATTATTTTTTTCCTTGTGGATTTCCTTACTACTCTTCACCTCGTTTCTTACTTGTTTTGCACTTTAAAGTATGCTGATAATCTCGTTGGCTAAAAATGTATGTGAATAATTTCACAATCTACTGTCTACTAGATCCCTCCACTAGTTTATGAATCTTCGAGGTAATTTATTTCATTAAAAAGTAAACTAAAGTCATAATTTCATTTAATATGGAGAAAGAGTACCAGAAGATGCCTTCTGCCAGTTCTATCCCAGAGTAGCTCTGTTTGTCCTTACCCTAAAAAAATTACTTGTGAGGTTGTTCAGTTGTTCAATATCTAATTTGACTGAGGCATGTCTAATACATGCAGAGTATACCTCTGAATTGCATAGTTAAGGTTACTTGATTGTGCATTTGATTGAAATGGTAAATTGTCTTGCTTGCTAAATTTTTTTTATGTGTATTGTATTAGCCTCTTGAAGAACCAGAGAAAATGACCAATATTATTCTTCAAGCTCTGAAAATAACTGGACAGAGAGGCGTCATCAACCGAGGTTGGGGTGGCCTTGGTAATTGTAAGTCTTGATTCTTAAAAAAAGATTACTTTCAAGCACATTGTATTCTTATGCTTCTTTACATCTGAAAGCCTTCATACATTTCTCTTCTCAGTGGCAGATTCGAGTGATTCTGTGTATTTAGTGGACAATTGCCCCCATGATTGGCTATTCCAACGATGCTCTGCTGTAAATTTCAATGCTTTTAATTCTTTTTAATTTGGTTGGGATTCCACTGCACTGGTGTTCAGAACGTCACATGAACTTGATGCACCTTTTTGTCTTTTTGTTGTTTTGTTCCCCTATTGGATAACTAGGCTACTCCTGGTTTCTCACTGGATTTGAAAAAATTTCTTAGGTGCATCATGGGGTTGCTGGGACAACTGCTGCTGGTCTGAAAGCTGCGGTAACTGATAATGCTATATTCTTGGGGAGTCTTACATTTGTAAATGATTCGGTTACTTATTTGGCTCATATTCTCTGTTCTTTTTAGTGTCCAACCACAATTGTACCATTCTTTGGGGACCAGCCATTTTGGGGGGAGAGGGTGCATGCCAGAGGAGTAGGTCCTGCACCCATTCCAGCCGACGAATTCCCGCTTGAAAAGTTGGTCGATGCCATACGCTTCATGTCAGATCCAAAGGTATTTACCATTTTCTTTTTAAACTTCCAAGTGATTTACATATAATTTGCCATTTCTTGAGTGTAAACTTATCACACATGCATACGCGCAAATTTAATTGAAGTTGACATTGTTTTGTAATCAATTTCAACATGCAAATACTTGTCACAACTCTGGGGTTATTTTCTGTTATTTCAATCCCTTGCATGGACCTGAATAGATTAAATTAACAAAGAAATAACTATTTTCGGTTGAAAGGTTAAAGAGCGTGCTGTTGAAATTGCCAAAGCCATGGATGGCGAAGATGGGGTGACAGGAGCTAGCTGTTGAAATTACCAATTTCTGAGCTGTTATTGCTGTGTCCTTTTGAGAATGAACGAATACCATTGCATGTTAACCTTGCCTGAGTGAGTCAACAACCTGGCAGAAAAAATATCAACCAGTTAATACAACACCCTGCGTTCACCTTTCGCCATTTTCTTGGAATTTGAGAGAGAGAGAGAGAGAGAGAGAGAGAGAGAGAGAGAGAGAGAGAGAATTTGGTTGGACTAAACTCTCAGATAGATAAAGAAATCGAATATGTTAAAACGTATAGCCGCGCGGCTATACTATATAAATAGAACATGTTAAACGGTATAGCCGCGCGGCGATACTATATAAATAGAATATGTTAAATGTATAGCCGAGCGGCGATACTATATAAATAAAATATCTAACAGTGGAGCTCTATAAATATGTTAAGTGGTATAGCCGCTCGGGCATAAATAAGGTGTACTCATTTACAGATGTGCGACCATAGTATAGATTTAATAAAGTTGCAGGCCATCACATTTCTCCATCTACATCTCTCAACACAGGCTTCAAAGACTGGCATACATTAATCCAAAGCAGCAAAAACAGAAAAACAAATATAGCAAATGGGTAAGGGAGGAAAGCCTGATGGGGGTGATGGCTTTGGAGATGCAAGCAGAGATGGTGTTGAACAAGAGAACATGGCTGCTTGGCTTTAACACCCTCAAAATCCAACCTTTCAAGCTCCCTAATCTCGGTACCAATTTGTTCTTTTTCTGGATCACTGTTTTTTTATTTATTTAAAACTCAACTTCTTTCACTTTTCAGGTCAAATTATTATTTGTGATCCTTTTTGCCTAATTGACTTCCTGTGTTCCTTCTTTTCTTGGTATTTCTTTAGGTTCTTTAGGACCCCGTGATGTTTTAGTTCGACTCAAGGCTGTTGGCATATGCGGCAGTGATGTTCACCACTTCAAGGTCCCCCCCTCTTTTCCTTCTTGGCTGCAAGGGTCTGGGCACACTGCCTTGGTCAATTGACATAGCCCACGTCTCCATTATAACTAATTAAATTGGTAAATATGTACTGTTTTGATTGTTGTTTGTTACTATTTCAGAACATGAGATGTGCAGATTTTGTGGTGAAAGAGCCAATGGTAATACTTAATAAGTAGAAATTAATTATGTTGTGCACTTTATACTTAAGTGGCACTTGGGCAATTGAACAAAAGTAAAGAAACTAATTCAAAAAAGATAAGATATTACTTAATTACATATAATAAATTAATAAAAATAAAAATTAAAGGAGGGGGGGGGGTGTGGGGGGGGGACGTAGGCCCAAAAAATAAAAGAGTAATGAAACTAATTTTATATTCTGAAAGTTTCTTAAAACCAAAAAAATAAAAATTATTTTTTAATGAAGAGTATAGCCGCGCGGCTATACGATTTATAATATAAAAAGACCAGCCCAGAGCACAGGCCCACCGGCTATACTATTTCTTGTGCTCCACGTGTCAAACAAGTAGAGCCGGACGGCTATACTATTTTTAAAAACAATTAAGTAAAAACTGAGTATCGCCGTGCGGCTATACTCTCCCAAAAAAATGTACATTATTTTAATTTAATAATATGTGAATTTTGTGTGCCTCAATGACATTTTTGCAAAAAATACGCATATAATACCCGAGAAATTTAATTAGGACACCCAAACGATTTCACAAAACACTTAATAAGTAGAAATTAATTATGTTGTGCACTTTATACTTAATTGGCACTTGGGCAATTGAACAAAAGTAAAGAAACTAATTCAAAAAAGATAAGATATTACTTAATTACATATAATAAATCAAAGACGTAGGCCCGAAAAAAAAAAAGAGTAAAGAAACTAATTTTATATTCTGAAAGTTTCTTAAAACCCAAAAAATAAAAATTATTTTATAATGAAGAGTATAGCCGCGCTGCTATACTATTTATAATATAAAAAAGACCATCCCAGAGCATAGGCCCACCGGCTATACTATTTCTTGTGCGCCACGTGTCAAACAAGCAGAGCCGGACGGCTATACTATTTTAAAATTAAAAAAAAACTGGCCCAGAGCATAGGCCCACTTGTCAATCGGGTATAGCCGGCCGGCGATACTATTTCTTGTGCCCCACGTGTCAAACAAGTAGAGCCGCACGGCTATACTATTTTAAAAACAATTAAGCTATACTCTTCAAAAAAGAAGTACATTATTTCAATTCAATAATATGTGAATTTTGTGGGCCTCATTGAATTTTTTGTAAAACGTACGCATATAATACATGAGAAATTTAATTAGGACACCCAAACGATTTCACAAAACATTTAATAAGTAGAAATTAATTATGTTGTGCACTTTATACTTAATTGGCACTTGGGCAATTGAACAAAAGTAAAGAAACTAATTCAAAAAAGATAAGATATTACTTAATTACATATAATAAATTAAAGACGTAGGCCCAAAAAATAAAAGAGTAATGAAACTAATTTTATATTCTGAAAGTTTCTTAAAACCAAAAAAATAAAAATGATTTTTTAATGAAGAGTATAGCCGCGCGGCGATACTATTTATAATATAAAAAAGACCAGCCCAGAGCACAGGCCCACCGGCTATACTATTTCTTGTGCTCCACGTGTCAAACAAGTAGAGCCGGACGGCTATACTATTTTTAAAAACAATTAAGTAAAAACTGAGTATCGCCGTGCGGCTATACTCTCCCAAAAAAATGTACATTATTTTAATTAAATAATATGTGAATTTTGTGTGCCTCAATGACATTTTTGCAAAAAATACGCATATAATACCCGAGAAATTTAATTTGGACACCCAAACGATTTCACAAAACAATTAATAAGTAGAAATTAATTATGGTGTGCACTTTATACTTAATTGGCACTTGGGCAATGGAACAAAAGTAAAGAAACTAATTCAAAATGGATAAGACATTACTTAATTAATTACATATAAGAAATTAAAGACATAGGCCCAAAAAAGAAAGAGTAAAGAAACTAATTTTATATTCTGAAAATTTTTTAAATAAAAAATAATAATATTTTATTTTTAATAAGGAGTATAGCCGCGCGGCTATACGATTTATAATATAAAAAAGACTAGCCCAAAGCATAGGCCCACGTGTCAATCGGGTATAGCCGGCCGGCTATACTATTTCTTGTGCGCCACGTGTCAAATAAGTAGAGCCGCACGACCATACTATTTTTAAAAACAATTAAGTAAAAACTGAGTATAGCAGTATAGCCGTGCGGCTATACTGCTCAAAAAAGAGTACATTATTTTAATTCAAAAAAGAGTACATTATTTTAATTCGAAAAAATGCACAATTATTTTATTTCAATAATATGTGGATTTTGTGTGCCTCAATGAAATTTGTGCAAAAAATACGCATATAATACCTGAGAAATTTAATTAGGACACCCAAACGATTTCACAAAACAATTAATAAGTAGAAATTAATTACGGTGTGCACTTTATACTTAATTGGCACTTGGGCAATGGAACAAAAGCAAAGAAACTAATTCAAAATGGATAAGATATTACTTAATTAATTACATATAATAAATTAAAGACGTAGGCCCCAAAAAAAAAAGGGTAAAGAAACTAATTTTATATTCTGAAAGTTTCTTAAAACCAAAAAAATAAAATTTTTTTTAATGAAGAGTATAGCGCGCGGCTATACTATTTATAAAATAAAAAAGACCAGCCCAGGGCACATGCCCACCGGCTATACTATTTCTTGTGCGCCACGTGTCAATCAATGAGAGCCGCACGGCTATACTCTTTCAAAAAAAATGTACATTATTTTAATTCAATAATATGTGAATTTTGTGGCCCTCTTTGAAATTTTTGTAAAAAATACACATATAATACATGAGAAATTTAATTACGACTCCCAAACGATTTCACAAAACACTTAATAAGTAGAAATTAATTATGTTGTGCTCTTTATACTTAATTGGCACTTGGGCAATTGAACAAAAGTAAAGAAACTAATTCAAAAAAGATAAGATATTACTTAATAAGCAAAAATTAATTATGTTGTGCACTTTATACTTAATTGGCACTTGGGCAATTGAACAAAAGTAAAGAAACTAATTCAAAAAAGATAAGATATTACTTAATTACATATAATAAATTAAAGACGTAGGCCCAAAAAAAAAAAGAGTCAAGAAACTAATTTTATATTCTGAAAGTTTCTTAAAAAAAAAAAAAAAAATATTTTTTTTTAGTGAAGAGTATAGCCGTTCGGCTATAGTATTTATAATATAAAAAAGACTAGCCCAAAGCATAGGTCCACATGTCAATCGGGTATAGCCGGCTATACTAACCCACTATTTCTTGAGCGCCACGTGTCAAACAAGTAGAGCCGCACAGCTATATTATTTTTAAAGACAATTAAGTAAATCCTGAGTATAGCAGTATAGCCGTGCGGCTATACTTTTAAAAAAAGAGTACATTATTTTAATTCAATAATATGTGAATTTTGTGGGCCTCATTGAAAGTTTTGTAAAACGTACGCATATAATACATGAGAAATTTAATTAGGACACCCAAACGATTTTAAAAAACACTTAATAAGTAGAAATTAATTATGTTGTGCACTTTATACTTAATTGGCACTTGGGCAATTGAACAAAAGTAAAGAAACTAATTCAAAAAAGATAAGATATTACTTAATTACATATAATAAATTAAAGACGTAGGCCCAAACAAACAAAGAGTAAAGAAACTAATTTTATATTCTGAAAGTTTCTTAAAACCAAAAAAATAAAATTTTTTTTTAATGAAGAGTATAGCCGCGCGGCTATACTATTTTTATTATATATAAAAACTAGCCCAGAGCATATGCCCACGTGTCAATCGGGTATAGCCGGCCGGCTATACTATTTCTTGTGCGCCACGTGTGAAACAAGTACAGCCGCACGTGTATACTATTTTTAACAACAATTAAGTAAAAACTAAGTATAGCCGTGCGGCTATACTCTTCAAAAAAGAAGTACATTATTTGAATGGGAGCTGATTTCCCCACTCCCAAATTCTCCACTTACACTCCCTTGTGCTTTATAATAATTTTTAATCAATTTTTTTTCTGTTTTGTTGTTTCTCTTTCCTATTATACCCTTATTCTAAATTAATGTTTTGATAATTAAAATTAAGAAAAGTTAACATAAAATAAAAAAGAAGTCAGAACGTCTTCTTCAAAGCGTCTTCTTCTATTTTGATACCTAAACCCTCTTCTTCTCGTTCATCGTGTCTTTCCCACTGCTCATACCCAGAGCTACTCAATCCTTCTCCTACCCAAAGCAAATACTCTTAATTATTGGTGAAAGGTTAGCTATGGATGAAGAACAAAAATTAGAGTCTGAGTTGCAGAGGATTTTAGACATGGTGGGCAACAGTGATTTGAGTGGAATGACAGAATTTAGTAATCCTTTAAATTCTCAAGATATTATGCAAGGTACGTTTTATTTCTTACTTAATCTAACTTTATCGATTATTAGCAGTGAATTAGCATATACAAACACCAAACTTCAAAGACTAAAATAGAAAAAGATAGAAACACACACTTCAGAGAGAGAGGGGGAGAGAGACGAACCCCATCTGAGGCTTTTGAGCCAAACCGTTGTTAAGTTGCAAAATCCCATACATGGAAGTATCAAAAATGCGATTGAATGTTGGTCTTAGAAAAGTGGGTTTCTCATGGGGTTGCATGAGAGGCACTACTCTGACTGCAAATGCCAAAGAGACCGCCGATAGAGTGAGAACCAGAGTTTTATGTATGTGTGTGTATCTTTATGTTTAACCTTTTCATAAGGGATTTGTTAACCTTGTGGGGAGATGGCATTGATGGTTTACATCTCTGTGTCCAAAAGGAAGCTTTTTGAACTCTAGAAGATGTTTCTGTATTAAAAAGAAATTCACTTTGCTGAGCATTACCTATTATCTTATTCATAGGTTTAGTTTTAAGAAATACTTGGTGCTCTAATGAATTGCAATTCAATTTTGAGTTAGTTTTTTGTATGCTCTGTCGTTCTTTTGCCCCCATTATCTTCTCATGTGAACACAAAGACAAGTCTCATGGCAGTACATATTCTGTTATATATATATATATTCATTCTTAACTAATATGGGATAGGCAGTGAAGCATAAACATTCTTCATAGTTGTAGTCAATGTGTAGTTTATGTTTCATATAAATTGGATGGTTTGTGATATAGGCACTGAAGCATCGATTGATAAAAGTGACAAATGCTCTCTTTGACAAACAAAAATTTTCAAAGTCGGGAAGACTTCATTGAAGCTGCTCGTAAGATTGCCTTTGTGCAAGGGTATGCACTAGTTATTAGAAGATCTAAATCCGAGATATATGTTGTCCTTGGTTGTGATAGAGGTGGTAATTGTAAAAGTAGAAAAGTTCCACTAGAGGAAAGAAAAAAGAAATCAGCATCTCGCCTCATAAACTGTCCATTTGAAATTTGGGGCAAAAAGAAAAGGAAACTTCAAGGATTTTGGAAGTTGGAGATTAAAAGTTTGTTGCATAATCATGAACCTTCAACGGATATGTCTGGACATCCTTATTGTCGTCGATTTTCAAATGAGGAAATTATGCGGATTAAAGAAATGTGTATGGTTGGTATACCACCGCGCCAAATTCTCTCTTCACTTCGACAGAGCAATCCTCATCTTAGAGCAAATTTCAGAAACATTTACAATAAGAAGGCTAAAATTTTGGAAGAGAGCCTAGCAAGACGTACTGTTATTCAAGCATTAGTGGATGAACTTGGTGAAGGTGGTTTCTCTTATAACATTGAGTATGACCAAGAAGGGCATTTGACTCATTTGTTTTTTGCTCATCCTATATCAATTGAATTGAGTAAGAGTTACCCATATGTCTTTTTGATGGATTGCACTTATAAAACTAATAAGTATAAGATGCCATTATTGGATATAATAGGGGTTTCAAGTTTCAACACTTCATTCTACTCTTGTTTTGTCTTCATGCAAAAAGAAGAAGAGAAGGATTATGTGTGGGCTCTAGAAATGTTCAATAAAATTTTGGGAGTTCATAATCAGCCATTGGTGATCATATCAGATAGAGAATTGGCCTTAATGAATGCTATACGCATTGTATTCCCAAGTGCTTGTAATTTGTTATGCGTGTGGCATATTGAGAAAAACATTCTTGCAAATTGTAAACCTCATTTTAGAGAAGAAGTTGATTGGGTTGCTTTCCTATCTACTTGGACTGATTTAATCAAATCTCCAATTGAATCATCATTCGATAAAGCTTGGGATCGTTTTGAAAATGAGTACAAGGAGAATGCAACTGTTTTGAACTATATTAGAGGTACTTGGCTGCCATTGAAAGAAAAATTTGTAAGTGCATAGACAGATGAGGTTGCACACTTAGGTAATCGGGCTACTTCAAGAGCTGAAGGTGCACATGCAACACTAAAGTAGTATCTTCAAGTTTCAACCGGAGGTATTCGTGAGGTAAAAGAAAAAATATGTCTTGCTATTGAACATCAATTTCAAGAAATCAAAACTCAACTATCAAGTGAAAAGGTTCGTGTTCCACATAGACTTCGGATTCCATTCTTTAAAGAAGTTGTTACTCATGTATCTATGTTTGCTTTAGATGAGTTATACAAGCAACATGAAGCTGCAAAATATGGTAATCTTTCATCTCAATGCACAGGCCATTTTTTCAAAACGATGGGTATTCCTTGTGGACACATGATTAAGGATATGAAAATTCAAGTATTGCCTTTAAATGCCATACATAATCAGTGGAAGATCGATGCACGATTGTTTAATGATCAACATGCAAGTTTGGATGATGAAAATGATCAAATAAATAGTCTTCTATTGGACTTCAAAGAAAAGTATGAAAAACTGCCCATTCTTCTAAAAGATGATACAAAGAGACAACTATCTCAATTTGTTGGTACTTCTTTTCCCTTAATTCTGGAGCCTAAGATTCAACCTCATAAAGGACGGCCACTAGGATCAAAGAAGAGAAATGAATCTAGCTCTACAAGGCGTGAACCTTCAAAATTTGAGATAGTTGAAAAGTCTCGTAAATGTAGTGTTTGCAAAGGTGTTGGCCACAATAAAAGTACTTGTCCATTTCAAGTTGCCTCTTAAATGGATAGAAATGTAAGTATTTGTATGCCAAATTCTTGAATTTTTTTTTACCAAGTATGTGAGTACTATTTATCTTTGTTGTAGTTAATAGATAATAAATTTTTTCGACTAACATGTTTACAGGTAGAAGAACCAAAGAATGTTATTAACCAAACTGTCATTAGCAGCTTAGATATGCAGAGAGCAAGGTACTTCTTATGCATAATAGTCTCAGATTTTTATTATTTCATAATTTTCGAAGTAATTGTACATGTCATCTTATTAAAGGGAATTGTATCTCATCAAATTTTACAGTAGTAAATAGTATTATGAGAGATCAATTAGTTTGTTAATTAATTAGTCTTCCTTCTTGTAGGTATTTTGAAGTGGTTGGATGGATTCATCCTTATTTCACATCTTTTTTTTAACACAAGGAAGAAGTGTTGTATGGAATGATACAATTTGGTTAATGGAGCTAAATTATTTTTTTTTGTGGTTATAGCTTTTCTCTGCTCTTGTCTGGAATGATATAGTTTGGTTAATGAAGTTAAATTTTTTTGGCAACCACGATGGTTTTGTCTGTACTTTTTGGTTGTTACTCTTGTCGCTATCTCTGTTTAGCCATATTTTTTGGCTTTCAATGAAGTTTCAGCTATTGACCAAAAAAAGAACATGCCAATGGAGCTAAGTTTTTCGCTTTCTTTTATTTCCCATGTTATCTTAACAGTCCAATGAAGCATCTAAGTAAATATTTATATTTTGTTCTCGAATAGATCACTATTTTCTAGTTCAAGAATGGGATATGCCAAATGCAAATGAATCACTAAAGAAATATTTTACCTATTCACAAAAAATAATAATAAAATAAAAAAATCCCTATGGTTGCAAGGTTTATCCGTGGGCATGTGTTTTTGTAGCAGGTGGACCACATAATTTTGCCTAGACAAATATACAGTGTTGATTATTTCTCACTTCATGAAAGGAAAAAAAAAGCAAGTTGGAAAATTAAGTGCAAAGAAAAAGAAATAATATTAAAGTGAAGTAAAAAGAAATAAGATAGGGTGAGGGTATAAGAGGAAAGAGAAAGAACAAAACAGAAAAAAATTGATTAAAAATTATTATAAAGCAAAAGGGTGTGTAAGTGGAGAATTTGGGAGTGGGGAAATCAGCTCCCTATTTGAATTCAATAATATGTGAATTTTGTGGGCCTCATTGAAATTTTTGTGAAAAATACACATATAATAAAAGAGAAATTTCATTAGGACACCCAAACGATTTCACAAAACACTTAATAAGTAGAAATTAATTATGTTGTGCACTTTATACTTAATTGGCACTTGGGCAATTGAACAAAAGTAAAGAAACTAATTCAAAAAAGATAAGATATTACTTAATTACATATAATAAATTAAAGACGTAGGCCCAAACAAACAAAGAGTAAAGAAACTAATTTTATATTATGAAAGTTTCTTAAAACCAAAAAAATAAATTTTTTTTTTAATGAAGAGCATAGCCGCGTGGCTATACTATTTATATTATAAAAAAAAACTAGCCCAGAGCATATGCCCACGTGTCTATTGGGTATAGCCGGCCGGCTATACTATTTCTTGTGCGCCACGTGTGAAACAAGTACAGCCGCACGTGTATACTATTTTTTAACAACAATTAAGTAAAAACTGAGTATAGCCGTGCGTCTATACTCTTCAAAAAAGAAGTACATTATTTGAATTCAATAATATGTGAATTTTGTGGGCCTCATTGAAATTTTTATAAAAATTACACGTATAATACAAGAGAAATTTAATTAGGACTCCCAAACGATTTCACAAAACACTTAATAAGTAGAAATTAATTATGTTGTGCACTTTATACTTAATTGGCACTTGGGCAATTGAACAAAAGTAAAGAAACTAATTCAAAAAAGATAAGATATTACTTAATTACGTATAATAAATTAAAGACGTAGGCCCAAACAAAAAAAGAGTAAAGAAACTAATTTTATATTCTGAAAGTTTCTTAAAACAAAAAAAATAAAAATTATTTTTTAATGAAGCGTATAGCCGCTCGGCTATACTATTTATAATATAAAAAAGACCAGCCGAGGGCAAATGCCCACCGGCTATACTATTTCTTGTGCTCCACGTGTCAAACAAGTAGAGCCTGACAGCTATACTACTTTTAAAAACAATTAGGTAAAAGCTGAGTATAGCCCTCCGGCTATACTCTTCCAAAAAAATGTACTTTATTTTAATTCAATAATATGTGAATTTTGTGGGCCTCATTGAAATTTTTGTAAAAAATACACATATAATACAAGAGAAATTTAATTAGGACACCCAAACGATTTCAAAAAACACTTAATAAGTAGAAATTAATTATGTTGTGCACTTTATGCTTAATTGGCACTTGGGCAATTGAACAAAAGTAAAGAAACTAATTCAAAAAAGACAAGATATTACTTAATTACGTATAATAAATTAAAGACGTAGGCCCAAACAAAAAAAGAGTAAAGAAACTAATTTTATATTCTGAAAGTTTCTTAAAACCAAAAAAATAAAAATTATTTTTTAATGAAGAGTATAGCCGATCGGCTATACTATTTATAATATAAAAAAGACCAGCCGAGGGCACATGCCCACCGGCTATACTATTTCTTGTGCTCCACGTGTCAAACAAGTAGAGCTGGGCGGCTACACTATTTTTAAAAACAATTAGGTAAAAACTGAGTATAGCCGTTCGGCTAAATTTTTGTAAAAAATACACATATAATAATTATTTTAATTCAATGTGAATTTTGTGGACCTCATGAAATTTTTGTAAAAAATACACATATAATACAATAGAAATTTAATTAGGACACCCAAACGATTTCACAAAACACTTAATAAGTAGAAATTAATTATGTTGTGCACTTTATACTTAATTGGCACTTGGGCAATTGAACAAAAGTAAAGAAACTAATTCAAAAAAGATAAGATATTACTTAATTACATATAATAAATTAAAGACGTAGGCCCAAACAAACAAAGAGTAAAGAAACTAATTTTATATTCTGAAAGTTTCGTAAAACCAAAAAATTAAATTTTTTTTTTTAATGAAGAGTATAGCCACGCGGCTATACTATTTATATTATAAAAAAAACTAGCCTAGAACATATGCCCACGTGTCAATCGGGTATAGCCGGCCGGCTATACTATTTCTTGTGCGCCACGTGTGAAACAAGTACAGCCACACGTGTATACTATTTTTAACAACAATTAAGTAAAAACTGAGTATAGCCGCACGTGCATACTCTTCAAAAAAGAAGTACATTATTTGAATTCAATAATATGTGAATTTTGTGGGCCTCATTTAAATTTTTTTTAAAAATACACATATAATACAAGAGAAATTTAATTAGGACACCCAAACGATTTCACAAAACACTTAATAAGTAGAAATTAATTATGTTGTGCACTTTATACTTAATTGGTACTTGGGCAATTGAACAAAAGTAAAGAAACTAATTCAAAAAAGATAAGATATTACTTAATTACGTATAATAAATTAAAGACGTAGGCCCAAACAAAAAAAGAGTAAAGAAACTAATTTTATATTCTGAAAGTTTCTTAAAACCAAAAAATAAAAATTATTTTTTAATGAAGAGTATAGCCGATCGGCTATACTATTTATAATATAAAAAAGACCAGCTGGAGGCACATGCCCACCGGCTATACTATTTCTTGTGCTCCACGTGTCAAACAAGTAGAGCCGGACGGCTATACTATTTTTAAAAACAATTAGGTAAAAACTGAGTATAGCCGTAAAAAAAATGTACATTATTTTAATTCAATAATATGTGAATTTTGTGGGACTCATTGAAATTTTTGTAAAAAATGCACATATAATACAAGTAAAAATTAATTAGGACACCCAAACGATTTCACAAAACACTTAATAAGTAGAAATTAATTATGTTGTGCACTTTATACTTAATTGGCACTTGGGCAATTGAACAAAAGTAAAGCAAAAAAGATAAGATATTACTTAATTACATATAATAAATTAAGGACGTAGGCCCAAACAAAAAAAGAGTAAAGAAACTAATGTTATATTCTGAAAGTTTCCTAAAACCAAAAAAATAATTTTTTTTTTTCATGAGGAGTATAGCCGCTCGGCTATACTATTTATATTATAAATAAAAAACCTAGCCCAGCGCATATGCTTACGTGTACTATTTCTTGTGCGCCACATGTGAAACAAGTACAGCCGCACGTGTATACTATTTTTAACAACAATTAAGTAAAAACTGAGTATAGCCTCTTCAAAAAAGAAGTACATTACTTGAATTCAATAATATGTGAATTTTGTGGGCCTCATTGAAATCTCTGTAAAAAATACATATATAATACAAGAGAAATTTAATTAGGACACCCAAACAATTTCACAAAACACTTAATAAGTAGAAATTAATTATGTTGTGCACTTTATACTTAATTGGCACGTGGGGAATTTTACAAAAGTAAAGAAACTAATTCAAAAAAGATAAGATATTACTTAATTACGTATAATAAATTAAAGATGTAGGCCCAAACAAAAAAAGAGGAAAAAAACTAATTTTATATTCTGAGAGTTTCTGAAAACCAAAAAAACAAAAATTAGGTAAAAACTGAGTATAGCCGTCCGGCTATACTCTTTCAAAAAAATGTACATTATTTTAATTCAATAATATGTGAATTTTGTGGGCCTCATTGAAATTTTTGCAAAAAATACACATATAATACAAGAGAAATTTAATTAGGACACCCAAACGATTTCACAAAACACTTAATGAGTAGAAATTAATTATGTTGTGCACTTTATACTTAATTGGCACTTGGGCAATTGAACAAAAGTAAAGAAACTAATTCAAAAAAGATAAGATATTACTTAGTTACGTATAATAAATTAAAGACGTAGGCCCAAACAAAAAAAGAGTAAAGAAACTAATTTTATATTATGAAAGTTTCTTAAAACCAAAAAAATAAAAATTATTTTTTAATGAAGAGTATAGCCGCGCGGCCATACTATTTATAATATTAAAAAGACGAGCCCAGGACTCATGCCCACCTGCTATACTAGTTCTTGTGCTCCACGTGTCAAACAAGTAGAGCCGGACGGCTATACTATTTTTAAAAACAATTAGGAAAAACTGAGTATAGCCGTGCGGCTATACTCTTTCAAAAAAATGTACATTATTTGAATTCAATAATATGTTAATTTTGTGGGCCTCATTGAAATTTTTGTAAAAAATACAAGAAATTTATAGCCGCGCGGCTATACTATTTATATTATAAAAAATAGCCCATAGTATATGCCCACGTGTCAATTGGGTATAGCCGGCCGGCTATACGATTTCTTCTGCGCCACATGTGAAACAAGTACAGCCGCACGTGTATAATATTTTGAACAACAATTAAGTAAAAACTGAGTATAGCCGTGCGGCTATACGCGTCAAAAAAGAAGTACATTATCTGAATTCATTAATATGTGAATTTTGTGGGCCTCATTGAAATTTTTGTAAAAAATACACATATAATACAAGAGAAATTTAATTAGGACACCTAAACGATTTCACAAAACACTTAATAAGTTGAAATTAATTATGTTGTGCACTTTATTCTTAATTGGCACTTGGGCAATTGAACAAAAGTAAAGAAACTAATTCAAAAAAGATAAGATATTACTTAATTACGTATAATAAATTTAAGACGTAGGCCCAAACAAAAAAAGAGTAAAGAAACTAATTTTAAATTCTGAAAGTTTCTTACAACCAAAAAAATAAAAATTATTTTTTAATGGAGAGTATAGCCGCGCGGCTATACTATTTGTAATCTAAAAAAGACCAGCCCAGGGCACATGCCCACCGGCTATACTATTTCTTGCGCTCCACGTGTCAAACAAGTAGAGCCGGACGGCTATACTATTTTTAAAAAGAATTAGGTAAAAACTGAGTATAGCCGTTCTGCTATACTCTTTCAAAAAAATGTACATTATTTGAATTCAATACTATGTGAATTTTGTGGGCCTCATTGAAATTTTCGTAAAAAATACACATATAATAAAAGAAAAATTTAATTCGGACACCCAAACGATTTCACAAAACACTTAATAAGTAGAAATTAATTATGTTGTGCACTTTATACTTAATTGGCACTTGGGCAATTGAACAAAAGTAAAGAAACTAATTCAAAACAGATAAGATATTACTTAATTACGTATAATAAATTAAAGACGTAGGCCCAAACAAAAAAAGAGTAAAGAAACTAATTTTATATTCTGAAAGTTTCTTAAAACCAAAAAAATAAAAATTATTTCTTAATGAAGAGTATAGCCGCTCGGCTATACTATTTATAATATAAAAAAGACCAGCTCAGGGCACATGCCCACCGGCTATACTATTTCTCGTGCTCCACGTGTCAAACAAGTAGAGCCGGACGGCTATACTATTTTTAAAAACAATTAGGTAAAAACTGAGTATAGCCGTTCGACGATACTCTTTCAAAAAAAATGTACATTATTTGAATTCAATAATATGTGAATTTTGTGGGCCTCATTGAAATTTTTGTAAAAAATACACATATAATAAAAGAGAAATTTAATTAGGACACGCAAACGATTTCACAAAACACTTAATAAGTAGAAATTAATTATGTTGTGCACTTTATACTTAATTGGCACTTGGGCAATTGAACAAAAGAAAAGAAACTAATTCAAAAAAGATAAGATATTACTTAATTATGTATAATAAATTAAAGACGTAGGCCCAAACAAACAAAGAGTAAAGAAACTAATTTTATATTCTGAAAGTTTCTTAAAACCAAAAAAATAAATTTTTTTTTTAATGAAGAGTATAGCCGCGCGGCTATACTATTTCTAATATAAAAAAGACTAGCCCAGAGCAAAGCCGGCCGGCTATACTATTTCTTGTGCGCCACATGTCAAACAAGTAGAGACGCACGGCTATACTATTTTTAAAAACAATTAAGTAAAACCTGAGTCTGCAGAGCTTTAAGTTTCTTGCACTTTCTGACGTGTAAATGATGTATTACAATCTAGCCTAAGGGTTGAGATTTGTAAATATATATAGACCAACAAACCTTGTTAGTTTTGCCTTGTCTATTGGATAGAGGATTATGTTTCATCAATGTATATGCTAATGTCACCCCTTGTCATACTTTTGGCTCATCTGAGTTCTGTTTCTAAATATACGTTTATAAAAAGTCTTGATTTCCAGCCCTCCTGGCCAGGCTTTGCAATCTGCAACTTTATTTGAAAAATCTGGCTACTTTTATGACAACTTAATTTGTCAACTAAGAAGCAACAAAAGGACGAATATGCAATACCAGGGCTCTAATATGCACGAACCAAGCGTAATATGCTAATCCTCTTGATAATATGATAGTAGCAGCTGGGGTTATTTTCAATTTGGCATCCTGCAGTTGTCCACTTAACCTTAAGGCATGTGTTTGTCCTGGCATTTTCAATTTTGCCAATAAAGACCTTATGTTTGTAAATTTTTTGCAATGTGACTATGCCCTTAAGCTTGCTATTAAGTGATGATTCGGCATATGTGGGACTCACTTTTTTAATACTTAGTTGATTAAAATACTAAAAAAAAAAAAAATTAAAAACCCAATTAAAAAAGGCTAAATTGTTGATTTACTCCCTCAACTTGTACCTAACTTTAGATTTATCAACTATTTCTCTTTCTTTTTTTTTTAAAAGAAAAAAGAAAATTAAGGATCTCAATTATTTTTTAGCCAAATTCCCTTTACCATTAATTTTCCTCACTTTCCATCAATTTTTTCGTTAAAAATATCATGTGCCAAGCATGTGAGGCAATTTGGTCATTTTCAACCTTAACAATAATTAAAATTTTGAGAAAAAAATTATAGTAAAAAACATAAAATTATCATAATTAAATGTTGGGTTTTTAGAGAACAAAAAAGTGATTTTATTTATTCAACGATAGATGGATACAAGGCTTTATAGAGGAGTAGGCTTATTGGCCTTCAACCTAGGTCTAAAATATCGGTGATATCGGAAATATCGGTAGTCCAAAAACACCAAAATTTCGATGGAAATATCGGGATATTATCGATATCGATAAAAATTGAATAAAAACCACGGCAATTGTAAGAAAAACTTGGAAATTTTTATTGGAACTTTGGAGGATGCTTATTTAGTCAATTATCTATTAGTTTATCACAAAAAATTGGAAGGAATGGTATTCCATGATGGATTGAACTAATTTAAGTTGATTATATAGCAAGCTGACAAACACCTTGAGTGTAGAAAATATGTAGTAATTAATGAAAAAAGATTAAACACACCACAATCATTTATATATAATGATTTACTACAATATTTTACAATTTATACATTGCATGGTAAGATACATAAGTGACTTAGTACCACGTAGAGTTCCTATGAGGTTCAAATTGTATCTTCATCATCTCTATGTGTAGAGTAAGTGTATTGTGAAGAGTAGTCACCAAATGATAAATCCCCAAAATAGTTTTCCATGTAATTGTTAACATGCCACCCATATGGATCCGAGATTGGTGAAACGTGGTGAATAGTTGAAAAGTTGAAAAGTTGAAAAGTTGAAACTTGAAAAGCAGCTCGCAAGTATTATATATAGAAGATTTCATAGTTTATATCACAAAGTTATGTGTAGCATAGTGGTGAAGTGGCTGTAAAAATCCGTAGGGGAGTGGGGTTCGAACCCCATTGTGTGCAAGAGCATGAGTTTAACTCGTTTAATTTTTGAAAGTTCAAGTCGGGACTCGGGATATTATATATACTAGGTTCCGTAGATTATAATCACAAAGTCGTCAGCAGCATGGTGGTTAAGGGGCTCGCTGCAAACACTCAAGTTGGTCCAAGTTCGAACCACATCATGCGCGGAGCTCAATTCTTTCATTTCACTTATATTTCAGCGAAATTATCGAAATTTTAGACGTTGCCTTCAACAACTAGAAACTATTTGCTAGGCTTATTGGCCTCTTCTCTCTCTTTGCAGGCTATTTGGCCTTTTCTCACTCGGGACAGCTGTAGTTTTCAGCTTACTTCTTACATCTTTGTTACAAGCCTATATATAGGAGAGTCACCGACTTTGAATACAACTATGTCGGTTGATATCATGATATTTTGGAGTTACCGACTTTGCAAAGTCGGTTTGTTCATTTCTCAGCTATTCTAGACTATTCTAGATTGAAATGTGCATTACTTTTCAACACTCCTCCTTAATGCACATTTATGTTATATTGCTAGATATTCTGATCTTGTTGATGCCATATTCTGTGCACTTGCTGATAATTTAGCTGTAATCTCTGTCTTCCTGTCATTGCCATTGCTATTAATATGCCAATTTGTGTTGTCTTCTCCCGATGGTGCTAGACATGCATAGAACACATGCTCGTACTTATCATTTTCTTCTGTGTAGTTAGCTTGATATTTTTTCTTGAATCGGAAATCTTTTGCTATATGACCAAATCTTTTGTAGTTCCAGCATTTTGGTATGCCTCGGTACCAACAGTCTTTCTCTTGGTGACTTGTCTTTTTGCATACTCGACACGGAGGATAGTTTTTCCTCTCCGCAGTTTCTCTTTTATTTTCCCAATTATTGTTGGGTTCATTTTCAACATCTCTAGTATTTTCATCAAATTTTCTTTCCTCATCTTTAGACTTCTGAGACCTTAAATTTAATTTCGACTGGAAGGCACTTTCTACTGGATTTTCATTTCGCCTACTCAGTCTTTTTTCATATGCTTCCAGAGAGCCCATTAATTCTGTCACTGACAGACTAGTTATATCTTTTGTCTGTTCAATGACAGTTACTAGTGGATCATACTTATCAGTGAGACTGTAAGTATTTTTTCTACAATTCTTGAATCATTAATATTTTCTCTTGATTGATTATTTCTTTCACTCTGGCATAGTAATCTTGTGAGGTCTCAGAATCTTTCATTTTAATGTTTTCAAAATCTCTTCTTAAAGTTTGTAGTTTAACTGCACGTACCTTGGCATTTCCTTGAAACTCCTCCTTCAAAGTTTCCCATGCTTCCTTTGATGTTGTGGCTCCCATAATCCTTAGAAAAATAGTGTCATCCAAAACTTGTTGCAGCACAAATAGAGCCTTTGCATCCTTCTGCTGATCTTTCTTTAGCTGCTTTAACTATTCCATAGTTGGATTTTCTGGATTATTGAAGTCATTATCAACTATGTCCCATAAATCTTGAGACATAAAATAAGTCTTCATTTTGATGCTCCATAAATCATAATTTTCTCTAGTAAAGATTGGAAATGGGATAGAAGTTTGGCTAGCGGTAGACATGATGGAGGACTATATCAAACTCTTACGCCCAAGATGATCGAACTTTGCTCTGATACCACTTGTTGGGTTTTTAGAGAACAAAAGAGTGATTTTATTTATTCAACAATAGATCGATACAAGGCTTTATAGAGGAGTAGGCTTATTGGCCTTCAACAACTAGAAACTATTTGCTAGGCTTATTGGCCTTTTGGCTTATTGGCCTCTTCTCTCTCTTTGCAGGCTATTTGGCCTTTTCTCACTCTCTTGGGACAGCTGTAGTTTTCAGCTTACTTCTTACTTCTTACATCTTTGTTACAAGCCTATATATAGGAGAGTCACCGACTTTGAATACAACTATGTCGGTTTATTATACTACAATATCTTGATTATTTTATACTAAAACATGCTATTGATATCATGATATTTTGGAGTTACCGACTTTGCAAAGTCGGTTTGTTCATTTCTCAGCTATTCTAGACTATTCTAGATTGAAATGTGCATTACTTTTCAACATTAAAAAGCACAGAAAACCCTTTTCGTACCCCTCAGCCCCCTCCGACGCGGCTCCCTCCCTCCCAGAACTTCTCCACACCCCAACCAACCTGACACTACTCACCCAACCACCTCTTCCTGCTCGTTACACCCACCACAAAAATCACAACCCCAACTTGTAAAAACTCAAAACAATCAATACCCAACCATAACCCGCAACAAAGATTGAGAAAAATACAAAGCATTCCCTAACCCACAACATCTCTATTATCTCTGTCATTATTTGTTTATTTTAATCGTTGGGGGGTTCTTTTTCTTAATTTTTAATTATATTTAAAAAAAATATTTTATTAGTTTTTTTTTAGGGAGCTTTGGTTTGCAGTCAATAGGTCATAAACTCACACACTACACGTATACTAGAATTAGAACTCGAATTCGTGACCTTTCATGAGGGAGCAATTGCTCCAAACCACTACACTAGTAGATCATGTGCATTATTTTAAGCAATTAAGTATAAAATGTAAAATTGTAGATACTTTTCCCCTCATTAATCACATGTGCAAAAACTTGGGTAACCTCAGTAGTATTGAGGTTTGGGATAAATAAAAAATAGTATTGAGGTTGAATTACAACAAAAAATAAAGGGTAATATCCTTTTTGTGACACTTGTTCTTTTTTCCAATAGGTGATTACAATAACAAATACGTGATTGGTTAAATAGTGAGAGCAATTGAATAAAAATAATGTAAAAAATCAAAGCATGGAAACATAAAATCCCAGCAGGTGGTGGTGTGGCCTGTGCCCTAATTCCTTAAAACTAAGGACGGACATGGATCGATCATACACTACTTTCTACCTGCCATATATCCCAAAAACCAAACTTGCTACTAATACTACTATAGTCTACTACTACTTTCCTTTCCTTGTGATTAATTAATTGATGCGAGATTGTTCTTCAACCTTCAAGCGATCCATCAGCTTTGCAAGGGACAGATGCTCCTCCTCATCCTCACGCATCAACTCGATGCGCACATCCTCCCAAGAGGGGGGGAGTTTGGAGATGATTGTATTCACATGAAATTCCTCATCTATCGCCATTTCTTCACATTTAAACAGTTCTTTGAACCTCACATTCAGTTCTTCTACTTGCTCCACCATTGGTTCCTCTTCAAGGAAATGATATTCCAGGTAATCTGGAACGCAATAATTGTGTTCTCCAAACCTCGATTGTAGCTCATGCCACAGTTGCTTAGCACTTGTTTTGTTCCCCCTCTTTGAGTAATGAAGGAAGAGATCATCAGATAGATGGTTCAAGATTGTATGAAAACACAGGGAGTCATTCTTGTTCCATATCTCTTCAGCAGCCCTTGATATAGCAATTTCTTCAACACTTGCTTCAGTTTCTACCAGAAATCTTGGGCATGGAGCATAGAGCACACGTGTAAGACTACTATCCAGGACGTACGAACGCATTCTATAACTCCAAATATTGTAGTTCTTCCCATCCAAACGGAGATTGTCGACGGCAACAATTACTTTCATCATTAGTAGAACATGAACATGACAACACAACAAGAATAGGGTAAGAAAACAAAACTAGAAAGATCAAATGCAACTCAATATATATATATATATATGCATATGTAGCTAATTAATATATATTGGTTTTGTTGTATATATGCATTTTACCTTTGGGAGTAACAGCTGGTTCTCCAACATCCAGCTGATCATACAAAAGAAAGAATTTAGATCAGAAACCCAAAATTGAAGACAACAGAAAATTTCTCAAATTCCTAATTCTTTCTACCCATAAAATATATCATATATATCGAAATATATCATCATCAGTTTCTCATTGTTATTTGTGTTTCCAAATTCCTAAATCCCTAGACGCACGAACCAACCCAGCCAAACAGTGCACTTCACTACCAACCCACATACAACTAAAGAAAACCATTAAGAAAAACAAAACAAAAATCAAATTTCCTTCCTGTTCGTACACTTTCCAAGTAACCAAACATAAAAATATAATTAGGGTTTTGGATTTCACCTTTGCTTCCTTAAAACCAAACATAACCATTTCCCTTGAGAATAAACGACTCATAAGCCGTTCCCAATTGAATTGGTGACGATCGACTGGACTTTGCGACGAGTCCATGGCTCCGATCAATTTCCGGGTTTTGTTTTTGGTCAATGGCCAATTTCCTGGCTAATTTTATCTAAACCTCCCCTTTATATAGAAAGTGTCCTTGTTTTTCTCTTCTTCTTAGAGTTAAATACAAATCTGCCAAGTTTAAATTAAACAGGATCCTAGCTGAACTTTGTTTTTAACCTTATAATGCCCACGTGTTTAAGATCAAATGGTATTAGAATAGCTTATCTGCTAATTAATCGATTCCCTTTGCCAATTAAACATGGAAATATTTTTGCTCACCACTTTAACCCGAGGTGTATGCTCACCATCTCTTAATGCTTGACACGTATCCATATACATAATCATGATTAAATTTTTACTTTAATTTATATAACTATGGTTATGCTTACAGACACGTGTCAAGTATTGTGAATGGTAGTTCGACCTCACACTACCATGTGTTACAATAAATATTTCTTGGGGAAAATTTTCTGGTACACTCGCTAGGTCTGCACATTTGAGAGTACAATGTCTTCTGGCATACTCGCTAGGTCTACAAAAACCTCTTTTCCACTATCTTAGCCATCTAATTATAAGCTCATTCACTATGATAACTCATTTCCTTGAGTCCAATATTCATTCCTTATTATATATTTTATATTATAGATTGTAATAATGATATTTTTGTTGGGAGTTTGACTCGGATGGAAAGACTTCGTGATAATGCACTTAGGTTGTTAAACAAACTTTAAAATCAACCAAGTATATTGTGATCTAAGTACACCTTAATATTTAAATTAAAATGTAAAATTAACTAATTACACTCTATTTAACTACCAAAAATACCCTTGGTGCACCCTAATACCCTCTATCACACAACACCAAACTTATTCGAGATCGCTAACTGCAGAACACTATCAAACCACCAAACTCACCTTGCTGCCGACCTTTTGCAAAACAACACACCTTTGCATTCTTCAAGCACTTTGCCAAGGCCATGGTCAAAATGGGAAACATCGAGCCTCTCACACAAAGCCAGGGCAAGATCAGAACCAATTGCAGAAAAGTGAATTAAAATTGTATAGTGATGATATATAACATATAAAAGCATGAGATTATATATGATCACTATAAGACAACATAGCCAGAGGCAGCCAGCCCAATTTTCTTCAATTTGTGTGTTTGCTAATAAGGTGCTGAAAGACTCAAAACGAAAGAATGAATTTATTCATTTTATAGCGAACCCAAGGATGGCTAACCAAAGCTCAAATAAAAAATTTATTCAAGGTATAGAAATATTTGGACAAATCATCAACCACACTTAAAACTAGTTTGGAAACTCAAAAGCAATGGAAGGCTCTAGTTGGAACTTCTGATCATATTAATTTAATGTTATTAACCAGCCAAGACTATTCAAAGAGAAGAATTTCTGTTAACATCAAATATACAATATGCAAAAACAGCTTAACAGCCAGAAACAATGGCACCGATAACCAAAAAACCAACGAGCTACCAAACGAATGTAAACAGAGATTCCACACAGAATTTCAACATTCCTTGTTTAAGGTACCAAACGTGGCATTTAGAGTGTGTCATTCAAATACCAAGTTTTTTACTATTTTTTATATATCCAAACACTCTGAGGGTGTACTTAGGGTTGAATATGGAGAGCATGTATTAAAATTACGTTTGTTTCACAATTCAATATATCTTTTTTGGTTAATTTATATTAGGGTAAATTAATAATTCAATAAATAGTTTAGTAGTAAAGTGTACTAAGTTAATTTTAGACTAATTATTGGACTAGATTCGGGGAAATTATGGCCATTGAAAGGGGTTATAGAAAAATTATTTTTGAGAGTGATTCTCTCTAAATCGTTTCAGCTTTTCGGCTGACTTAGGTCACTGGAGAAGTTTTACCCATATCTCCCATGTTGTTATTGGAATGAGTCTTTACAATTTGTGTCATTTATACTCTTTATTTATATTGATATAATAATATTCTATAGCCTTTTATAAAAATAAAAAAATAAAAAGGGGGTAAATCTTGAGATTTTCACTTTTTGTGACAGTTATTCTTTTATCCAATATCTGTTATTCAGTAGGTGATTACAAATATATGTTATTAGTTAAAATAAATAGTCAGAACAATTGAATATAAAAAGAGTAATCAATTTTAAAATAAAACATGTCCAAGCTAAAAACTACTAGTTTCCTTTCCTTCCTTTTGATTGGTTAATTCAACCTTCAAGAGCGATCTATATCAGCTTCGCAAGAGGCAGATGCTCCTCACTCATTAACGAGGAATTCCTCATATGTCGTCATTTTGTGAAAAGAAAGCAGATCTTTGAACCTTGAATTCATTTCTTCAACTTGCTTCACCATCGGTTTTTCTTCGAGCAAATGACATTCCATGTCCTTTCAAACCCGAGATTTGCGTCCTCCAAACCTCGAATTTAGCTCACGCTACAGTCGCTTAGCAATTGTTTTCTTACACCTCTTTGAGTAATGAAGGGAGAGATCATCAGATAGATGGTTCAAGATTGTATGAAAACACAAGGAGTCATCATTGTTCCATATCTCCTTGTTGTTTTTGATGTTGTGAAACTATGGGTTGTCGAAGTTCAGATTCTTTTGAATATCAAGACGGATCTGTCTAGTTGAGCTTGCATCTATTTAGAAGTCTTAGATAACCAAGAATACAAGGAAAACAAGAACTCAACTAGCCGGTTACTTGTATGTAAAGATAAGTTCTATATCAAGATGGAATACCTATTATATTAGGTTATGGATACAAGAGGTGATAAGGATAGACTTTGAGGATTCCTTTATAGGCAAAGAACTGAGAGATCTTCACCGTATAAAAGCTTCGGTCCCCCGGACATGAATTGCTGCTATGGCTTCTATCTACTGATTTGAGTGTCCAAATGAATTGTAATTTCCTAAAGGCAAAGACAAAGTCACTAACTAGTGCACTTCAATAAACAACTCACATAGAACGGAACTAAAAAAGAGAGTAACCAAACATAGGAATTAGGGTTTTCACCTTCGTCTCCTCCTTCCATCTCCATACTTTAAATTTTAGAAATTCCAGTCATGTTATTTGCTAATTTGTTTGTCTTTGATAAAATAAACTAAAAACTGTAATAATTTCTTACATGGAATAAAAAATAAAAACAAAAACCTCCGATGTGTTCATAGGCAAACGTACTCTTCTTCAACCCTCAAACTATCCATCAACACGTCTAAAGTCAAAGGCTTCTCCTTCCCCGTCAATAACTTGATGTTTGAGTACTTCCAAGAGGCAGGGAGCTTGGCTAAGATGGCAGAGACATGAAATTTCTCACTCAACGTCATTCCAGAAGCCACAACGTCATCGAAAATGCGATTGAATTCTTGAACTTGCTCCACAACTGTCTTCTCATCAACCATCTGAAATTCCATGTACTTTCTAACCAGAGATCTCTTTGTTCCGAACATTAATTTTAGATCGTCCCACAGTTGTTTAGCAGTTGTAGTTTTCTTTCTCTTGGCATAACGAAGGAGGAGATCATCACATAGATAGTTCAAGATGGTGCGAAGGCACATAAAGTCATCCTTGATCCATTTCTCTTCAGCAGCCTTCGATTCAGCAATTTCTTCAGTAGTTGCTTCAGATCCTAGCATAATGCTAGGGCATGGCTCATAGAGTACATATTCAACTTTTAATTCCTTGAGGAAAAACTCCATTCGCCGCACCCAGATCGGGTAGTTCTTCCCATCAAGACGAACAGGGTCAATGGGAACAAGTTCTTGAGGAGCAAGACTAGCCACTGTTGAATTAGACATGCCATCTTCGGTTTGCTCATTGTCATGCTCAGATCTCAACTTTGACTCAATCTTGGCGACCTCATGCATGTCTTGGGTCCTCTCTTTTAAGGCTTTCCAAATTACTGAAAACATAGCATCAATACAAATCACTTGAAATTAATCCAACCAATGATCATTTAACTGTTAGAAAGTATAAGAGAGAAGGCCAACCAAACAACTTATTAATGTCTTGAACACACTCAGGTCATGTGGGAATGCATATACAGGGAAAGAGATCATTAAATAAAATTAAACAGTAATTCATACACTTCTAACCTAAACCAGGGCCAGGAGTCAGTAAATTGCCATGAGAAAATAATAAGATTAATAAATAAGGTAAATTGGTGTATGGTACCATAAGCAGAAACCAGCTTTCCATCTCTTCCTTCAAATTGTTCTTCAAATTCCGCCAACAATCTCATTCTCTTGTTTAGTATCATTCTCTTCTTTGGTATTGGTACCTAATAAAACAAAAGAATTAATTTAGATCAGAAACCCACAAATTTATACACCAAAAAGTTCTGGAATTCGTATATAATTTCTATTAATATAATCCCATAAAAATCTAAGTTTCTCTTGTTTTTGCCTGCAATTGTTCATCCACCAAACAGAATCCAGAGCCGAGGGCTTTAGAAACCTAACAAAGTACTTATTTTTATTGCTTAAAAAAGAAGAAGAAAACCTAATTGTGTAACTCACTAAACACTCACATAGAACCAAAGAAACCTATATATTATTGAAGAATTCAATTTTCTTTCCGTTTCCTACACTTTCTAAGTAACCTAACGTAGAAATTAGGGTTTCACCTTCGTCTCCTTCAGCCCTTCTCCACCATTCCGGCCCATAGCAGACGGATCGATTACGAGTCGCTCGGAGTCCATGTCTCCGACTGTTTTTATGCTTTGAAAAGTCTGAAACTATTATATACTCTTTTATTTATTATATTCTAAAGGTTGGTGATATTTTAGTCAAATTCTACTTTCAAGTTTTCAGTAAATTCTAAAGGTTGGTAGTATTTTAGTCAAATTCTACTCAGTCCCTATAATTTAAATTCTAAACATGTCGTTTGTTAAATTCAATCCAAACTAGCCGTGTTAAATTTAATCCAAACTGGCCGAGCGTGTGCCAATTGGTTTTCTTTTTTCTTTTTTCTTTTATTTTTAGAATTAAGAAAAGATAACATAGGTAGTTATGTTCCATAAAAGTAGGACCAATTATCTTATTTGTTTTTAATTTTTTTTTTAATATGAAAACATGTGAATTTACCATATTATCCTTATTTAATTAATAATTTCAATTCTTAATGTTTGAATTAACCAATGACATTTTATGGTATTTTGAATGTTTCATCATTCTCTGCTTTTTGCTTTACATATAGATTACAAATCTCACCAATTTTATAGACACAAATTTGATGTGGATGTGGCAACGTGCTATTTTCTTGTAGACCATACCAAATCTAAATTTAAGCTACATGCGTCAAATGCCTATTTCTAAAGCTTGTTTCGTGTAAATTGGTCACTTTGAAAACTTCAAACCGTGAATCAGATCGAATCAGCCTATTCAGTTTGATTTGACATCAAAATTAAATAAAGAGATAATAAAAAGTCAGACCAAACCAACTCAATCGATTTGGTTTGGCCTGATTGCCCCTTTTTAGAGTTCTCGGTTTGATATTTTATTTGTCTTCTATGTCCTTTGTATTTAAAATGAATCATATGCTATAACCGTAAAAATGAGAAATAAGGAATATTGAAATGGCTAGTTTTGTTGGTTGGCTAGAATTTTTGCTACTGGGTTTGTCTTCATATTTCTCTTGGATTTGTTTTAATTTCTTCTTGAGTTTGATTTAATTTATTTTCTAGTTGTGGGTTTGATTTAATTTTTTTTGTGATTTCTGCAATTTGATTATGGGTTTGATATTGCAAAAGCGTAGAAGAAGAATGGAGAAAAGGGGATTTGAAGGGGAAAGGAGGAAGATTGGCGTGAGTTTGTTTAATTGCTGCAAAATAAAATAAATTAAATCAAATCACACATGTTTTATATATACTAGCCTCTTCGCACGTGCTTCCGCACATGCGAGAGGCTTTTTTTTAAAAAAATTTAAACTTATTTTAGAATTAAAAAAAGATAATGAGTAGTTGTGTTCCATAAAAATAGGATTCATTATCTTATTTTTCTTTTAATTTTAATTTTTTTAATATGAAAAAGTGTGAATTTACCATATTCGTCTGTAGACCATGCCAAATCTAAATTTAGGGGGGTGTATCCAATTCAAACTTTTAATGACTTTTATAGAGTTTAAAAGTTTGAAGGTATTCAATTTAGACTTTTAAAGAGTATATAAAAGTCTAGTGATATTCAATTGTGACTTTTAAAAAGTATTTAAAAGTTTGGTGGTATTCAGTTATGACTTTTAAAGAGTATTTAAAAGTTTGGTGGTATCCAAAAAGTTAATGACTTTTAAAAAGCTTATTAAATGAATGACTTTTCTATACTTTTAAGGCTAATTGTTAAAGACCAAAAGTCTTGTCAATTTACTAGTGACTTTTATCAACTCTATGAAAGTATTTAAGAATTTGTCATCTCTATGAAAGTCACTCACTTAAAAAAAGTCTTTATAAGTATGAATTGGATACAACCCCCTTAAGCTACATGCGTCAAATGCCTATTTCTAAAGCTTGGTTCGCGTAAATTGGTCACTTTGAAAACTTCAAACCGTGAATCAAACCGAATCAGCCAATTCAGTTTGGTTTGACACCAAAGTTAAATAAAGAGATAATAAAAAGTCAGACCAACACCAACTAGATCGATTTAGTTTGGCCAGACTGCCGATTTTCGAGTTTTCAGTTTGATATTTTCTTTGTCTTCTATGCTATAACCATAAAAATGAGAAATAAGGAATATTAAAATGGCTAGTTTTCTTGGTTTGTCTTCATGTTTCTCTTGGATTTGTTTTAATTTCTTCTTGAGTTTGAGTTGATTTATTTTCTATTTGTGGGTTTGATTTAATTTGTTTTGTGATTTCTGCAATTTGATTATGGGTTTGATATTGCTAAAGCGTAGAAGCAGAATGGAGAAAAGGGGATTGACGGGGAAAGGAGGAAGATTGGCGTGAGTTTGTTTAATTGCAGCAAAATAAAATAAAAAAAGATATAGTGGCAGATAATAAGATGTTAGTTGCAGATATAAGGAAGCAGAAGTGATTGGTTATCTATGGAATTAAGCAAACACAGGAAATAGAAGAGCAAAGTTGCAGGTGGTGGGGCGATGGAAGGGTAGAACGAGATGGAAAAGTAACAATGATAAGGTGCAAAAGTGGGAGATTTTGTCTAATACAATTACATTGACGTATACTAATTAAATTCGTTATATTAATTAAGTAATTAAATTTTACTTAAATACATCGATACTAAATGCAAATGCTCGAAATCGAAATCCCATTCGTATTTGGTTTGAGGGTTGGTCAAAGGCCTACAGCACAGTTGAGAAAATAGGAGCCTAAAAATAATCAAATATGAAAGTGATTAGATGCCACCACGGACTCCACAAGATGGACCTACTGAAAATTAATTGAATATGATTCTCCTCTCTATGAAAAACAAAAAAAATAAATAAAACAACATCTCACCAATAAACTTAGCATTAAAAAAAAAACAGGGGAATCTATTCCCATATTCCAATTCCAACTCCGATTTCCAGCTTCCAAAACTCCATTGTCTTTCTTCTCTCTCTCTCTCTCTCTCTCTCTCACTGAGACTAAAATTCAATCAATCCGAGCCGTCCAAACAACTTGATCCAACAATGGAGAGCAACAACTGCATGTCCGTGCTGTCGTGTGTGGGCACCAACGTCGCCTCAGCCTTCTTCGCCTCGCTGGAACGCTGCTCCTGCATCAACCTCAACACCACCGATTTCGACGACGACAATCACGCCATCAACGACGACGACGGCCGCCCTCTTTTCCTCACCTCCTCCAGGCCCACCGCGGCCCACCAAGCCCAGCCCATCATCGACCCCAATCAGCCCATCAACAAGCCCGCCTCCGCCGCCACCCATCACCTCAACAACGGCGTTTCAGCTTGATTGGTTGCTGCAGTCCACACGCAGCCTCCGCTCACGGTGATTTTACCATACACTCAACTCAACTCAAGAAGAAGATAGAAATTTCACTGCTTTTTAGCTTTATGTTTAGCTTGTGTATTGTATGGTCTTGGTTTGTATCTGTAATTTGTGTCCATGCGCGTTGAAATTGTAATTGGATTTCGTAGGCCACTTTTTGCTTGTGAAATGAATTGGGAATTTTGTAAATTCTGTTGATAGAGTTCGAAAAAGGGGAAATTTTGCTTTCGTGTCAACGTACAACCTTCACTGCGTAGCGTATAACTACCTTATGCATGTAGATGATGTGCTCTGGAAGCAACAAACTAGCTTGGAAAATTGAATTTGGATTTTTTTTTTTCTTTAAAAAACATTTCTTGTTATATTTTAATTGTAGTTTTAAAGTGCTCATGAAATTTGTGAAACTCTGTTTGATAATTTGATTCATTTGCAGAGTCATTGGATGCTACATTTCTGCTGAATTCAGTTTTTTTTTCTTCTTCTTTTTCTTTTGATGCTAAATTTCAGTTATGGTTTTGCTGTAACGTATAGTTTGGTGAGATTAGGCAAGAACCAATCTCGTGTAGTCAATGCCAATTGTCCAAGTCCTGGTATTGGTTTACGTCACTTTAGCTTGAAAATGGGATTGACAACTCACTCTCACTCACACAGCAGTCGGTGGATTTTGTTCAATAGTGTACTCACTTGTTTAATGCTTCTTGAAGCCTCTGATGTTAGGAGTTACCCTGCTACTTGGTAAACTCTAGGCATGTAGAAAGGAAAGAAAATCTTACTGGTCACCTGCATTTGGATGAAGAATTTGTGTTTTTTCGTTGTTTGAATTGATAAAAATCATACTGAATTTCCTTTGTGTTATAATTGGTTGCTTCTGAGTTTATCAAAGCGTTATCATCTAGCTTGGACCTTGGGAAGTTTTGGCATTTGTCTTAGTGGTTTCTTATGTTTCTGGTCATTTAAACCTAGCATTTACATCACAAGCTAAACATCTCATGGATGTATATAATATATGTGCATTGTAATTGATACTCTTTGTGAGTGGTTGGATGCTGCTCTCATTTTATGAAAGGGAATCTATATTAGGGTAGTGTGTATTTCCTTTGGGTGATCAGTGTTTAGGTCTTGTTCATTTTGAAGACTATAGTTGATTAGCTAGCATTTAGAGACTAGAAGACCAGAGGAGAGCACTTTTCCATGTTGTTGTGTTGAATGTGCAACATTACTGACAGATAAATGGCTGACTAGGGTTCTTTAATTCTTTCTTTCTTCCTTTCTTCTTTTCCCCCCACCTATGTAAGGACATATCATAAGGATGCATCATATGTATCGAAATTCAAAGTTTTTTTCCAAAGTAATGATGTGAGATGTGTGATGTGAGATGTGTCACAACGTATGACAAAATTGATTGTCGATTAGAATTACCAGTCTGATGTGGTGTCTGCTTCTGTAACTAGAAGATACTGCATCAACGGTCTTCACTTTTCCGTTAACGCAAGATCTTCACCGCAATGTACGACAAACCTGTTTAAACATTTTGAATGTTGTCATTGTTTCCTTAGAAGCCACATTGAAATCTTTGTGAGAGATACATTTAGTAGTATTTGATCTGTTTTCTTACACATTTTAGTCTTCACAATTTCACTTTGGTATTCAAATAAAAATATTACCAGATACAGTAAGAATTTACTCTGTTCCCAAACCAATCAAATCAGATATCATTGAACAACAAATCCTGCTCAAACATCAACATCCAAAACATAAATAGGAAGGGAATCAGATCTCAGGAGTACTAAAACAATCATATAAGGTAGTCCACCTGTGTCGAGTTGTCTGCAAAATCGGTGCTCTCAGAAGCATGATTTTATGGTCTGGTTGAAAAAAAAGATGCTGCATTAGAAACTGGCATGTTTGGTTGGGGATAATTACTTAACCATCATATTGTCAAGAAAGAACCATTCACAAAGAACATTGAAAGAAGAACAGGGGAAAGAAAAATTACGCAGCATGGATATGCAGAATCTCCACATCATGGCACTTTTGTAAAGCATGGATGGGTAAAATTTGCATCCAGCTCATCAACTACTTTACTTTGCATCATAGACTTATTTGCAGGTAGCTCAAAGGCAACAAAATGAAATACATTCATCAAAATTTGCTCAGTCCAAAATTCGAATCACTTATCTTCGTCTCTCCAGCAAATCAGCATCAAGATGCAACGATGGATTATATACAGCCTCGCTCGCTGCTCCTTCAAGACTCTACCTCTTGGAACCGGAGCCTTGCATCCTGTCCGCGAATAAAAAGACAGGCACCCCATCCCTGTGAGTTTCTCCCCTCTTCTTACCTCCACAAAAGATGATAGAACTACCAAAAAACACCTAAACTCCTTTGGAGAGTGTTCTTACTTTACTGATAATAAAACGCCTCTCTCTCTCTCTCTCTCTCTCTCTCTCTCTCTCTCTCTCTCTCTCTCTCTATAGAAGTGGATAGTGTGAGGCGGTTACAGAAAGTTGGTTACAAATTTTTGTCTTTCAGTGCAGAGTGTTCCTGTAAATTTGTTGCAAGTCTGAGGCGTGGAGCATGTGGCTTCCCTAAGGAGCTCCGCAAGGAGCCAAAAACCAATTTTCTGGATTCAACCAGTTCATCAGCACTGGCATTTCTATGGAGCAGAGGAGTTTCTGCGAGGCTGTCTACCCAACCAGTTGAGCCAAGTGTTTGTAACTCCTGGGCTTAGTTGTTAATGCATCTCTTCTTGCTAGTTTATGGGAAACAGCTCACTGATGACTTATATCACTTTTTATGCTTTTGATATGGGATTAGGCCTGCTAAACTCAGTTTAATAGCTTTTAGTTTCAGTCTATTAATTACATGATTTTTGAAGCCACCCTGAAGAGTTGGAGATTCTTCTTCTCTGTGCAAACTTATGTAGAAGATTTGTGATTTTGAATCATGTGAGAAGCTGAAATATAAGATATGGAAAGGAAGCCAATAGAGACGTGCATGCTCAAGTTACTACATGAAACCTGGCACCATCACCCCCAGTGATGCTGCGTAGGTTTGAAGCTATCGTGGCATGCTTTGGACACAATTATGGTTTGCTCAATTTTTGTCGTTTGTTTATTTTATTTATTAAAAAAAAAGTTCTGTTTTTCTCAGAAGGCCTTTTTTGTTCATCTGCAGCTTACAGAACACAATCCCTTTCAACTATTGATTCAGTACGGGTAAATACAAATTTGAGTTGGGAAAGATTCGTTTAGGAGATTAATATAGAGGGTGGTCCTAAAATTTAACAAACCATTTTAAAGATCATTAGAAAAAAAAAATTTAAAGGATCTCCAATTATGAGGCTAGAACATGATATGCTAAAATCTTCAGATCTATAGAGATGTGGTTTGTACCCTTGACCAACAAATATTGACATGGGTTAAATGCAATGTTTTTTTTATACAAGCGGTACTCTAAACTATAAGTGGAGGGGGGTTTCTCACACACACACTACCAATGTGTCATGGTGGTTCTAACATGAGACAATTGGGTGCAAGTCAATGCCCGTTTCCACTAAACTAGATGTCATTGACATACATTTGTTTGTTTAATCAATATGGTGCAAATTCTAAATTTTGGTAATGATCCAATTACATGCGCAATCATCGATTTTAACATTCTTTTACAACAATGTTAAAAAGTAACTCATTATGCTAAACTCTAGTAATTAAATCCCTACCTATATATAGTAATTACAACATGGGAATTTGTCCCACGAAATTATATTTAATCAAAATCATAAATGGTAAAATGTTGAGTTATAATTTAGCAAAATCGAAGTTGAGACCTCTTCCGACATTGAGAAGAGCTAGCTTTCAGTCCATGAAGTTTACAATCTGACATGAAAGAGCGAAACACAAGCCACATTGTAATGAAAATCCAGAACGGCTAGTTTGCAATCTGATGAAGATCCATACCATATGTTTGAAAAAACGTACCAGAAATAAAATAATGATCCCAAAAGTTAATATATCCATAAAGCTTTTGGAATAAAATCTTTGCCTTAGTGTCTTCAAGTTTCTAACAAAGGTGGGGTTGGGGTGTGAAGGCGTGCAGCCACTATGCTTATGATTGAGTAGAAGAGCCTGTCCATCAAAAGCACAGCAAACAATCCCATCCATTGCTCACCTTTTTTTCTCTATTTTGCCTAATGTCTCATACACTAAGTTAACAGATACATAAAATACACAAATTACTGACTCTACCATTAGAAATGGTAGCTGTATATTTTTACTGTGTGCAATGCCATGAACCAAAGTACTGAATTAAAGCATGTAGAGGCAGAGCCAGCTGAACCCTTTGTTTGAAAGCTTTCCCTAAAGCACATGAACTTTTACAAGTTACAATTGGAGAGTTCAAAAGGTCATTCAGAGAGAAATTAAGAAAGTTTCTGATGCAGTGAAATGATGGATTCTAAACACAAAGAGAACAGGGCAGGGGAGCTGTTCAGGTATTGGTATCTAGCTAGTAGCAGGTGTGTCTATTTTTCTCAGTCAATTGACATGATTTCATGACAAAGAAGCTATTGAGAGAAAAGAAAAGTAAAATCTCTTTTGGGTTGAGAAAAAAAGAGGTTTAAACCATTCCCCACATTGGGTCACATTGAATAATCACACACCCCCAACAACTTATTATCACCAATGCATGTTAGAGGTATCATGAAAGCTGACAAACATGATACACCTACAAGAACCCTGCTTTTTCCTCCTTTTTTTCTTTCTCTTCCAATCAAAAAATATGTATTACAAAAAAAGGAAAAAAGGAAAAAAGCAGAAAACAGAAAGAAAAAAAAAACAAAAAAACAAAAAAAAGGGTATCTTGCATTCACTCTATTAAGCACCCCTTCCACCACCCCCATCTAGCCACCAAGTTCAAACTCTGTGTGCGAGTGAGTGTCTGTGTAAATGGAAAACTTGCCCACCTCATTTACAATAGTTCTAAGCTTTTTGTTCATCTATGGTTACAATTACAATGTGCATGTTATGGCACAATGGCCTAGTGGAGGATCAACCAGGTTCTATGATTTCAAGGTCTCTTTTAACATACTTCTTTTATGTGTTTTTATTTTTCTATTGATTTCTCCTGACTTTTCTGGTTAATGAAGGTCAATTTGATGCCAACTTTTAGGTACAAACCAAAAGAGTTACCAAACTGTGCAGCACCAAGGACATGGTGACCATCAATGGGAAGTTCCCAGGGCCATCTGTTTATGCTCAGGAAGATGATAGAATCATTGTCAATGTAACTAATGAGACACCTTTCAATATCACAATTCACTGGTAAACCAATGAGCTTATATATTTGTTCATAACTTGATTGCTTATTTTCTTACTAATTATTTCTTTTCATCTTATTTTTCAAATCAAGGCATGGTGTCAGACAAAAGCTATCATGTTGGTTTGATGGACCTTCATACATAACCCAATGTCCAATTCAAGCTGGCCAGAGTTTTACATATGAATTTACAATGGTGAAGCAGAAAGGCACCTTCTTTTGGCATGCTCATGTTTCCTGGCTAAGGGCAACTGTTTATGGTGCCCTTATTGTATATCCAAAAACTGGGGTTCCTTACCCATTCAAAGCCCCTTATGAAGAGCACACCTTAATACTAGGTAATTAACATATATATATATATATATATGATTTTCTTCTGGGGAAGAGATAATCTTTTGAAAAGTAATTGTTGGGTTCTGAGTGATGTTTACAAATTAATTATGTTATGGAAGTTTGGATTAATTTTGATTACTTAGACAATTGTATTAGGGGAGTATTGGCTGCAGGATGTTGTACAACTTGAAAGAGCCACTGCAGAAAGCGGAGGGCCTCCTACACCAACAAACGCCTATACAATCAATGGCCATCCAGGGCCAAACTACAACTGCTCCAACAATGGTAATAAAGAAAATCTAAAACAATGTTATATGTATAATATTTACCACATTTCTCGTAGACGTGAAACTTTTTAATGGCCAACAATGTGATTAATAAATGTAGTACAGATAGTTCATTAGTCTCGTTGCTTTTGTCATTAATTGTTTTGATTGCTTCCTATGTGATGTTGTGATTGTTTCAGATGTGTATCAGATTGATGTGGTCTCAGGGAAGACATACTTGCTAAGGCTAATACATGCAGGCTTAAACATGGAGAACTTCTTTGCCATTGCTAATCACAAATTGACAATTGTGGAAGCCGATGCAGAGTATACAAAGCCATTCACCACAGACCGTGTGATGCTTGGACCAGGCCAGACCATGGGTGTCTTAGTCACAGCTGATCAGTCTCCAGGAAAATACTCCATGGCCATGGGACCTTACATGTCAGCCAAGGGTGTCAAATTCCAAAACATTTCATCCATTGCTTATTTCCAATACTCGGGTGCTGTCCCTAATAGCCTATCTTTACCTGCTAAACTGCCCTGCTTCAACGATAATCTAGCCGTTAAGACGGTCATGGATGGATTAAGGAGCCTAAACCCTGTTAATGTTTCAAGACAGATTGACACTGACCTTTTTGTCACCATTGGATTGAATGTTCAAAAGTGTCACTCCAAGACACCAAAACAAAATTGCCAAGGCCTTAATAATGGGGTTATGGCAGCATCAATGAACAATATAAGTTTTGTTAAGCCAAAAATTTCACTTTTGGAAGCTTATTATAAGAAGATTAATGGCTCTTTCACAGAGGACTTCCCTGGGGTACCCCTTAAGTTCTATGACTTTGTCAATGGGGCACCTAATAATGCCCCTAACAATACACAGGCATTGAATGGGACTAAGGCCTTGGTCCTTGAATATGGTGCTAGAGTGCAACTCATCATGCAGGACACTGGAACAGTCACAACTGAGAACCACCCAATTCATCTTCACGGCTATAGCTTCTATGTTGTTGGGTATGGCACTGGGAACTACAACCCGAAAACTGCAAACTTCAACTTGGTGGATCCACCTTACATGAACACAATTGGAGTCCCTGTGGGTGGATGGGCTGCTATACGTTTTGTTGCTGACAATCCTGGTAAGTGTTGTATTTCTATATTAATACTAATGGGTTAATGCTATTGTCAGTCGCGTGTGGGCACGTGAAGCTATCATATTCGTTGACCTGTTCGGAGAACAGATGTGCTAGCATCACACGTCCGCACACGACTAACGCACAGGAGGAAATGGCATCACCAATGACAATTTTTATTAATTGCAGGGGTTTGGTTTATGCATTGTCACCTCGACATACACCAGTCTTGGGGATTAGGCACAGTGCTTGTTGTGAAGAATGGAAAAGGAGACCTTGAGATCCTTCCTCACCCTCCTGCAGACTTGCCCCAGTGCTAGAGTGCCTTCGGATTTTGATAGCTGACATAGAAAGATTGTTGTAAGTTAAGTTGTAACCTTTTGTTTCCAATCGAGGATTTTTTTGGTCCATTTCTTTGTTTAAAACTTGAAATTGGGGTGGGGTTGTAAACGAGAGCATAATCAAATTAAAAAGGGGATTTTATTTATTATGATTTAAATAGAAAGGCAATTTTTATTTTTCTTCATTTGTTTGGATTCTCCTGACATAAGTCATCTCCAGCAGTGGGCTAAATCCCAAATATAGCCCTAATTTAATGCAAAACCCATCTCCAGCCGTGGGCTAAATAAAATTTTGGCCAAATTTGGAGGGCCACATTTAGCCCTTTAGCCCTCCAACCGGGCTAAATGTAGCCAAGCTTTGACCTAGTCCAAATTCATTGTGGACCCCACCACATGCTTTTCAACTACCAAATATTATATTTTAGTTCCCACTTGCCTTTTAAAAGCTAGATATATATAGAGTTTTAAAAGCTAGACAAAATCTTATCATAAATATTGTTCTTAATACGTGTCATATGTGGAATATTATCTCTAAATAGTAGTTTAATTAAATTAAACAATATATAGTTGTTGAATGTATGAGTGTTGTACCATAGTTTTTGTCAAAATAATAAAATATGAATGACCCAAAAATATAGCTCTGCATGGCTGGAGATGGAAAAATTTAGCCCTGCACTATTCTTTAAAAAATTAATATTTTCGGGGGCTAAATTTTTAGCCATGGACTACATTTAGCCCCACTGCTGGAGATGGCCTAAGTATACATGTTATGTTCGTGTTCCTAACTTCCGGACTCAATTCTTCCTCAGTCTTGGTAAGCAAATGTTTTTCTTGTAATAAACCTGCAAATATTCTTACCCAATATATGAGATAATTGCTCCATGCAATTCATTTAGGCTCTTTTTTTTATAGAATCTTTTTAATGTGATACAAGTATCACAGCAGCCAAACAGACGGGTCAAATGTATTCACTAGTTTTGTTGGCAACTTCTTTCTTCAGGTTAGAGGTAAGCTTCTAGTTGTACAAGCAGCCAAGCAGGAATCTAAGTTGTAATGTAATTATTAAAGATTAACTTCATACAATCATCAATATACAAATATATCTTCCTTTTTGTATTGTCGACTTGACAGAATAAATCATCAGTAAACAACGACGTGTTTCATGTTTGCCTCTGGTTAAACCCTAGAGCAGAAGTTTAGGGGTTAACCCTTTCTGAAGTCCAGCACTTCTCTTCATTGGGACTTCCAGTGGATGCAAACGTTAGCCTCTGGTTACTCTTCAGGTTCAAGTAATCAACCTGTGAACATGATAAAACTCAAGAAAATTAAGCAGGGAAATTAAACACATTGTGAGATGAATCATGAATGTAAGACTAGAGAAGCAAACCTGTTGCGGGTCTAGAACAAGAACACAAAATGCACCAACCGGGCCTGTAGAAGGATCTACGGAGATGTCCTTGGGTGGTTCTTCACTTAGATTGGGAAGACCTGGCTGGGGCCCCAAATACTGCAGTCTTGATTTCAGAGAACTGGAAGCCCACGATTTCTCTCTTTGCTGCAGCAGGCAATTTGAGAGGAGAACATTACAGCATGAATAATAGCAAAATAGATGCTGTATTACATTTTTTAAACATCCACTTGAGGTCAAAGATCATGGCAAGGTTACTTCAATTCGTTAAATATTTAATTAATTATGTTTCCAAACTATCTGATTTCCAACAGCACTCAATCTTCTAATATATATACACCTTCCATCCCCGCATCTCAGGAACACGTTCAACTGTGACATCTCTTTTTGACAAACATCGTTCATCCTTGCTATGCAAGGGTCAACAAAGTGGCCAAAAATCATATCACTCCGGCACCACGCTTAGCCCAATTTTACTGTCTTTGGCCTAGAACATGTCCCTCTCTAGAAGTTACATGATAAATCATTATCCAAAGTCCAGTGGAAATCTTATAAGCAAACACCAATGCATCATGTTAGCAATAAGGTAGGCCCTTGATTATATCTTCTTTCCTTTGTTGGGAGAGAAGATTATGTGGTGTGTTTCAAACTGGGTTTAGAAGTTTCTATCCATAGACAACTGAATTTAGAAAATTTATGTTTAACACCGAGTCTATGCAATGGCAATTTAGAACTGCTAAAATCTACCCCTGATACTATCTATTTGTCAACCGAGTATCAAAAGAAATATCAATTTCGAACTGTTAAAGCCTTTTTCCAGTCATGATCTTTGATTCCTTCAACAACATTTTGGTCATAATTAGCATTTCATCCAGAAACTTATCTCAAACATACAATCGAACATGGAAACTAGGACTTCCGAATCCAAAGTACCATTTACATTCTAGTATCTGCTGACTCAAAATTAGATTTAGCAGTTGCCGCAACAAATTCCAACATATTTAAAGTATGAATTCAGATTATAATACATGCATTTTCCTTTCCCTCTATTATAGAAAGGGTCCTGATCTCACCTGAAGTTTTATGGGGTCGGGATTTGATCCATCAATAATATCAACTGTTCCATTGATCCGAAATTGCTCCCAAGAGTCAGTAAAGTACCAACATATCTAGAACATGGAAAATTAAGTCTAAGAACAAAAGAATAAAAAGGGGGCAGAAAACTATTATCATCAAACTCTAAAAGAACCTTTAATTCTAGTGTAAATAGATACAAAGCAGATAGTTTCTTAACAAACTCAGGAAATGTACCTCAAAGATAAATTACCTCAGCAAAAGGGCAATGCTTAAGCTCCTCAATCTGCAAAAATTTATGACGAATGTCAATTTCATCAACACACACATCATATCGGCTGAGCTGAAAACAACAAATTAAAACTGTAAATTAAACACAAATACAGAATGGGTCGAACAAGAATGACCTTACGACTTCTGCCATCAGTATTGATTTGAATCTTATCACCATCCTCTTGAAATCCCCTGAGGGTACCAACAATGTCATCAACTTTAATTTCTTTTAGAGAGAGAGAGAGAGAGAGATATATATATATATATATATATCATTACCTGAAAACAACAGTACGATTTGAAGGTCTCCCATTACAAGCAATCGTTGCCTACAATTCCCAATCAACCATCAAAGATTCAAACTTTAACAAACCAAAAGATTGATTACTAGAGAGAGAGAGAGAGGCGTACAAGCTGAATGTAGGAAGAGTGCCTGAGGTGGGAATTGGATTCCATTGCGTTGAGAAGGAGCTGCTTCCATGGCGCTGGTGCTGTTACTGCTCCCATTGCTCTGTTAATCTCTGCGTCTTCGTGTTCCTCGATTTGTTGATTTCAGCTTCTGAACATTTTTCGTCTCGCCACCATAACCAGCGGTTTCTGATCGACTTTTTTGTTTTTCCAAACCCCAAAAGCGCGAGGCAGAATCGTGTGTTCGGCGCCAGTGCGATGCGAGCTAGCATGAACGACAGACTATTTGATGTCGTTGGTTTTTGTTACCAAGAACATTTACCAGAACATAAATGGGGTCCTTTCTTTTTTTTTAGGGTAAAAGGGACTTCATTAATCAAATCAACATAACAAAGATATGTCGGCATGGGTATAGTGGCCTCGTTGAAACATCCCTAGAGAAAATCCAATGGGATAAAACTTCAGGGGAGGAAAAAGAGTACCACACATGTTAGAACATAAATGGGGTCCTTAATTCGAGATAGAAATTCTATAACAAAAATGGTGTAGGCTAGCTAAATTGCAATCTCATGTCTCAGTAATATAATTAGTTCTTCCCAAACATGATTAAATATAGACATATTTCAACTATTTAATCAGTGTATATGTTGAAAGATGTAAAGTGACTACGATGTCAATTATCCATATTTAATCTAACCATTAAAAGCCTCCATGATACTTGTGGTGGGTGAGATCTCAATTCATTTTCTCTAATACTAGTTGTCTCTAGTAAGTTGGAGGAAGTCTCGTATTTTGTTTACATGAATACGATAACAAGGAGTTGTTTAATTTTGATTAGTTCATAAAAATTAAAAACAAATTTTATTTATCATAATCTAAAAGATAAATAACTTTTATTTATGGGGTCTCCCAATAAAATAGTACTATAATACTTGAAATTAGACACATTTTTTTATTTGTGCTCTTTGCTATAAAAGACATAAATTATCGTGTTCCATATCAATGGTCACGGTGCATTCACATTAAAATGTTTGGTTTTCTCTATAGGATTTTCATTGCTTATAGAGCATCAATACCTCATTTGTGACAGACATTTAGAATCTATTATTAATGCTTTCGTTATGACAACTCGAACATATCTGTCAATTGATTAGAAATTTATTAGATGAAAATGATTGTCAAATCGTGCTTAATAGTGTATTTTTTAAATTTAAAAAAAAACATAAAGCATCCTACACATGTCTTTTACTTAATTCAACTTCTGATTTCAAATTAAAATTAGGCAAAATCTCAACATAATTAGAACTCAACCCCTAAATAAAATGTTCTAACATAGGTTAGGGCTTAGTAATTATGGTTAAAACATTTCAACTTTCACACTATTCTTGTAAAAAGGAAGTAAAAAAAACTTTTAATTAACACAAATGGGAGCTTCTAGCTAGATCCCATACAACACAAGTTCGATTTTTGACCTCGAAACTCTCCATCAAAATAAAAAGAAAAGCCTTCTGCATATAATAATTAGACATTCCGTGTCTTGTTTTTCTTGTCTTTCTCTTTCCATTGATATTTTCTCTTCACTTTTTTCATAAAAAAAGAAAGATACGTGGGTTGCAACTTGCAAGGCAGCAGCAAGTCATTTGACATCAATTTTATAGTGACAGTTTTTGATTGATGTTCATATTGTGTCGACATCAAATGTGTTTTTTTCTATTTTTTTGTGTGCATACCACGACCCAAGTGGGTTGCAGTTCCATAACATAAGGCAAAAAGTCTCTTAGATAGCATAATGGAAAATAATGCGAGGAGATTAAAGTAATTAGTCAAGGTGGGACCCTCTATCATGGCCAAGGTAGTTGACGACCGTTCATTTGATTTTGCCATAAACCTTGTCAAACTAAAATATACCGCAGAGAAATTCTATTTCCATCTACCTATTTGAGAATAGAAGTTGATCACGAGCCCATCTACCATGCACTATTACCAAAAGTTTGTCGAACAAGGGACAAACCAAGACAACAAACAAATTATACATTCAAAACGTTTTTTTTTGCTGAGACAACCTACGGCCTGCGATTTTAAATCGTAGTGGTCCATGTATCTATATTCGAAATTCATTTTCGTCCTCTAACTCGTTTGTAAGTTATTTCGGTCTATTAATTTTTACACATACATATTTCAATTTAGTCCTTATAATTTACGTGCCACATAATTAATAACTAATTAGATTCCAGAAAAAGGGATTAAATATTTCGTAGTAAGTTATAATAACAAAACCTAACACCATGAGGCAAAATTTAATTCATTACTATTAGATTCCTTCAGCCTTTCCAAGTTGTTCGGTTGATTTTTGTCTCCATGCCCGCATGCAGAGGGGATCATAAAGGAGGCAACCAATGTTTACACATGTGTATATGATCTTGCGATGACATGACAGAAATTGGTCCTACTAGCTTTTTCAATGGAGAGGTAGCAAAAGGCAGTTGAGGCGCATCAATGCCTTTTGGTTGTTTAATCAATGCAGTACTGGATAATCAATCTTAGACCGCATTCTTTTCTGCATTTTATATCCAAATGTGATTCATCCATGTTAGAAATTGATGCGATTCATCACAAGAAAATAAAAACATGGCAAAAAGAAAAGGAAAAAATAATAATAAAGAAGCATTAATTTACACTTTCCGGGCTTGAATGTTTTCCTTAAGTGAAGCAGCAATTCAATAAATTTATGCTTTCGACACTGGTGAAGTGAAGATACTATAGCTAGAGGCTAGAACACACTGCATAGAAATCGATTGTATGTTTTTCACTGCAAAATAATTCAGCTGCCAACCAGATGCCAGGCGTATGAGTCTGAGGTGACGTTCCAGAATTACTGGAATAGGATTTATTGATCAACTGTCAGAGCTTAGGGGTGGGCTCGGTTTGGTTTGGTTTGGTTATGAGGCCAAACCGTGCGCCGAACCGTGAACCTCGGTTTGGAGAAAATCCAAACCGTGCGCCGAACCAATGAGGTGAGAAACCGATCATCTCGGTTAACCGGTTACCTCGGTTTGGTTTGATTTGGTTTGGTGCAAAACCTGCTTGAAAACATGTAGACTCTAAAATTCATTCAAACTCAAACATTCATTCAAAACCTACTTGAAATTCATTCACCATTCACATCACAACATATTCAAATTCATTCATTCATTCAATCCTTTCAATTCAAACTCAAACATTCATTCAAAACCTACTTGAAATTCATTCACCATTCACATCACAACATATTCAAATTCATTCATTCAATCAATCATTCCAAACTAAAACATATGCATCATTCATCATTCACATCTATCCAAAGTTTCAAAGTAAACTATATGCATCATTCACCATTCACATGTATTATAATTATTTAATTACATATAATTTAACATATCCACATGTATTATAATTATTTAATTACATATAATTTAACATATCCGGTTTGGTTCGGTTAACCGATGGTTTTTAAAATTAGGAACCGAGCGCCGAACCATGACCACCGGTTTGGTCCGGTTCATGAACCGTTGACCAAAAAGAGAAGGAAAAAACCAAACCAAACAAGACCAATCGGTTTGGTTCGGCCGATTTGGCCGGTTTTCAGTCCCATATGCCCAGCTCTATCAGAGATAGCTGTGATAAGTACATTAGGACTCCATTTGGTTTTTTTTTTCCCTCTAATTAAGCAGTCATTCTTCTTTTGACAAACAAATACATACAGATTTATGATTTACGCTTTCATTTCGAATCGTAAAGAATAAATTATTCTTTATTTATAACTAAGAAAGCAAAACATTTATGTCTTGCGACCCTAAATTGATCTGAACTTTTACTTATGTCAGATGTATGATGAAGATTCTTTATTTACAGTAGGATGGACAAGGAAGTGCAGTGTAGTACATACTAGAGCACGCGGCATTGTCACGCAAATTTGAAAACAAATATGAGTAGTGGAATGATAAAAAAAAAACTCATGCTTGTTATTACTAACAAATATAAAGTAGTGATGTAACCAAAAGGTAAAAAGACTTAGATTTGCTTGTTATTACTAACTAAATTGACATCATCATCATCGTAAATTCTACTAATTTACATTAACACGTAACCATCACACAGATTCACAAATATTTAAAAAAAATTACATAATTAAAGGTCCAATATGACTACACGGTTGGCTAGAAACTAGAAGGTAAGCACGTGAAAACCTAAAGTTCAAACAAACCAATCTGAAACGCTTTCGCGCGACAACTCACTAATCTTTCATACACTACTTTAATTATTATTATTTTATCGTAATTTTTTAGATCAGCAGTGACTCAGCAAATGAGTCTAATTCAAGTTGGTTCTGATGATCATGATGATGATCTGTCTTCAGCAGCGCCTGCAGATATTCTTCATAAAGATTTTCAAGCGTATGATCATGATCATCAGCTGAATTGGGTACTTGATCTTGATCTTGATCATCACCAACACAAAACACAACCCCATTGGCCCGAGTATTAACTAAAACTTGATCATTTTCATTGAACCCAAAAGCTCCTCCTCCTCCTCCTTTTAAGTCTTGGCTTGAAGTGGTTGTAGTAGTGGTGGTGGTGCTACTAGTAAAACTGTCATTTCTTTGCAGGGATAAAAAGGAAGTTATCCTAGTGGGTTTTGGGAGGTGAACTTTAGGCTTTAGTGGCTCCACATGTTGACCTGTTTTGTTCTTGTTTTTCACCACCATCTCCTTCTTGTTCATGTTGTTCTTGGTTTTTTGGTTCTTTCTCCTTTTATTTTCTTTGACCACAGGCTCAGATAATTTCTTGTGGGTGCTTGGGTCGGTGCCTTGGCTTCTGAGTTTTTTGCTAAGATGGGTGTTCCAGTAGTTCTTGATCTCGTTATCGGTTCGACCCGGAAGCCTACCTGCGATGAGAGACCAACGGTTGCCCAGAAGTGAATGTAGTCTGACAATTAGGTCATCTTCATCTGGGGTTATGTTGCCTCTCTTTATGTCTGGTCTTAAATAGTTCATCCACCTCAGCCTGCAACTCTTCCCACACCTAAGGAGGCCTTCATGGACAAGGACAGTCACAAATTAAATTGTGAGAAATTTGACCACTAAAATTACAAAAAGAAATGGTAGCTAGCTAGCTATGTAGGACAATATAATTCATCTAAAGAAATGCGGAAAGTGAACAATAACAAACAAAAAAAAAGCTCATAAAATCCTTTAGCTACCAGCTTTTTTGGGCATGGATCTCCAATGGCCTTCCCCATGAGCTTCAATATACTTGGTAAGCAATGTGTCTTCTCTAGGAGTCCATGGACCTCTATGCAAACCAACCTTAGAACAACAAGGAGCCCTTCCCATATTCACTCTCTCACTCTCTCTCTCTCTAGCTAGATCTCTTTCTCTTTCTCAAGAACATAAATTTGCCCGAGATAACTATGGTGAGAGAGAATAAGAGGGAGCTAGAGAGAAAAGGAAAGAAGAGGACTGATGCTCTCTAAGCACAAAGGATTCTCACACCTTGTGCTCCCTTTTAATGTTAGGAGGGACGAAGTTGCTAACGTGCGTTAAATAAAAACCTGCTAATTTCTTTAATATATATAATTATGTAATTTTAAAATTATTTATCGGAAAACGTTTTCTTACCTACTTGAATACATAAGATCTTTAAGGCATATGGTGGTGTCACATACCATTGCTCAAATTGACTCTCTTGTCTGATTCATGTGTGGTTTAAAATTCATATATATATATATATATTGATATATAAATTATAAATATATAAGAATAATACTATTTTTACCACATTTGTATACCACATCCTTATACCATCTTATGTGGCAGCTGAGGTGGACAACCACATTAATTAAAATTATACAAATTTATAAATAAACCCAATCCTAGACATGAATTTATAAAAAAACCCCAACACTATTTAAAACATAAAAACACACCAAAAATCAACCCAAAAATCAACAATTGTATATTTTTTGGGTGTGTTTATAAATGGGTATTGAGCGTGTTTAATAAATGGGTTTTGGGTGTGTTTCGAAAGTGTTTTTCATGTTGGGTTTTTTTATAATTTCAGCTCCTATTTTGGGTGTATTAGTGAAACTCCCTTAAAATTATTTGATATTTTTTTTAATGATTTATTCCAGTATTTGTTTTTCTAATTATCTTAATTAAAATACACTTTATTGATTTAATTGATGTAGAATATAATATGGACATGTCACATGATGTGGTATAGAAATGTGAGATAAAAATGTGGTAAGTGTAGCATTACTCAATATATAATTACACATATAGTGAAAGACCAATAAATAAATAAAGAATTAGTACAAGCGATAGTCTAAATTACATGGTAGGAAAATTTCTCACACACACAACTATGATGTCATGGGGATTCGAACAAACAAAATTAAACATTAATTTAACCATTCTATTTTATCAAGTGGCTTATTAGACTATATTCATATTTTTGTCTTAAGAACTCTTTTTTCGAAAAAATATATATATGAACTTTATTTATTTATTTTTATTATATTATTGTGTATGTATATTATATAATATAATATAGCAGCCAATAATTATTTATGAAATGCTACGTGATGGTCATTTGGCCAATTTAAGTTTGTGCACGTAACTCAACGGCCCTTCTTTGCTATCTGCCCTTCTCGAGCATATGCTGCATGCATTTTTTTACCATAACGAGTAACGAATAAGATTGTGTTTAATTTTCAAAGTATATGTACATATATAAACAGTCATGAACATCAAAAGTTTTGAAAATAAAATAAAATAAAATCAGGGGAGATTAATTATGAACCAAAATCATCGATTCCCAAGTAGCTAGCCTTTAGAATTTCATTTTCTCCATTTGGTTGGATATTTCTAGAGTGTCAAATCAAAGTTAATTATATAATATTTGAAATCAAATTAAACTCTTACGAACCCTATCGACTAGCGAATAACTGGTTACTTGGTTCGTCACGATACAAACATAAACGAAGAAAAAGAGTTAAATGATTTTGAGCAAACAACTACAGTCTACACCAGTTCATGATTAGGTATGTAGACTGTTTAATTAATTGACTAAACTTTGCCTAATCCAATTTAAGGACCTTTCTCGACCAAATTGCCTTGGGCTGAATTTGATTTGTATGTGCTATATGTTATCTTCACTTAGCACCTAAAAACCGAAAACAAAAATAAAAAAAGAAAGAAAGAAATAATATTTTAGCTGCACAAGTTGTATGGTTAATTTGTAGACAATCAAAACCTAATATATTGTTTATTGTTTATTTTAGTATAAATATCGTAAAACTAAATTAATATATTACAATATCATAATATAGTATATAATATATAAATAAAATTGGTAAAAATGAGTGGTCCCTTAATGACTCCACCACTGTATAACATATGTACCAATGAGGTTGGCTAAATAAAACAAAGAAATAAATATATATAGTTGTTGTCATGTTGATCTTGATTAAAGTGTTTCCTAATGAGACACCGTACATCCTGGTTCTTATAAATACAATTAAGTCAAGGCTGCCAAACCAGCAGATCGTCAACTTAGAATATTGCTTTAGTTTGGCACATAATTGATGCCCTGACATTGAAACCCCAATTATGAATTAAGGTAAAAAGAAATAATGCTCAAGAAGAATTAAAACGCAAGAAGTGAATTATTGGTGTATTATTCACTCAAATGAAGTGAATTATTGACAAAATCTTAATTTGTTCCACAACTTTTATAATGGAGTGTTGTATGCAGTATTTGGAAGCTTCCAATAAGTTGAAGTACTTTTATGATTGGTGTACATGTGTGAAATATCTATGCAAATTGTCTGCAGGCTCCATTTGAAATTAAAATAGGTTTTGTGGCCGGCCATATGTTTACTTCCATGTGGGTTGGAAACTTTCTTCAATGGAGATGAAAAATATATGGCCCTACGTACCCTGTTCTTATTTCCCTTCCAAGCCAATGGGGTCTGTTTCAATGGAAAGAATCTTGACTTGCAGATTAGTTAGTAGTTTCAGATTCGAACTCTCATGGCATCTTGATAGTGTGTGTGAAAATTCCCTTCTTCCAATATCGCTTCTATCACAAAAAACAAAAAACAAAAAAATGACATCCCTTCCATATATTGAGGACTAACATTACACTCATAAAAATCATCCTACTTCATGGTGTAATTCTTTTTCTCAACTACGAAGACGGGATTCGAATTTAGAGCCTCTTTAAATATTGGAAAGAAGATAAATATTACTGCGCTAAAAACTAATTGATTACTTAATAACTAAAATAAAACAATGACTTTACCAAAATATTATACGGATTATAGCATTTTCTACAATAGGTTAATAATCATTTTGCACAAGTAATGGCCACAAACTGGTTACTGGTACAAATAACATGAAGAAATGTAACCAACATATATTGAAAAAGCAACCCCAAAGTTTTGGGACCAAAAGCTGTTAGCGGTGATGAAATTACTACATTGGAATAAAATAGATCAACTATTTCAAGAAAGATTATAAATAAATAAAAATCTATAGCTCTACAATATATAATTACCTTGCACTCATCATTCATTACACATATTTTCTAACTTCGAAGGCAGAATATGGGTTCATCCCACATAAAATTATTAACAGTAAAAAATGTGAAACTCATGTATGTTAATAAATTTAAGAGTTATTTATACTCACCTCATGAGGTTTTTGGTGTTTTCATTCTTTAGATTTCAAAATTACACAAAAACACTCTTAGAGGTTTTAAATTGTTTTCACAAAACACCTTTTCGTTAATTGTTTGTTCAAAATTTGATGATTTCAAAATATATAAAAACTCATGCAAACGACAAAATTAACCTCAATGAATGCATGTGCAATCTAATCTCAAATGCTAACTTTGTCATTGGAGAAACCTTTTATATAAAATCATCAATCTTTGGACGAAAAATCAACGAAAGTAGTTTTGTGAAAACAATTTAAAACCTCAAGGTTGTTTGTGTAATTTTGAAACCTCGGGGGATTTTGTGAAAAAACCAATAATATAATATAAATAACTCTAAAATTAACCAAGCCTAATGACGAGAGTAATTTTTGTATGTTCTAGGTACACCACGTAGTTGATGTATCATCCAATAACATGAGCCATGTAGAAATATTCTCTAATATATATAGGACATAAAAAAGTATTTCCACATGTCCTATATATATTGAATAGTACACTAACTACGTAGTGTAACCCGAACATAAGTAAAATTTTCACTAATGGCGGCATGAGATGCTTCCTTACTCTCTTTTTTCTTTGTTCTCTTTTGAGAACCCATTTACTCTATGTTCAACATATTGGAACATGCTTCATGTGTTAATTACACACGTTGGCTGGTTCCATCTCTGTTAACATGATTAATATAATGTGGCATGCAATGATAATGTTTTTGGTGAGATATTATGCACGTTGGGAGAAATCGAAAGTTGATTTGCAAATCAAATCATATCAATCAGTTGTGAGATCCAATGCTCTGATGTTTTTTCTTTTTTCCTTTTTTGAAAAGAAAAAAAACAAGCACCAGTGCTTTTCTGCTCGATATGGCTCTTATAATTTCTATGCTAGTGGACATTCCCATGGATCCGAGGGATTAGGTTTGACATTTAAGAATATGGTTTTTATTATAAATGATTCTTGAGGTTAGTGAAATTATCATATTTAATTTGGTACTACCATTTAGGTTATGTTAAAATTGAGATTTTTAAAGAAATGTCACTTAAATTTATACATCAGTTCAATTTGTCACCTTAAAGAAAAATTTAAGATAAATGTCACCTTAATTTTTTTAAATCTATGATTTGTCATCTGACTTTAACACAATCCAATTTTTCATTCATTTTTAAGGGTATTTTAGTTTTTCCATTTTCAAGGAAAACAAAGAGAGAAAAAAGAGACCTCTCTCTCCCTTTCTCCCCCACCCAAAACCACACACCACCCCCACCCCCCAAAACCTATCGCACATGACCACCACCCACCCCCCCCCCCCCCCCCCCCCCCCCCCCCCCCCCCCTCCCCTCACTTCTCTTGCTCTCTCTTTACAAATTTTCAATATGCAAATGGAAAAACATGAAATAAAAAAATAAAAAAAATAAAAAAAGAAGAAAAAGGTGTGGACTCGGTTTGGGTGGGCTGAGGAAATATGTGTGTGGAGTGTAGGTGTTCCATGGTCGAGAGAGAAGGAGGAAGAGGAAGAGGGAAAGGGGAATGGAGGAAGGGACAAGGTGGCGGGGTTGGTTGGAGCCTCCGGTGGCGCACAAGGATTTTCTAATGATTTTTCCATTTTTAAAATACCCTTGAAAATAGATGGTGTTAAAGTCATATGACAAATCATGGATTTTGAAAAATTAAGGTGACATTTCTCTTAAATTTTTCTTTAAGGTGACAAATTGAAATTATGGTACAAGTTCATGTGACTTTTCTACAAAAATCGGGTCAAATTTTATATTAAATTGATGATGTGGTAGGTATGTGGTGCCCACATATCTAATGAGATAATGCCAAGTGAATCTAAATAAAAAATTATTTTAAAAAAATGGTTTAACATTGAAAATCCTAACAAATTAAAAAAAAAAACTAAAATAAAGAAAAGAAAAGATAGGCAAAGAGTGGGCTGCCAACAGGTGGAGAGCGTTAGCAGAGGGAGAATGCAGAGGGGGGATGGTTGCAAGTATTTTTCTTTTTCTTTTAGTTTTAATATTTTTTATTTATAAAAGTACTTAGTTTTCTTTTTTAAAAAGGATTTTAAGTTTTAAAATATATCATTATTTTATTTAAAGCCACATGGCATTATCTCATTGGATATATGGGCACTGCATACATGCCACATAAGCAATTTAACAGAAATTTTGATGGAAACTAACAACATGACCAATTTGATGTGTGAGGTTTAACATAAGGACCAATAATGTTAAGGAAAAAAAACATAAAGTACCAAAGGTGATAATTTCGCCAACCACAAGGGCCATTTGTGATTATAAAAAAAACCCTTAAGAATAATATAATTAGTAGAGGTACGTTTAGAGATGGCAATTTTCCCTGTGGGTAAGGGTCTTCGCGGGGATTCGACCCTAATGGGTCAAGTATGAAAGACATAAAACGGGTATGAGAATGGGTACGGGGAATTTTTTGGGTATGGTGTTTGGGGAGGGGTGGGGATGGTATTTTAATCCCCAACCCTAACCCTCCCCATTTAGAATATATATATATATATATGCTATTAAAGTTATTGTACCGACTAAATTTTATATTTTATATTATTATATTATGTACTTATATAATTTATACAAATCTTAAGCCATACTACTTATTTATTTAGTTAATTTTCAGTACATATATAAACATTCTTATATTGTCTTATAAGTATATATTAAATATATATATATATTCATTATCTTGCCTTAGTACTTTTTTTTTCTTTCAACAAAGTAGTTATATATTGATCGGGGAACCCATTCCCAACGAAGGTAAGGATGAGGAATCCCTGATATGAATATTACAAATATGAAAGTAGGGATAGGAAAAAAAGCTTAACAAGAACGGGATGGGAATTGCATACCCACCTCCCGATTCAACCCATTGTCATCATCAGGTACGTTTAATGCAGCTCCATGTTACATGCCCTTCTCTTCGAGGAATTAATGCATATTGGCATCAATAATACAATTGGAGCCAGAAATCTCTTACAATGGGACAAGTCCTTCACAGTACCTTGTCGAATTGGGGACCAACCCAACGTACGATATTGATAATTGATCAATACAACATCAAGTGGGCTAGGTGGTAAAAGGGTTTCCAATGAATCAAATCTTTGATAATTGTTTTTTTTTTTCCTTCTTTTGTACGGAGTGTGATACTAATGTACTCTCGGAAGGTATTGTTTGGGACTCTTATAAGAAGTGCTTTTGTATAGCGGTGCTTCTGATGGAGTCAATCACTTTATGTTTGCATGAAAAACAATATGAAACATGTCTCGTTTCTAAAATTCTAAGCAACCCCACCCCCAACCCTCACTTTATTACTAGCGGCACCACCATGACAACCACCATCGTTGTCACTGCAACCATTATCGCAGTCTATACAGAAAATTTTTAAATGCATTTCATTTTAAATCTCATATACTTTGTTCATCCACACAAAGAAATAAAATAAAAAACTTTGCAATGTCTACAATTTTAAATTTTATCATTTTGAAATTCCTTAATACTCTTAAATTTTCGGACAAATATTCGGTTTTGAGAGGTTAACTGAATTCTTCCAGTCCCGATCTCTTGGACCACAGGAGTCCAAGAAATTATAGTCACCCACCGTTGGATATTAATCCAATGGTTCAAAAAAGTTTCTTAAAATGAGTGCAAGAGTGAGTGAACCGTTGAATTTACATCCAACGGTGAGTGACCACAAAACTTTTGGACCCCTGTAGTCCAAGAGATCAGAACTGTATATTCTTCTAACATTTTCCCCAAAAAAAAAAAAAAAAAAAGGAAATTCTTCTTTCAGTCGGCTTAAAAAGAAGCAACAGGGATGGGCCCAAAACTACAAAGTTGCGTAGCCATGGCCTATTTTTCAGCAATAATTAATTTGTAGGGTACCAGAGGTAGCTAAAGGTCCAACAGCACAAATCCAGGTCCACCTCAATTCCTGCCGGCCAGTCAACAGCAAACCTTCAAACCGGGCTTTTTTTTTTTTTTTTGTTTTTTGGTTTTCGGTTACAAATAACGAAGAAGAGAAGAACAAGCATTGAACTCAGGCTTTTGTGAGAGTTTTTGGTTGCAAATAACAAAGAGACTCTTTGGTTTTTTTGTGTAGTTTTCATCTTTTCTTTTGTAAGAGTTTTGCACCTCTCTTTTGTGAGAGTATTTGTATTGTTATGACTTGGTTTTTTTAAAATCAGCTAATGGCTTCTGGCCAGCCCAAGAGAGTTTTTTTTCTTCTTTTTTAGGTTGATGTTCGAAACATTGAGTTGGGCTTTAAATTGAATCAGGTTACAACTAGAGCAAAGCAACTGGGGTGGGCTCGGAAAAAAAAAAAAAAAAAAAAACATGTTATGGGATGAAAGAAGGTGGCTCACAATAAAAAAAAGTCATTCTATAGTGAGCGTCTTATCTAAGGCCCTTAAATGAGGTACGAGTGAACCCTCACAAGACTACACTGGGCTATGAAGAAGTTAACAACGTACCTATATAGTCCTCCAGCAAATAAGGGAACTTTGTGATGGGACCTACATGATGGTTGTGTTCGCATGCTCTTTTACTCTCCAACGGCCAAGATTAATTTGGTTTTCTATGGCTAGATTTCAATTTTTTTTGGGAAACGTGAAGCTAATGGCTAAAATGATAAGGGAATAGAGATTAAACAAATGGCATTCAAACATAACGATAATTCTTAATGGTGCAACAAAGAATTTGATCCCCAGGCCTCCAATACCACAAAATTTACAACACAAAATTCACATAGCCAGCTATGAAGTCTGGCTGTTGTTTAATGCAGCTTTAAAAATAATAAAATAATAAAAAACCTATATGGTCTACCATAAACTACAACATATTAGAAAAATATTATTCTATGATTATATGTATTGAAAAAGAAGTTGCTTACAATATCGATTTAGATACGATAACAAAGGATTTTAATTGTCTCAAGAATCGTAGGACACAACTTGAATATGTACACTTTCAATTATATTGTTTTTTAGGAGCTTTTAATTATGTTGTTGAATATATATTTAGTTTGATATATGTATTTTGTGGTTGTATTTAATATGTATTTTTTTTATGTTAAATGTATTTATTTTTTTGGTTTGTTTGATTTAATGTATATTTTATTTATAGAAAAACTATAGAAATTGTAAGTTTTTGCAATATATAAAAGATCATCAAAAATTTAGCTAGTCCATCCGTTGAAAAATTCATGACTCCGTCCTTAAGTCCTATCTCTTTATAGTTAGATTAAATTAAATTAATTTAATGATTAAGAGATAGAGGCCCTCATCTAAGGACCGTAGATATGCCCTCATTATAGAATTCTACCACCATAAAAATGACTTATTTGCTACAAATGTTTTTGGTCAATTTGTTATTTTTCACTTGGTGGATAAATGGACGGTGAGACAGGGCTTATATCGCATGCCCCACCAGTTCCATTCCATGCTTTTCACGTTGAAATTAATCCACCAACTTTAATTTAATTAATCCAATGACCTAAATTTGTCTTTGGCCACACCAAACCAAATCATGCAACTCTCTCCCCCTCTCTTGTTTGGAATGTAGTTGAAGATATATCCATCCATGCATGAAAAACTGACTCATAATAATCACATTCAAACGCATGGATCGATGTGTTTCTATTCTTTTTCTTTTCTCCCCCCCTTTCTTTATCAAATAGGGCAAAGGATGAACTTTGTCGTTTTTCCTTTTTCCTTTTGCATGATGGCAAGTATAAATGATGGCATCAAGCAACCTAGCTAGCTACTTGGTTACATCAACAAGGTAGAAATTGACCACAAATCAAATCCAATGACATTATAACGGAGACCTAAATAAGCTTCCTCAATCATGAAACCAATATGAGTATTAATGTATGCGTACATGCATATGCACCGTTGGACAAGTTTTTAAAGTTAAAAGTGAAAACTTAGGAATCCAATGATGCATATGGATACGCATACGATCATAAGAGAATATATCATTTATTTTGAATGCTATGTAATCGAGATATTTGAAATAGATAAAAGAATAAAATATGAGAAATGAGTAGTCGTATCAACTTCTTTTAGATTTTCTTCGAATATTTTATGTGCAGCTCTTCTTTTTTCTCTTTTTTTTTTAATTACTAAAAGAAAATTCCCTTTTCTGACAAACAAAAAAAAACCTCCTTTTTAATGTAGAAAAACAAAATGTTGGTTTATATTTTATGTATTTATTGAAACTGATCCCGATGTTATTGACTATAGATCCCATCAATGGGACATACCCCATTTTCTACTTTAAAATTAAGGAAATATTTGATAATCATTTCAATTTTTATTTTTAGTTTTTATTTTTTGTACTAGAGTATAGAAGGTATAGAAGGAAAAATAGGGAGAATGGAAGTGAGAATGAAAGTGGAGATGAGATTGAGAGGGAAGATGAGAGGAGAGGATTGGAGGGAGGAGTAACAAAAGTGAAAACAAAAACTAAAAACTAAAATCTATTTCAAGTTTTTGTTTTCACTTTTGTTACTCATTCCTCATCTTCTTTCAATTTCATCCTCACTCTCATTCTTACTCTCGTTTTCCTCTATACTCTAACATAAAAAATAAAAACTAAAACCGAAATGGTTATCAAACGCTCCTAAAAACTTTACAAAAGGCATAAAATGTATTAATGTTGGATTTGCCATAACACTATTCTTGCTCATAATTGCATCTCGTTTTAAAACTAAAAAGTAAGAAAGGTGGGTTCCGATTCAATAATGATGTTTGACGCTAACTTTGTTTTGTTTATAGAGAAACAACAAAATAACAAAAAACGAAGCTAATTTTGTTTTGTGTAACCAAAACAATCCATCCAAATATGTATGACATCTCACTCAACACACAATTTGTTATATATAAACAGAGGATCGCTTTGTATTGATAGTATCGTTTAGTATGCAGTACAGTTTTATGATTATTTGCTTATATCTAGACTGACTCAACATCTATTTAGTCATCTTTCTCGTGTACATTTACACTAAATATTTACCCCCAAAATCATACATCGATCGACATTCAATAGTTGAGGTAGAGTTTTTAGCTGGGCTAGTCACAAGCTTAAACATTTGGTATTTCCCTTTGCCGTTAATGATCATACTCTATATGCATCTACTTCAGGCCTGTACATAGCTCCGCTTTTGTCGACATTGTTATACATATACATGAAAGATTATGTTACAATATATAGGAGGTAAAAAGTTATATGCACAAGTTTATACAAAGCCTCCTTAATCATTACTTTGTTCATAATGAATAAAAAAAACACCAAACGGCTAAACCTAATGAGGGCAATATTTAAATAACTCTAAACTTGGGTTGGGTAGAGTTGGGTTGGATTGGAGAGAGAGAGAGAGAGATAGCACCCACACAATCTGAAATGTGAGATTCTGAAGAAAGAGAGGCAGTGGGAATTTGAGTCCTTCGGGTTTGGCTGTTTCGAACAAATTCAAATCACCAAGCATGTCACTGTCCCTATCACATAAAAGACAGCCCAACACCAACACCAAGACTTCTCTGTTATCTTTTCTTTTCCTTTCTCTCTCCTTCTCTATCTCTTCTTTTTCTACCGCGCATTATTTGGGTCCCGCCATCGCCCTTTTGTCGCCTATTGTCGGCTCTCCTAATTTCCTCCTCCTCCTCTTCTTATCTCTCGTTGCCTTCCTCGTTACTCTTTCAAATTTTCATTTTTCCATTTTTAATTAGTTTCCAAAGTTGTAAGAACCATAGCAACTTGTATTACTTAAGTATGTGTAGTGATCCACACCACACAAAGACCAACATTAGTGCGATATGAGAATATTAGACACACTTTATTACAACATTTAGTTTCTAATTAATGTGGTAAATTTTATTTTATTTTATTTTTTACGCAAATTAATTGTGGTGTGGGTCATGTATAAAAAAAAACTCGTAATAATATTGTAGTTTCTCCCGTTATCAATCTCAATCCAAATTAAACTTTTCATTCAAATGCTATCTATTTTTGCCCATGTGCAAATCATCATGCTCAAGAGTGAACATGTCATTTAAAGAGTATTGTAGCTTATTTCACCTTAAATCAGGCTTGAAAGGACCGTTGACCTTTGCAAAATGATGCACACATTGGTCCGAATCAAAGAGAATTTAGATGGAAAGTTGGATTTGGATTGAGAGTAATAAGGAACATAACCACAAGGGTAGTATTCAGAATTTACAACATGAATAACGCTAATATATGACCCATATACCACAAGGATAATATGTAATTTTGTCACAAGTTGGTATCTTTAGCTAGTACTATTGTCGATTTCAAATCTTATTTGAAATTTGAGAACTCTCAACTTAGTGATACAAATTAGTTTTGTTTCTTATTGAAAAAACCAAAAAAGTAATGATTTAAGTTACTAGTTAAGGCTTCTAATTTTAGTGTTAGAGGGTACCACATATTGCCAGACTGAGAAAATCTTCACATATTCGATGAACCAAAAGAATCCCTAATCCCTATCCATGTATGGTCCTTAGAAAACATCTATGAAGAACAAGAATCAAGACTTTTGCATTATGAGGTCAATAAAGAGAAACCCACCACACTACACACACTCATGATTCCACAAAAGATGAATATAAAAACAATAAAAATGAATTTTCATAGCAAAACCAGACAAAACTCCCACATAGAATAACACAAAACAGCATTAATGTAGTGCCATTTTAAGAGGTATAGTCAAAACTAAAGACGTTTCTTTATTTTTCCCTTTCATCATCACTCATAAAGTAAGCCAAAGCATAAAGCAATTCAAGCACACACAATCTAAAAGACAATCTAAAACATTCTTTCTTCCACTCAGAGCAGCTGCAGACAAAGAAGGTGAACACTTTCTCCCTTTCTCCTTCTCTTTCTATCTCTCTCTCTCTCTCTCTCTCTGAAGTCATCAGCTTCCTTTCTCCCCTTTTTCTCTCTTCTGAATTCATGGACACTGCTCAATGGCCGCAGGTTGGTGGATTTATAATTCATCTCTACTCCTTTTCCTTTCTTTATTGTGCATTAATTCTCTGAGCCAAAATTTTATTAATCTAGGTCAAGCATAGATCAAGCTCCAAAGTTTTTGAAACAAAATTACTGTGGGGTATTTTCTTTTCATCTGTTACTTGTAGCTATCTGAGATTATGTTCATCAGGGCAACTGAAAGTTGCCTGGATTTCATTTGTTCAAGGATAAAAGGTTATTTTGTTCTTTATACATGAAAGCTCAACTTTTTTCTTTCTTCACATGTGATAACTGATAAAGGGGGGATGGAAAAAGGCATTACTTGTTACTATTATTTCTTCTTCTTTTTTTCTTTTTTAATTTATTCCTTTAGTGTTTCTTTTTCAGTATGATTCTCCCAAGTACTAAAAAAGCTGAGCTAGCTAGCTAGCTTTCCTGAATTTCTTTGTCCACTTGTTATGATATCTTTACTATGTCTTAGATTTCTAGATCTGTGTGCAGTTTGTTTAATCTTTAATCAGAATTAAGGATATCAATATGTTGTGTTTTCCCTGAATTTTTGGGGTTAATTGTCAATTAATTAGGAGAGTGGAGAACTGGACAAGCCCATGGAAGATCATGAGATGGGGTCTAATGCATGCCCAAGGTCAGCTTTAGAGAAAAGGGCAAGGCCTCAAGAGCAATTGAATTGTCCAAGGTGCAATTCAACCAACACCAAGTTTTGTTACTACAACAACTACAGCCTCACTCAACCAAGGTACTTTTGCAAGACATGCAGAAGGTATTGGACTGAAGGTGGAACTCTCAGAAATGTCCCAGTTGGAGGAGGTTCAAGAAAGAACAAGAAATCCACATCATCATCTGCATCATCATCAGCTTCACTATTATCAAAGAATAATATTCCTGATCTCAACCCACCAAGTAGCCTCTCACACTTTTCAGCTCATCAAAACCCTAGGAGCACCCATGAAGGCCAAGATCTTAATCTGGCTTTCAATGCCATGGAGCATTACCAACAAAACCCAGCAGCTGGAGCTAGCACTTCCTCGTCAGCTCCTCTTTCAGCCATGGAGCTGCTTAGGACTGGCATTGCTTCCAGAGGTGTGAATTCATTTATACCAACCCAGAATATGGCTGATCATTCAAATACTCTCTATGCATCATCACCTGGGTTCTCCTTGCAAGAATTCAAACCAAACCTTGGTTTCTGTGTTGATGGGCTTGGAAATAGGTATGGCGATCATGAGATTAATGGTGGGAGGCTCTTGTTTCCATTTGGGGACTTGAAACAGATTTCAAGCTCTACAGCCCATCATGAACTTGATCATCATCAGAATAAGGGGCAAGGCAATCCAACTGGTTATTGGAATGGTTTATTGGGTGGAGGCTCGTGGTGATGGTGATTAAATAAGTTAATGATCAGAAGAGAGAAAAAGACAAGACAGAAAGAAAGTAAGAAAGAATTAAAGTGTATTTTTCACTTTTGATTTCTTTGTTTTTCTTTTAAGTTGGCTTACTTATTTTGCAGACTAACAGATATGGTTTCTTTTGTTATATATATATTCCTCTATTTACTTATTTGGGCTTGGCTTTAGAAGAGGGTTTTGTAAATCCAGTATTTGATCTAGTAGGGATTAGAAGAAGAAATGAATGTAAGGCATGCAACATGGCCTGCATTCATACATTCTTCTATCAAATCTAGGGCATATGCATCTGATAAATGCACTTGTTGTATGTTTTTATAGACTTGGTGATCTCATTTGTGTGTGGATCTTAGTGAATGTATTAGCGGATTAGTTGCTCACTTGCTCTTGTTCTTTTTTGTCAATAAACTAGATTGAATTAAACTTGCTCTGATTTTCCTCTCTATCTCTCTCCCATTCACACAAGAAAAACTCGTTTGAGACTGTTATTATAGTATCGTGTTGTCTTTTAGTGTTGGACGACAAAACAACCTAGTTAACAGCATGATATATAACCAAAATCAATAATATCTTTTATTTCTTAAACACATATTTGTTTTAACTCGATTATTTTATGTCTAATTACCAAGTGACAAAAACAAGCACTTTTCCAATACTAGAAAAACTTAGTGGCAACAGGGATAACATTATTTTGTTATATACGGCTAATAATGTTATGTCACGTGAAAGTATTATCACGTATATTAAAACATTATTAATCAAAAATAATAAAATACTTCTATCGCCGTGGCTCGGAAGTCTTTTTCCTCGAATACACAAAAAATAAAGCAGGTATGAACTTGACATGTCAGGGTTGACGTCTTATCTGTTACAAAACTGAGATTCTTCCAGCTATGAAAAGCATTTCGTTATAGAACAAATGGGGCACCAAAATGATGAAGGCCCCCACCTTTAAATATGGTCTTAAACTCTTAACAAAATAATAATAATAATAATAATAATTAGTAATTAAATATGACACACATTATATAATTATGGTTTCAATACTTGTCCCATTAACAGTCAAAATCACTAATATAAGATTATTAAAAAAGTATTAGGAGGGCGCACTAGTGGTGGTAGACCCAATGCACATTCTTTTACACATAACACCACCAAACTAACAAGCAATTATTATATATACTGTAAAATTAACAATTAATTACCTGCCCCAACCAAAAGCAAACCTAATAATTTTCGGCACCCGTTTGCTGATCAGTTTTAGAAGACTCCTTCCATGAAAGATCATAATTAACTTGCATGCCTTCTTTTTCATAAAAAATAATATAAATACCCTACTGATGAAATCACCAGGAAAATTCCACGAGGACCCCACCCTCCTCTGTTTGGTTTTGGCTTTAGGGTACGTGAATGGGACCCACGAAACATTCCTCTTGTTGAGTAGGGTCCGGGGGAAAGCGTGTTGATAAACTATTTTCTCCACCAACTCAATCCATTTCACATTTCACATATAGATTAGATAGATATTATGCTGTGTCCGTCTCTTATTTGGCATTTTCTTATGTAATTTTGACGGGTTTTGATTCTTTTTTAGGTAAACATTGGTTTTAGTGATAATTGTGTTTCATAGTAGACTAAGTAGAGAAAGAAGGTTCACCACCCTATGACCCTAAATGATGCATTAAGTCAATCCACTCGCCCTATGACATGAAGAAGCTTAGGTTTTAAGGGCTCTCTCTCTCTCTCATTAGGCTCCTGTCGATTGAATAGCTTTATAATATGTATATATATATATATATTAATGGAGGTGTGGTGTGTGGAGCACATAAAATATTAGTTGCATTCATTTTAGCAATTGTCATGAACAACAACGATGGCTTATAGGAGCTGCGCAACCTTAGCTTGACCTAGAATTCCAAGTTAGAAACACATTAATATTGAACAACAAGGAATTGCAGTGGTTGAACTAATATATATGTACCTGTTTAATTATAACTAGTCTAGCTAGACGGCTTAGGCAAACCACACACACTTGCTGCTTCATAAAGTCATCTTCTTGAGCTGTTATCGTTACTACTAGCCAGTACTACGTAGAGTTAGATAAAGCTGAGTGATTGTCGAGTACCAATCTATGTGTCGACAACACCAAATACCGTAATCATTTTGGACTGAGTCGGTAACGTTTTTTGACAGTTGATATAAGATCGATCGATTACTGCTCAGGACTACCGTATTCAAGAAATCAAAGATTGCTCGACTGTGATTGATCATTGTATCACTCATTTCTTTCTGGTTTACTATAATCTATTAACCCTTTAACAACTTATAAACTACGTACTTAGCTGCATAACCATGTTGACAGCTGCTCTTCGAGATCAGCTTTACAAGTTCACATTATTATGTTTTGCCTCTTCAATTCTGAAAACTTGTAACTTTTCATTTTCGGGATCTGGAAGATTAGATTCTTGTGTGTAGGTAGGAAAACAACCAGCTAAATGCTAATACATGCAATGCAACGCTCGAAAAAGAAAAATAAAGGCCTTGATCCAAACATGAACTTTCCGATCATAGTCATTACACAGATGAAAGATGTCATTGAGCTGCCCAGTTGTACTTGGCGTATCCTACACAACATACGAAATGAATAAACCCAAAATGATGACACAAACTACACCGTGCATTATCGCGGTCATGCCGTTGAATCTGTATCTACACAATATTCTTCTGTTTCAGGCATAAACTCTGTTTCCAGGGTGGAAAAGATAATCAAACCTATGGGAATTCGGAAGAGAGACATCAAAATATGGGGCATATGCTCATATAGCACCGTGATTCTCAAGATACATAAAATTTCTCTACTGTACAAAGATAACTCAATACAATTATTCTTTACTGGGAGGCAGCTTGAAAAGCCGTAAGAACAAAAACACATTATATTTTTGAATATCCCTCTAGTTCCAACTTCTATACAAGGATATAGCTCGTCATCAGAACAAGAGAATGATATGTGATTTCTGAACATGTCAACCTTAAGCCCAACTCACTTATCTCCATTGATTCCAAAGATCCGGACTTTGTGCATATTGGGGAATTTGGCAATAACTAGCACAATGACTGCAAGACTGTTGAAAAAGAGCATCGGGTGCTGGTAGTCAGTTGTGTGTGAGGCTATCAAGTACCTGACAGGAAAGAAGGAAAAGGAAATCAGAACAACATGGTTTTTGGTTCAACAGAACTTTTCAAAACAAGATCGTCGCAGGAATTATCATTTTCAGGACTGGTATTGCTCAGCTGACAAAACCATACATGCACTTCACCTAGCATGGCCTGAGTTTGCAAAGCAAGTTCATACAAATCATATCATAAGCAGCACTATCAACAAAGACAGTACTGCTTCAGAAGTTTTGAGATATTACCAATGTCTTATGTAACAATTTATTCAACAAAAACATAGAACAAGAACAATTAACCCCCTCTTACAATAAACTACGTTGATATAATCTGGCATCATTTTCTCAACTGTGGGATGACTGCTCATCCCATGCCATCCATCCATGTCCAATAAAGAAGCCTCATTCCTGGTTCACAACACAGGTTGGGGTTCTAACAAACTCCACCCTCATAATTTAGTTGAGTGGCCAATCAAGGACATGCTAGTAGTAGAAAAATCCAACACATCTCAAAGCCATACCAAATTCATGATGTGTTCAGCATGAATACAAAAATATTTGATGTGAAAACAGGCACTAAGCTCATTCTGAAGCATCCACATAGAGCATAGTACAGGTTGAAAGTTGATATCAAGACGAGGATACAACGGAACTCATACTAAGGATTCTGAGTAAATAAACTGCTCCATGGGCATGCATGCATCTAAAATTGAGGTATCATACTCTTATCTAAACAAATAAATATAAGAGATTCTACTAAAATCTGCGTGTACATTGCAGGCATTAACATGGAACACTGATATGAGGTGTCCACTATGGCAACCACAAAAAAACAAACTGTGATATTTAGAGAGAGAAATATTGCCTGAACTGGTAGTAGATTGTTGTAAACTAAGGAAACTCAACCAAAGCAATAACCAGAATCAGAAAATTTTAAATTTCTAAATATACTAATAATCTATCATAAATTTATCATATTTTCAAAACTTGAGTAGGTAACCAAGTGTCCTCGTTGTTGCCATTGGCCACCTAAATGAATCTGATACAGAGTTCCAACCCAAATACATAATTAATTTTAAACTGGACCTTTTTTTGAGTAAGCTGAACAAGCCTCCAAACCTTTTTGGTGTAGAATGTTTTGGAATGTTGAACAAATATGTGTGTATGCAATAAATACATGCTTGTAAAAGTTTGACAAAGGGCTTCTGGACACACACACACACACATTTAAATTTAGTGACAAAACTAAGAAATGCTTTTTTTATAGCACATAAATTAACTTACAGCACCACAGGAACAACGGTTAAGAACTTCCTGTTGCGGGTGAGCTGCTTTCCACTATCCATCTGCTCCCACCAAGTAAGTCCATTGTAGATCCCCTGATCTTCAGCGAAGGGAGTTCCTTTCTTCCAGTGGAAGAAGTGATAAGTGACCTAAAGAAAAATCAGACTCCTCAAATATGGTAGATGGAATTGTGAATGGAACTAACCTAGAGTTAAAAGTTAAAACTTACAAAGCAGAAGACTGAATACAATACTTAAGATTCAAACATTATATAAGCAAAGGCTACTTGGCCCAAAGCCCCAGATCAAAGAATAAGGGACAATTAGGGAAAGACTGTTCAAAGACTATATACAGAATAATAATATGAAAACTGGGGAAAGAAAAAGAGACCTCAAAGTAGTTTATAACAAAGTATACAATTCTAAATAAAAGTGCAGTCTTGTGCAGTAATTGCATATGGAACAAGGCTGTCTCATCCAATCCAATCCCCATTTATATTAGAAGAACAGTGATAACATAATACCACAAAATCAGAGGATTCCTATGAGGACATCTAAAACTTGCCTCATTCCTGAACTCCCAAGTCCCAGAAAAGAGGATGTAATGAGTACTGTCTGAAAAGGGAACAAGAACAGTATCCCATAAGAGCAAGAATGTCAACGCCACAACCAGTAAACAAAATTTTGGACAAGGAAATATGACGGAGCAGATAACTAGGCAAAGATTGGAATTCTTTCATGCTTGTCTTCTAAAACTAAACTCCTAACTGAGGCTCATAACACTGCTTAGCTCAGATAAGGTAAAATTTGCATTTTTAACCCCAATTGAGAACAAAACGCAATATTCAAATGTAAATCTCTACTTTCCTTAAACCCAAATTGTTCAGCTCAGATGCAACAATCCAACATCCAGCTCATGCTTACAGAATAGAAAATTAAGCAAATTCTACCTTAAATCAAGAATTTTACGAACTAGGTTACAAAACCTCACATGAAACAAATAGCTAAAACATTGAAACGCCCCCATTCAACATCCAAATACATAACCCATCTAGAATTATCAAAGCTGCACCTAATTACATATATGGAAACACAAAGTATCATTGAGCTAAATAATTACATGGGTTTAATTGAAAATTTAACTACATGTTATTACTTGGATTATGCAAGCATCAAATCAAACAGCCTCTAATAAACAAATATAGAAAATTTTGCAAGCCCAACTGAACACAACAATCAATCAAAGCCAGTAACCTGAAAAACCACACCTACAAACAATCAATTACATAAAGAGAGAGAGAGAGAGAGATATATATATATATATATATATAGAGAGAGACAGAAACATACCAGAAAATGAGAGAGATTAACTATGGTCCAAGCCATGCCAGGAGAGCAGCCAAAGATTGAGAGCACAAGGAGCCAAGAGAAGAAGAGGATGAGAATATAGGTGGTCCAAACACCAGGGTACATGAACCACTCTGTGTTCCTATTCAGATCCGCAGGTGGCACAGCTTTCACATACAGACTCGCCATCCAAAAATTCCCGTTTCTGGGTTTTGATTCAGCGACCTTTCTGGTTTCGAAAATTTGAAGTCTTTGTGGGTTTTGATTGTGATAAGCTTGAATCTGTGTATTGGATTGTAATTTGGTCGTTTTGGGTCTTTAATGGTTTCGAAATCCAAAACCCAAAGGCAGAGTACTCTGTTTTTCTTTATATAGTCTATTATTTCTCCGTGGGGTTAACGATGGAGGCTTATTACAAACAAAATGGAGGTGAATATTGATATCGACAGGAAAAAGCGACGTCGTTTAGTTGTTTTTTTGAAGCAAAAATGTGATGGTTGGTGCATTCCCTACTGTATAAGGCAGCTACTTAATTATTTTGAATGTGATAAATAAGTAAAACAATCTAGTGGTATTTGGACCCTCCTGTAAATCCTTTTACAACCGAAGTTGACTTTTATAATTATTTTATTTTATGCAGCCAAATCAATACATGTAAATTTCTTAACTAAATTAGACCATCTATTTTCAGTAGGTTCAAGATCGATGGAAGTTTTTATGAATATGATTCTTTAATTGCTAATTTCAATGTCATAGTCAAAGTCGAAAAATTATTGAGTGTGACGGTGATATCGTAAAATGATGTTATTAATCAATGTATTATAATATAAGTAAATTATAACATCATAAAACAGTGTGATCATCTCACTGAATAATTACTCGGTGTGGCAATGGTAATTTTTTGTGCTAGTTTTCAATTTCATTTGGGTAAGAATTAGCAAGTTTAGGGGTGTGCTATTGCTCTCCAATTTAATCTGCAATTCTGCATTTGATTCCCTAGTAGGAAATTTCAGGAAATTTCCAAAATTTCTTTCGTAATTCAAGAGATGTCAAAATTCTATATGGTTGCAAGATAAAATAATATTATAGAAGTTTATTTATCAATTTAATAATTTATGCACGACACCAGAATGTAATGTAAAAATACAACGATCTTGAAGGAAATATGTATGTGTTATGATCCTCACACGCATCCTATATCATACACATTGCATGCTCAATACACTAAACCGACCCCCATAATTTCATAATAATCAGCTCAGTTGTTGGAAGTGGAAGGAAGAAGAAGCCCTCCCTCCCGGAACCCTAAAAAAGGAAGAACCAATAAATTGACTGCAAAATTAATAACTTGGGTGTGAAGTCTATGTCACAATCAAAATCATGAAAGTGTTGTCCAAATAAATTGTAGATGGTCCCAAATTTAAGGTACTTAACTAATTGTTCGACTCAAAGTAGATATTAATGGGCATGGATCGGCAGTGGTTGGCTCAACTTTTTTGTCTATGTGGTCTAACTTTTCTTCTGCTTTTTTGGCTGGGCAAAAATACTACGTGCCCGTTTGGCATTGCTTATTTGGGGTGATAAGTGATTTTTAAAAAAAATTGGAAAGCCCAGCCCATTTGGTAAACTATGAGAAAATCACTTATTGTTAAAAATTGTTGTGAGAGAAAGCTATAAGGGAAAGTGTTGAAGAATATGAGTCCCACGTCGGAAACTTGACTAAATAAAATACAAAATATAATGAATGGTTCTACTACTAATAATACCGAGGCCTTTTGTGATAAAACCCCACACCTATGGACTTTATAGGTGGTTAAGTTGGGGACAATATCGGCGTTGTTAGTAGTGGACCACTGGCCCGTCTCTCTGAAATTTGACTTGGTATCAGAGCGGGTTGATTGGTTGGGCCTAAATGTTTACCCCTACCCTTTACCCAATACGTGGTGCTCACGTGTTGGGCTTGAATGATTGACTCCGATGTGGACTTGGCTCCACGTGTGGTCCACTATGTGGTGGTCCCACGTGAGGGGGTGTGTTGAAGAATATGAGTCCCACATCGGAAACTTGACTAAATAAAATACAAAATATAATGAATGGTTCTACTACTAATAATACCGAGGCCTTTTGTGATAAAACCCCACACCTATGGACTTTATAGGTGGTTAAGTTGGGGACAATATCGGTGTTGTTAGTAGTGGACCACTGGCCCGTCTCTCTGAAATTTGACTGAAAGCATCTAATGATGTGTTTTCATTTTCTAATTATGTTCGAATCAATTTCAAAGAGGCCCTAGGTTTAATAATTATACGGCAATCATTTTCTGATTATGCGGGAATCAGTACTAACAATACTTTTAACAAAAAGTTTACCAAACGCTAAACTGCAATCTCACAGCTGATTTCTCTCACAACAAATCTAACAGTAATTATTTTCATAGCACAGCAATGTCAAACTGGCCCGTAGGTATATTTCATTTCTAGCAGCAAGCCACAAGCTCTCTTAACATTAAAAAAAAAAAAAAAAAAAGTTATTATTAGGGAAATTTGCATAAATACCATCCAAACTTTTAGGCATGTGCGTTATTATCACCTAGATTTTTATTTTTATCCACCTAAACTTTATAAAGTGTTGCAATCTACCACCTACGTATAACTCCGTTAAATTTAAAGTATTTTCATTAATTAACAGTAACTAAAAATAATTATTAAAAAATAAAATTTTATAAATAAAATAAAAGAAGCGTTCAAGAAGTGATGTAGATCGTAATCTTATGGTGATGGCAGAAACCGAGGCCTTCCAAACTTACTGTGGTTGTGCCCTAGTCTGGTCTTATGGTGATCATATATGAAAATCAGCCCTAGAACACCATGACCACCTCTTCTTTCGAATGTCCTTTTTGTGAGGGCTTGACATACCTGATGTCACTAGCTCAATAAGTGTTGGAAGACATGGAACTATAGAACTATACTTTTCCATCACAGAATTAATGCTATCTGCAGGGAAAGATGCGCAAGAAAAAGAAAAGAAAAAAAAAAACCAGGTTCACATTGTCATCGTCCATGTCCCAAAGTATAATTTGGAACTCATGACCAACAACCATTATATGTTCGCTTTATAGTCCCTTGATTTCATCCCATTTCACAATGTATAATTCTCCTTTATTAGTCCCATCCCACATGAGAGTAAAGTATGATTTGCAAAACAATAGGAATACTTAAGCAATCAAGTACTCACGTTGAAGGAGTTATGCAGAGGGTATACAGAGGAGTTCATAATTTCTCTTGGAATAAGTAGGTAGGACATGTTTTGGGAGGATAAGATTGTTTTGTGGGTTGACATTTGGAATTGATTCTAATTCATTGATTAATTTCTTAATCAACAAGTAATAATTTGAACTTTCACTCCCTAAAGATTTGTAAGTAATTTGATGAATGAAAAAATTTATCTACCAGATTAAAGAAAGAGGAGAAAGTTACATGTTAAATGTAGAGGCTCGGGATGCCTAATAATAATTTAATGGGGATTGATTTTGGCTTGTGGAACCAAAGTTGAATGCCATGACATTTTGGCACGCTGATGTAGCACTAACACATAGAAAATGCTATACAAAAGTACTTCATATCAACCCAATTCTATCAAAGATGACATGGATTGCTCTCAGCCTCTATATCTTAAGAATCTAAAAGCTGAAGATAGAAAACCTAGTATGTATGTACCTTCTTTTGATAATGCGTTTTATGATGTAATAGATCCACTAAAATATCTGTCCTTTAAGAGAGATAAAAACTTAGTTGCAGTTGTTTTTCAAATCATATATATTCATTTCCATTGATGTCAACAAACAAGTGTGAATAAATTAGGTCATGTTTTTCATGGAATTTTGGGTTAATTATACATGTGTGATCTGTGTACTAATTACATATTATCCACTTGTCTAACAAGATAACAGCACCAAGATATTGCTAATTCAAAACCATTATGTTAACACATAATGGAGATGACGCTAATTAGCAAATGTCTGTCAAGTTTTGGCCATATTGTCTAAGAGCATTGCGCTTAAGGAATTGAAAATTCTGGCAAATAATGTGTCAAAATTTCCACTCTGACTCTGCAATATATAAGCAATGGCGACTGACTGGACCCTAAAAGCCTACCAACAAACTGAGACCAAGAAAGCTTAAGCCTTCCACTAAACAACTATCTTGGTGGAAATTTTACCCTCAACCCAAATTCCATTGTTCTTGTGAGTCCTGCCCAAAATGGTGAATGAAAAGGATGTGTCAGGGAATTTGCACCGGAGGATCAATGTACCTGATGGGACAACAAATGTATTAGTCCCAGAATCCGGGATAGTCGATAAGGTCTGGCTCGAGTTGAAGGGTGCGCTTGGAGGGTTGAGATTGAAAGTATGGAGGTTTTTACTGAAGGCATGGGATTTAGGAGTTGCTGAGCCCAAAAAGGCCATCCATGCTCTCAAAGTAGGGTTGGCTCTTTCAATTGTGTCACTTTTTTACTATATGAGGTCTTTGTATGAAAGTGTTGGAGGGAATGCAATGTGGGCAGTTATGACTGTTGTAGTAGTTTTTGAATCCACTGTGGGTGAGTATGCAATTGGTGTGCCTTTCTAACTAGTTTTCAAATTCCAAATTTCATTGTAAAGTAAAATGCCCAATTGGACATGTCATTGTCATTGCAGGTGCTACACTCTATAAAAGCATAAATAGAGCAGCAGGAACTTTTCTTGCTGGATCACTTGGTTTGGGTGTCCACTGGATTGCTTATACGTCAGGAGAAAAGTTTGAGCCCATAATTATTGGAATCTCAGTTTTCTTCTTCGGTAAGTGAAACTGTTCAAGTTTCTGACTCATAACAAACTGTACTTATGCAATATTGCTCATCCTTGCAGCTTCAGCAGCAACCTTCTCTCGATTCATCCCGTCTGTCAAATCCCGATTTGATTACGGTGCTCTGATCTTCATCCTCACCTTCAGCTTAGTTTCAGTTTCCGGATATCGTGTTGGTGAATTATCTGAGTTGGCTTACGACAGATTGTCCACCATTGGCATTGGGACCTCCTTTTGCATTCTAATTAGCATGCTTTTCTACCCCACTTGGGCTGGTGATGAGCTTCACAGATTGATCTATTGTAACCTGGAGAAACTGGCTGATTCCTTGGATGGTATCTCTAATTACAATACCAAATTTCATTTTCCCTTACCACCTACAGAAAATGACGTATTATTAGTAATTACAATACTTAATTTGTTAGCTTAAAAAATACAGGACATGTCTTGGAGTACTTCAAAGACAATGAACCTATGACTGAAGACAATTGTCCTGCAAGGGAAATCAAAGGGTATAAATGTGTGCTTGATTCAAAGGCAACAGAAGACAATTGGGTAAGTGACTGAGTGAAGTGGCTCACTCAGTTACTAAAGATTGATTTGTTGCCTACATAGACATTGCTCATTTTTAATTTTCCCCTGGGGGAACAATTTTTGCAGGCTAAACTTGCAAGGTGGGAGCCTGCACATGGTAGCTTCAATTTTAAACATCCATGGAAACAGTACCTCAAGATTGGGGCATCGATGCGTAGTTGTGCTTATTGCATTGAGGCTCTCAGCAGTTGCATGGAGTCAGAAACCCAGGCTGGTCTTTTACCTCAAAACAAATCATCTCTACTAAGATTGTTTTATATCATTAGCTTCTAACTTGTAAGTTACATATTATTATGGCCAGACACCAGCTGGAATTGGGCAGCTAAAGAAGCATCTCAACAATGCCTGCAAGACAACAAACAAATATTCTTCAGGTATCTTGAGAGAATTGGCAAAAACAATTAAAACGATGACAAAATCATCTGACATGGGCTCTTTGGTTTGGGAGATGAACAATGCAGTGCAAGAACTTCAAAATTCCTTGAAATCTGTACCCATCGGCCTCATTGCACCGACACCAGAAGACACTGATGATGGCAAAGGAGAATCCTTCATAACACCAGTGGTGGAGGTTCTTCCAGTGACCACATTAGTATCTTTGCTGATTGAAAATGCAGCAAGAATCAATGGAATTGTTGATGCAGTTAATGAGCTAGCAGGCCAGGTAGATATGAAACCTGTGCCACAAGAAAATTCCAAGCAATACAAGCCCTCCTCGGATACCCCACATTAGCATGTGTCTATTTGATTTCATACATGATTATATTTGCAGAGTTCTCTGTCGCTGTAAAACTTGTATGTACAGTAAATAAGCCTATGTAAACATAAGGCTTTTTATCACAGAACGTCCCTAACGTTTGTGAAACTATCAAATTGCATCCTTTAAATTTTTTTGTATCACTTGTGGTTCCTAACGTTAATATGGGTGCTCTTAAATAGTCCATCTGTCAAAAAAATCGTTAAATCCCCAATTTTATGAGGGATATTAATCGTCAGATCAACTCCTTTTTACCTCCCCACCTTCTCCAGCAATTGTCAAGTTTTCACAACCCTCTCCAGCACCTCAAGTGGCATCACAACCTCCTACTGCACACAATTCTTCAACCCAGCAAGCCTCAACATCACGAAGAAAGGAAGGCCATGTAGAGTTTGAGATGATGTTTTATGTAACTGTAATTGGAAGTGGTCTAAGGTTTTTGATGTATGATATTGTTTTTTAATGGAAGCTTTCTAGGGGTTAAAGAGATGGAACTGAAAGTGGTTTTTGATGGAAGTGGTCTAGGATTTTTGTATGTATGAAAGTGATTTTTTACAGAAGTCATGTAGGGGTTAATGTGATGAAACTGAATGTGGTTGATGATGTAATTGAAAGTGATTTTTTTATGTATGGAAGTGGTTTTTGATGTATGTAGTTGGTTCAATTTGTTCACAGTGGTTGGTAGTCTAGTTTATTCAATTTGTTCAACGTGTGTTGTTTATAGTTCAATTCGGTCATGTTCCATTTTCAGCGCTTGTTCTTCATCCAGAGTAAGACATTCTTTTAGCATGTGAAAATGGAACTACAGCTTTAGTTGCCCTCCAATTCCAACAAGAAATGGAGGAAAATGGTTCCAAATTGGCAGCAAATGGGTCTGAGGAGTTGAAGAGGTCAAAAGGGATTTTGATTTGAAGATTATATCCCTCATAAAATAGGGATTTGACAATGTTTTTTACGGAGGGACTATTTAAGAACACCCATATTAACGTTAGGGACCACGAGTGATACAAAAAAACTTTAAGGATGTAATATAATAGCTTCGCAAATGTCAGGGATGTTTCATGATAGAAAAACCTTTTTTTTTTTTTAAATAAAAATAAAATTGAAAAACACTGCAGACCTAATTTAAAAAGTTCTCAGTTGCTTCGAAATTTCTTATCTAATTTCTTTTTAAATTTGGGGTTAAGAAAGAAAAATCTCGTGTTGATTTCGTTATGGAAATTGTATGACTCGATGCAATGCACCCTACTCTGGTTTATGGTTCTACTCCATTGTAATTTTTGTGGCAAGCATGGCAACAAATATCCTCCCTGACCTGAAATAAAAATCTTGGAATCTGCTGAATTGAAAAAATAAATAAATATCATATACAACACAACAACGATAAAGCAATTAGGACAACCATATAATCACTGTTTTCATTCATTTCATGCATAACTAGAAAGCTATTATGTGACAATTACAAATGAGTTTGTAAACCCACATCAGAACTTCGGCCATTATTGTCGACAAATGCTTTATTCAATACTGACTACCAATTTATACGCAAATTCACGGCACTTCACCTGCACAAGGACCATGTTCGCATCATCTGGTAATCTGTGTCATAGAAGACTCCTCAACCTCAGTCACCTCCTCCTCATTGTCGTCTGCCCAACCCAAGTTCACAGCCAAATCCTCCACCGCCACCTTGATCACATCGGTTCGAACACCAATGTCGGTTGCATACCTGCTCATACAGTACATACCAGCTGTCATGGTAGCCACTCCAACTGGGCTTGGCATCAACAACTTCAGAGGAGAAGAAAGAATCGCTGCCAATGGGGCACCGATGATTGAAGAAGCTTGACCACTTCTACCAACGCCCTGCTTGTCTACTATCAAGAGACCAGTTTTGCAATACATAGCAAAGTCTTCACAGTTGTTCTGAAACACGTCATAGTTGCCAAATCCATTTTGAAGAAGATACATTGCACGGTGGACAACCGTTTCTGGAGAGTCAGATGCTGCAGTGGTGCATGTGCCACCCCGTATTTTTGCGAGGAAAACTGAAGGGCTAACACCATATTCGAAGCAGTAAAGGGATCCATTTTTGAGAAAGCAGTCGAGGCATGAGAGGACAACGCCACTGTTGGGTTGCCTGAATCCACAGTCAGGAAAGGTGGGACAGGACATTGAATCATAAACGTCAGATGATGCTTCAGTGCTTAAGTTCAAATTTCTCTCAGGCCTAAAATGGACAACCTTGCTTCCCCCAAGATATATACCTGCATGGTGTGATATTCCATACGGCTCATGATTAAACTTGATCCAAGCATAAGAATAACACAAGACAGCAACAAGTTCAAATGCCTAAACATTGGATGATTAAGTTTCGTAAAGGACAATGCGAAATGAATGCTTGCAAAGAGAAAAAATTGAGCTGGACATGATATTATAAATTGTGCCATGGTAGATGGCACAAATAATTGAAATAGTCATCGTGTTTTACTACTTTCATTTACAATTTTACATAGATCAAACCCCCGGAGAGTGACTTATGCTGCACATTATATGTCCAAGTAAACTTTGCAAATTCATAGTATGTTGTACCTTGTAAGAAGTCATCTTAATACATTCAGAAGAATTTATATGAGATCTACTTCGCTAGCTAGTGATCTGGGAACATATGTGACAATATCGACTGAGGTTTCTGTTTTGAGCCCGAATGACAATTGAATATTGGACAACAGAAGAAAGGAAGGAGAAACAAATTATAATCCCTCAACAAGACTAGTATCTAGTTCTGTTTTTCTTTTGTTGGGCCATACAAACCATCGAACAAATACCCTTTGAAATAGCAGTTACTGCTTAGAATCCTTTCTGCAACAAATTTGATGAGGTCAGAGTAAAAAAAGAAAAATGGAAAATTTCAAGCTTTATGGTGGCTATAGAGTCATGCCAAGAGAAATAGCAGCATAAGAATTATTGTATTGGTCTTAAGGTTATCAGTTAACCTAGCAATAAGGCAAAATAACAAAAAAGTTAACAATTTTGAAGGCAAGCAATCAGCTTTCATCATGGCACACCTAAATCAACCAGTAGAAATCGAAGAGCCTTACATTCACCAGCAATTAAATGGAGAATTACAAAAACATTATATAAGATTCAGTCATATCACACAACAATTATCCAATCACCATGATTTGAAAGAATGACATAACAAAGTTATCCAATAAGCATCAATTCCTTGGACTAGTTAGAGGCCTTAATCAAGGAATCAAGATACCACAATTCAGCTACAGAAAGACATAAACTGGGAAAGACGAACCCAAAAAAAAAAAAAAAAAGTCTTTGGATGAAACACAAGTCAATGCTATTCAAGTTCAAGACAATTGAAACCCAGAAAGCATATTGATACAAACAAAAGGGGAAAAAAATGGAAAACCCCAGAAATCGCATCACGCCATAAACCCACATTGTGCAATTCTTGAAAAGCACATACACAATTAAATAGCCAGAAAATAAAACAACAAAATGAGTAAGAGAGAGAAAGAGAGGGAGAGAGAGAGAGACCATGGTGAGAGTAGGTGAAGACAGCTCTGTAGGTGTATATGTGGTCTCCAAGCTTGATCTCGTTTCTCTCAACCCTGTTCGTGAGCAGACCCATCTCTCCCTTTATCTCTGTTGACTGGCTCTCTCTGCCTCTTCTCCGCTATACCACTCTATACACCACAAGCAACCGCTTGCATGTATAAAAATGACTGTACAAAAAATTTAAATAGACCGAGTGACCCACAAAATAGAATAACTGCTAAAAAGTTTGAACATTTGGGACTCTACAAGACCAACAAAAAAAAAAATTAATTAAATAAATATGGCATCGGCAGAAAACAATTGGCTCACCAAAGAAGCAGTTAAACGACCTTCACCAAAAAAAATGTATCTGCATCATACATTTCTTGGATTTTCATTTCGTGGGTCATCAATCATGACCAAATTTGATGATGGTGAATATGATGGGTCATGGGTGGTGATGATGATGAGATGACCCTTCTCTTTTCTCTGTGTGTTTTTTTGGTTTTTCTCTGCCTTTTGACTTGGGTCTTTTAAGTCTTGGATGGACAGGTAGGCATTGCAGTCGAGAAAAAGGACCGGATGGTGGCTCCGCATGATAATTATATGGAGGTCATTTTCTTCTCCTTTTTCTTTTTCTTTTTCTTTTTCTTTTTCTTTTGTAGCCTATCACTAATCAAACTCTTTTAAATATGGTGATGTTTGTTTTGTTCCATTAGCAACACAATTTGTGGGAAAAGATTTGCTTTTTTCTGTTCAGAAGGCAAGGAATTCTGAAACGCTTTGGATTCTTTGCCTTGGTTCCACTTCCACGTTATGCATGTTCACGTTTATGATTGTTTGCCTTTGCCACTTGGTTGATGGCTCTCCCTTTTTCTTTTTCGGTTTTTTCCTTTTTTCATTTTTTATGCAAAAGGTTCCGAGGAGGTAGAAATAGACCATTAACTTGCAGATAACAAGAGGTCTCATGTTCGAATTCTCATGACATCTTGGTTGTGTACGTGAGAAAAAATGAATTTGGATTTTGATAATATGCTTGCATTGAATAAAAAAAATTATAAAGATATTTACTAGATACAATGTAGATAAAATTGTTAAATGCAATGTGATATTATGAATTCGAAACGATTGATGACTTGAAATTCATACATTTCTTCTATTTGTTATTTCAGTGCAAATACAAATTTGAATAATTTGCAAATACTACACACACGATACTTCTCTCCAGAAATTATTCTACAGACTTAAATAAATGAAACTACAACAAATAGAGTGAGCATATCAATATCAATATCAAAAAGAGCTTCCATTGAGGGATCCCTCAAATAAGCTTATTTAAGGGACACCCTATATAGGCCCCACTCCGGATTGTATTTCACTAATCCAAACCGTCTATTTTATAGATAATTATTCAAAGATCATCTCTATAAAAAATCACTTGAATCCGATATCATTTGACCATTCAATTGAGTTATTGAAATTTTAGTACTTTCTTGAAGCACTGTGTTCATTGATTTTGTAAGACACAATTGGATGTCGAAACGGTTTCCGATTTGTCTAATTTTTTGTAAGAATGATCTATGAATGAAGACCTAAAAAGTAGATGGTTTGGATCATTGGGAAAAAAATTGTAGGGTACCCTAAAGGGCGTCCCTCAAATAAAATTATTTGAGGGATCCCTCAATAGAAGGGGACTGTCAATATCAATATCAATATATATATTAAAGAATGTACAAAAGCTAAGAAGCAGTCTAAAGAATAATAATAATACACCTCCTAATTATCTAAGAAGATGTTCCAGTTGTATACTTTGACGTCAAAACTTGAATCTTCTTCCAGCAAATGTCTTAGTTCCTTTGCGTGCCTAGCATCCTTGGCAAGCAACAAGGCAAAGCCTCCACCCCCAGCTCCAACAAGCTTGTAGCCACAACAATAGGGGTGTGCAAATCCGAAAAGTCTATCGACAAATTCGTTACTGCAGTAAGGATCGAGTTCTTGATGCAGCCTCCAAGCCTCTAACATTATCTCCCCAAGGTCATCTATGTCACAATTCATCAAAGCTTCTCGCCCAATCTTAGCCAGCTCAGCGAGCCGCTTGATGCTGGATACAAGAAGGTTGTCCCTTCGAAGATATCGGATTACCACCTTTTGCAAGACTTGGTGTGCAAGTCGAACCTGCACAAAAGTCATATTACATTACAAGTTTCAAATACATGCAGATAAAGAGATGTTTTCTTTGTAAACGTGGACATACAGAATAAAGCAACATATTAAGGCGCAATAATCAAAAGTGTGTGTGTCGAACAAGATTCTCAATTTTCACCTTGATGCTTTTCACCTCTGAATATGCAATTATGTAATGCTGTGTTTCTATTGTTATTTACTTATTTTATGCGAGAAAAGCCTTATCATGCATATTTACAGTGGAAATGGAAAGGGGCCACATACTTGACCAGTAAAAACCACAAGCAAGCGTTGCTGCAACTCTGAAATTAACTCCGGCGAAGCCAAAAGTGGGACGACTTGTAGTCGCAATGGGATTCCAGGAAAACTTGCAGTAAATTTAATACCAGGATAGAGACCCCCAATCTGATCCTGCCAACCACCACCTGTTCCCATGAGCTGCTCTAATACAAGAACAAGTCTTGCAACATTTTCATTACTTTCATCTCCATCGGTAATCTGGAGAAGTCCCTTCACAACTGCAGCTGCTAAGATACTAGAAGTCCCCAAGCCACTGCCACGAGGAACATGGGCCCATGTCCTGATCTGCAGGCCCATGGATGCAACAACACTTTCATGAATAATGCCAGTCACAAGCAGTGCAGATTTGACAAGCCGAAAGGGATCATTGCCGTCAAATGGAGTAGCAATTGAGGTTAGGTCTTCAATGTGTATCTCATTTCCAGCATCATCTTTAATAAAGACACCAGTTGTTTCTGCTGTCTCTATGATGGCTCCAATGGGAAGAGAACCTTCCAAACTTATTGCCATATTCAGAACGGAACCAGCACGCTCCAAGCTCCATGGAGGAGTGTCACTCCAACCCCCAACAAAATCCACACGAACTGGTAATTCAACCTCCACCCTTCTAGGGTGGAAAGAATGCGCAGAGCCATCAAAATCATTGTTCTTATAAACTGGAGTAGGGATATCGCTGGGTGCCTCAAATAGATACTCTACAGACCATGGATTAAAACAAGTGCGTTGTAAATTTCTGGTACTTTAAAGATTAAGGACTATTAGACATCAGACATGAGATGCCAAAAGAATAGTATCTACGTTTAAAAATGAGGAAGAGATTACTTAGAAAGAAAGGATGACAAAAATGAATGAATATTCAAAGTCATTGTTGTATGGATGGAGACAGCTTATCTTATCTTTTCTTTTTTGTCCTTTCCCATCGAATTTTATACAATCATGCTATTATTGAGGTATGAATAACTTACTCTACCTTTAAAACCATATTTTACAGCTGAAGCAGTTTCATCAGCAACTGCATCCCAAACTTTGTGATCCAACTTACAAGCTGTTGTTTCATTCCTGCATGCTCGAAGAAGATCAACCTGAAGCTGGTAAGCTCGGCTTTTGGGAAGAATCTTAGAGTTCTGCTCCAAGAGTCCGGGACAAAGACCTAGAAAGTCCTCACATATTTTGACTCCTAAATCTTCCTTTTGCAGAATTTCTTCACACAATTGATATAAGTTGCAGCCAAGCATCCCATATTTAATGCACGCTTTAGCAATTCCAGCTGCAAGGTCTGCTTGATGATCAATGGAACCTTGACACATTTTTGAAAAATCAATTGATCTATGCAACTCCTCCAAACTGACACGTGGTGAACTTCTCCACAATGAAAGAAAATGCTTTGAGTTTTGATCACTCAAGCCCATCAACCATGACGCCAAATTTAGCATCTCAAAGTAAGAAAGAATAGGGAATATTTTTGCATTCCATAAACACTTTTCATGAGAACCAGTTGAGCTCCATAGATCATTTTCTTGAATTCCTAAATCATGCAAGACCTTCCTCCAGGGTTTCCCACAAAAAGTTCCATCCTTAGAGACTGAATTTTTGGGGTTATCATGAAGGCCACAATACACTATGACTCTTCCGGTGCGTCCTACTAGCGGAACCTCCCAAAGACAATGACGATCCGGAAGTATGAACCTAAATGAATTTTCAGCAGCAGTACCATTCACTGATGGAACATTAATACCAACAACTATGGACAGGGAGCCAATTTGTATTCCACTAGAAATGGTTGAATCATATATAAGAGAATCTTCCCCAATGGAGACAGCAGGTGCAATTTTGCTAGAAAGAAGAACAGCAGATGCTGCAATATCAGATAGATTGGTTGCTGGTATAGAACACTGGTGTCTTCGACCGACCAGTACCGAACTAGCTCCACTCAGATGATCCAAAACTTCACTTGAGGTTCCAAAATGTAAGAACGACAAATCATCTGCAGGGAAATCAAGAAGCAGAAATGATATAGAAAATAATAAATCAGATAGAAAATAGATGAAAACAATAAGATTTGGATACTGGCATCAAGGATACACATACAAGCACAATAGCTGAACATCTTCTGTTTTCCTAATCTACTGATGAGTTCTTCGCCTGAGGGGTGTAGCCGCAACCAGTCATGTTTTGCAGGTACCCAAGCTGCTACAAGATCCTCATATAAACTCATCTGCAAAAAATATATAGATAATATTAAAGCTTTAAAAGCCCTCCAAAAATACTAGGAAATCACACACTAAAAGAAATCTATGCACATTATATAACTACAAAGCCTATAATAATAGTCTAGTTGACTTTATTGTAAACTATACATTAGCAGGACGGCATGAATGGAAAGCTCCTCTAGCAATAGTAACTTGCCTCTTTTCCGCTCTTTAGAAGTTCTGAAATCATTGGTTGGCAGGAACAAGCAAGTGCAACAAGCTCCTCCCACCCTTTACCTCTAACTGCTATTATTCCAGTGTCAAGAAGTGTTCTACCATCATCAAGAATTGCATTGTTCTTAACAAGTTCCTCTAAGCTAGGTTTCTGTAAGAGATTATCAACTAAGCTGACAGTATAGCTTCTTTCTACATTTCTACTCTTAGATGCCACAACAACACCATGGTTTGACGCGATATCAAGGGTGATGGGAACAGTGATGATACAGGATGTGTCCTCTGGAAGCACCATGTTAGAGGCATCAAAACATGGAAGTACATCTCCAGTCATAGTAAATATTCCACCTGAGAAGATAGAAACATCATTAGTGCGAAGATATATGATGCTGTGAGAGATGACTCAGTAACATTACCAAAAGCCACAATGTGAGTGTCATTGATATATCTAACTCATGTTCAATTTCACTTAAAATGCAGTAGACGAAACAAATAACCTTCATTTTTAAAAGCTTGTCTTGCACAAGAAGCAATTGCAAGTATATGATCAAAAAGCAGCGGGACTGGCCCATCAGGGTCATCAGCTGCCAGATACGGAAGTGGCAGGAAAACTTTCCCCATGGGGTTTGCCCAGGGGACCCTTTTAGAATCACCTCCAGCATGTAGCAATAATATATGCCTTTTGGCAATGAAGCTAACCATTTGCGAGAGATCATCATCATCCACTTCATCCTCTGGACTTCCATGAGACTCAGAGAACCCAGAACTACCATTGCTTGTAGTTGCTACCTGTTAGTGTTTGAAATGAAACAGATTACCACACAGAAACTATTATAAAATAAAATAAAAACATGGGCAGCGCTCAAAGTTCCTACTTGCTAATGACATTATTGTAAAGTCGGCAACTTTATTCTTCAATTTGTTGTAAAATTGATAGATTTAAGCACCCTTTTAGCTGTTGTGTGAAAACTGAACAACCCACATTAAAAATTGCAACTTGCAACTACTCTTTGGTCTGTAGAGTCAGAATTTTGCTACCCACGTCACAATTTTACAAAGTTCATAAATTTGATCACATACATCACTAATGCAGCCAATGCCAAGCTCAGAACAATGCTTACCTCGGAGTGTGGGCCTACTGTACGGTAATGCTTGGCGAGGGCGTGAATGGCGTGGAGGGTGGCTGCGCCGGAGCCGATGCGCTGGCCGTCGGGGTCGGGCACGGCCAGAGTGATCGTGGAGGCGGCTATGCGGCCCACCCGCTTGGCGCGCGCGAGCTGCCACTCGTAGAGCTGGGCTTGCTCGGGACTGGCCGCCGTCAAGACGATGGCGTCCCACGTGGGAACTCTGGTCGGGTACCTCACCGACAGCCGTAGATGGTACCATGATTTCCGGAGCACGCCTGCCACGTCAGCCTTCTGTCGGGATCGAGAGACTCTGCTGGTTTCCATTTTCTGCGAGTGTGCAGAGAACAAAAAAAAAAAAAAAAGGGTGAGACTTTCAGAAGATGGAGAAATTAGTACCAGTGCTGTCACTGCACTGTTCGCAGATGGACCGGCGAATGATTTAACATAAAATGGTACACGTGGCGTAATAGTGTTGGGCTGTGATAATTAAATTGTCGTTGTCTAATAATTGAAAGCATACGACTCGTCGTATAACTCAAGTCTAAAAGGGCAAAAATGTAGATGGGGCTCAAAAAATTGCAATGGCTTCGCCCGGGTTCGAACCGGAGACCTTCAGTGTGTTAGACTGACGTGATAACCAACTACACCACGAAACCTTTGTGCTCTTCGTACTCTCTTGCTTCTATTTATAACAGATTGGTCTCTGGTTCATGTGTTGCGACTTGCATGTATCTAAATACCTTGCGATGAAAGAATTCATATAAAATTTATTACATGAAAAATATAATTCAAAGTTATTGATTGATATATTTTTTTTTATGTACAAACGATACCTAAATTATTCTAAATTAATTTTGAATGAGGAGAACTCAAACTTGCGTATAAGGTGTCAAACTCATTATTTTGATCAACTGACTTAACTCACGTCTACAATTTAAGTTACTGATTTTGATTTGAAAGTGATGTGAAAATAAATAGTGAAAAATGCAAAACCATCATGCTTCCTTTGAGGGGGTTAAAATTTTCTTCCCTAAAATCATCACCGGTTGTTTAGAATTAGTGATGGAAAGAATTACTTGCACTTGGACCCCACAAAATACAATTAACCAATTTTTTTGTTCCTTGAAAAAAATAAATAAATAAATAACAGACAAACGACCACACAAATGTCTGTTGTGACCTTCATTTTCGCACGTCTCCGAAATCAAAATCCAGCATACCCGCTCTCTCCTCCTCTCCACCTTCTCTCTCAAATTCCAAAACCAATTTTTGTTCACACTCTCTCTCTTGCTTTTTTTTCTTGGTTCAGATTATTGACCTCTCTCAATCTCGAACTCGAATTGCACACCACCTCCCTCTTTTCTAAAAAAAAAAAAATCGTCTCTCCTCATCTGGGTCATCCCAATGTTCAACTTCCAGCACTTTTGAGAGCCTTTTCTGCGACTTGGGTTTGCTTAAGAGATGGATTTCCTCAAGTGGGTTGTGATGGGCTTGGTGTAAAGAATGAGAAAATCGATTTGTATGGAACTTGGGGTCTTGAACTCTCTCGGCTCATTGCCTCACTCCATTGACATCGAATGCCGATTTCGCTTCCAATCGGCATTCGATCCCTTCTGCATTGCCTCCGAAGCCTTCTATGAGCGTCGTCGGTTGTTGACCCGATCAACCGCGATTGCTCCCATTAGCTGAATGAGACAACACACTTTTTAAAGAATAAAATTTGACCCACAAAACTATTTAATAAAGCGAAAAAAAATTATATAAAAAGTCCTTGTCTTTCTGGTAGCTGTTTGGTTCTTCACAGGAAATGGATACAGGGGTTGGTTTGGTTCCACCATCAAGTAATGGAATGCTTTCGAAGGTGAAGCCTCCCAATGAAGAGGCCGATTATGTAGAGAGAGACCCGAGCAATCGATATGTTCGGGTATTTGTCACAACTTGAATTGCATTTTGGATTGGAAATGTTAAATGGAATTTGATATCTTATGAAATTTAGATTGTGCTTATTGGTGAATGCTGGTTTTCAATCTGCAATCTTGTTTTTTGTTCCTTGTCGATATGTTTGTATGGTTTTGGTGTATTGACATTCATGTTGTAATCGGTCACATTTGATGGAAATATATTGCTCAAGCCAATGATTTAATCTAAGTTAGTATTGATTGTTCATTGTTGACTTATTTACTCCATAATCAATATCTTTTCTGCTTCATATAATTTCTTGACATGAATTGTTATCCGTCATTCCCTGAATCTGGTTTTTGTTTCAATTTTGCATGTCCTTTGTATTATTTATTATCAGATTGAGCTAACTTTCAAGCCAATTTGGCTGACTGTATAGATAATTTATTGCTTCTAGCTTGCCCATGTTATTGCTTGTTAGAAATGAGAAAATTGTTTTTGTTTTCTTAGTCATTATTTCTTCTTTGATTCATTTATTCTCTTTTTCTTGGTAACAGTACAATGAAATCTTGGGCAAGGGTGCCTTCAAGACTGTGTATGGTTCTGAGACCTTTTTCTCTTTCATTTTTTTCTTTCTTCCTCCTTCAGCTTTATTGTGCTGCTATTTCTTTCGGAAAGTCATTGCCCTTCTTTTCTTTCTTTGGTTTGAAAGCCATTACATTTAGGAAGTTATATTTTGTTAACTTGAGGCAATTTTTCTGGCTTTTCTCTTGGATTTGCCATTTCGTTCTGCAGCTACAAGGCATTTGATGAAGTTGATGGAATAGAAGTCGCTTGGAACCAAGTGAAGATTGATGTTGTCTTGCGATCACCAGAAGATTTGGAAAAATTGTACTCTGAAGTTCATCTGCTGAAATCACTGAATCATGAAAATATTATTAAGTTTTATAATTCCTGGGTGGATGACCACAAAAATACTATTAACATGATTACTGAGCTCTTCACATCTGGAAGTCTAAGGCAGTATGTTCTATTAATTGTTTCTCGTTCTGTCTTTGTATTGCTTGGCTGCACTATATGCCATTAAACTGATGATGCACCTTTTGGTTATCAGGTACCGGAAGAAGTATAAAAATGTCGATACGAAGGCCATAAGGAATTGGGCGAGGCAGATTCTCCGAGGTTTAGTCTTTCTCCACAGTCACGACCCGCCTATTCATCATAGAGACTTAAAATGTGACAATATTTTCATCAATGGAAATCATGGAGAAGTTAAAATCGGAGACCTGGGATTGGCAACTGTTATGCAACAACCTACTGCTCGAAGTGTGATTGGTGAGAACTCTATGTCATCAGATGCCATCGATTAATTTTAACGGACCAAATTAGTACTGAAAATTTTCCTTTTTCTACTTAAGGGACTCCTGAGTTTATGGCTCCAGAGCTCTATGAAGAGGAGTATAACGAACTCGTCGACATATACTCTTTCGGGATGTGCATGTTAGAGATGGTTACTTTTGAGTATCCATATAGTGAATGCAAAAGTCCTGCTCAAATATTTAAGAAGGTTACCTCTGTAAGTGCCGAAAATCATCAGAATTATTATCATTATTCTTTCTGTTGGCTGTTTGAAGTAGAATCATTAGATACCCTAGGTATCTAATTTCTGGTATGTTATATTGCAGGGCATCAAACCTGCATCCCTTGGTAAGGTGAATGACCCCCAAATTAAAGAGTTCATTGAGAAATGTCTGGTTCAAGCATCCGAGAGGCTTTCTGCAAAAGAGCTGCTCAAAGACCCATTCCTTCAAGTTGACAACCCGATGGAACCAATCCGTGATCCCTTACAGTTACCTAACCAAAGTCTGAAAGTAATAAATTTACCCAAGTCGGGGCCTCTTTCCATGGACATAGATACTGATTATAAGCAGCTATCTATAAGCACGTGTGCAGGAAGCAACAATGGAAGTCCACAGGTTCTGGAATTTCAAAGGACAAATAAAAACAACCAGTTCAGGTTAAATGGGATGAAAAATGACGATGATTCAGTCTCATTGACCTTGCGTATTGCTGATGCATGTGGTGAGTATGGAAACTGGGAGAGAGTGGATATCCAAATTTTTGTAGTGTGGTTCCAGTGCAGGAATTTAATAACATTACTCTTTTTGTACCTTACAGGTGAGGTGAGGAACATACATTTTCTCTTTTACCTTGCTACTGATACTGCAGTGTCTGTGGCGAGTGAGATGGTTGAACAACTGGAGTTAACAGATCATGATGTAGCCTTCATTGCTGAGTTTATTGATTACTTGATAATGAAACTTCTACCCGGTTGGAAGCCTTCACCTGATTATTCCTCAAGCGGACCAGTAAGTCCTTATGGTGGCCAACCCTCAATGTCCAGCCTGTGGGGTTCAGCGCTATCTGGTGTTCCTGCTAGTTCCGGGGTTGAGCAAGATGGTAGTTGCTGTGATAACCCTGAAACAGTTAATTGTAATGGTGGCATTACCTCTTATCCAAGCTTTGCTGATTTTGCTGATGAACATTCGAAAGTATCAGTTGAGTCTGCTGTACTGGTTGATGATGCTTCCACCAAAAACGACAAAGTAGCTGAATCTGTTGATTGCAGCAATACTGCTGGAAGCTGCATGTGCTCATTTTTTTATGACATCAAATTTCAAAGCAACTATGCTAGTAATGCAGAGGAATGCTCTCTGGTGAATGGGATCACAGAGAAGTTGGTGTTTCCGTTGCTTGAAATCGAAGCACCAAAGGTTATGAGCTTGACAAGCAGCTGTTCTTCACTGTCTTTGGCAGATAATGATCTGGATGCTGAGTTGAAGTCGGAACTTGATACCATTGAATCACAGTACCAGCGCTGGTTCCAAGAACTCTCTAGGATGAGGGAGAAAGCATTGGAAGTGACTAGAAAGAGATGGATAGAAAAGAAGAAAGTGCCTGTTCACTAATTTAGATCATACTGAACCCATTTTTTCTCAAAAAAATTTCCCCTCTGTTTGGCCATTTTTATCTGCGTTTATAATGTTCACTGGTATTTCTATTTAACGGTCGACAAGATGTTTAACCTTTGTATTGGATGCGGCTCACTTTTTTCAGAAGTCGTGATCCTTCTCTGGACTAAATTTTGTGCTGATTTCCTGTTCGCTTTTGTTTTATGAGTATAAATAGTTTACCGGATTCGTTGATAAACGCTCAGCCGCCTTTTTTTATTGCAGATTTGATTATGACTTTGATAAAATCATGAAGCGATGATGAATGAATGGTCATTGCAGCAAAAGATAAAACAACACAGTGTATGAATAATTAAGTATTATTTCCCTTTGTTGAGGCAGTCCACAATGTAACCTCACAGTTCTGCCAAAACTCAAAACTGGAGCAAGTGAAACGGATCACAACTCTACAAACACAAAGATCTCCTTCTAAGAGTAATCAACCCACGTGTGTCCACAGTTGTTGTTCATACACCTGAAAAATCTTGTTTCTGCTTCATCAGCAGATCGTTTGCTGTGTCCTGTAAGCTGCCTCAGGAAATCCACATCTTGGGCATGGTTCTGCCAGAGAAGAGAAGAACAAGAAAGCACAGAAACAAGAAGTCAGACTTCAATATTCGCAATTGTACAACAAAATTTTACAGGGCATTAGCATCAACAGGAGAACAACAAAATGAATTGAAGAATAAGACAGTGTCCTATGCTTCGACATTCATATTCAAGCACCAAATGCTTGGCTGCATGTAATTTAAGTTGGACATTCATCAAGTTTTATGATTCAGTTGAGATTGATACATTACAGACAACTACTGCAGATGTGTCAGAGTAGAACCAAGAGCAATATCTCATACCAATTAGAGAAAAGAGGTTTAGCTATTCCATGCAAAGCTCAAGATAACCTAAACCTTAGTAAACCAATTTCAGAAACATTTTCACAGCATCAATTCCACACAAGTCATCTATCAATATTGTAAATTCCATAACACTGGATATTCCTCCACATCTGTGTGTGACATGCTTTCTGACCATATTCTGGTCCATTGGAATGACTGATTTTGCACCCTGACCACACCATGCGAACTAACTCTCATCTATCGTATCCCCAACCAAAGGTTTTTCCTTTCTGTAGAAGCATTTATTTAGGATTTCTCTTTTTCTAGCCATTTAAATGGAGTCCAAATCTTCAAGAATTGGGCCCATCACCAATCAGATTAAAGTTGAATTTTCATTTAATTTGACGATGAAACAAGTGGAGAATTCTAAAAACTTTCTTTAATCTCAAGGCATGAAAGCTACTTCTCTTTAGTTCCCAAACTGGATAACATTTTGTAAGGATTCTTATAGTCATCAATGCTTATCACCTGCCATCTTCACCATAAACTAGTAACTTTGTTAAGAACAGATCAAGGGGAACTCAAGATGTGGAAAATGTCTGCTTGTGTGTAATAAGATACCTAACCCTTTTACGAGACAAAAACAACCCTCACAGATAACCTCTAAAGAGCCTGAATTCCCTCATATTATGAACCTTGTCCAACCAAAAGCTAACAGATTACTCTAACAACCCAACTCAGAACTTAAAATTTAAATAATTTTCTTTACTTCAGCAACCACATCAAAAGTACTGAACTGCTTATCAAGAAATAAGCTCAAAACAGCATGTTTCTGACCAGTTTTAACAAATATTCCTACTCTGATGAAGAAATTATGACTTGAACCAAAAGAAAGAGAAAAACAAGAAACCTCAAGGGCAGGAAAAATGAAACAAACCTTCAATTTTGGGCGCATTCTTATAGTCATCCAGGGTAAAGATGGGTTGGATCTCTTTTTTAACTAGATGCTGCCTTCTCTTGATCTTAACCTGCAAGTGCAAAAAGTAAACCAGCAATCACATTTTGTACACCCTTAAAAAGCCATAACAAGAGAACTTTGAATATGAATCATTAGCTACACCTTCCTATCGACGTATGCCACATAGGGACAAGTTGGACAGAAGAATCTTGCATCGTGCATGTTCGGCAGCTCATATTGCAGCATATTTGCACAACTCGGGCAGAATTCCATGTCCTAAAGCTTCAAACAAGAAGTCACTCTCTGCAATTCTTTTGGATTTCGAGATGTCATTATATTGTATTTACTTATACAACTACCAAGAACAATTCACACCAATACTAACCACATACAGGAAACTAAAAATAAAAAATCCCATTCCACAATTTGACTTAAGAACAAGAAAAATAAAGCAAAATTGCAAAAGAGTTGAGCTAACTGCTAACTATGAGTGTTCAGGTACCCGTTTGACAAGAACCAATAACAATCAATAGCCTAATGAGAAAATTTCAGTTACTAACCAAACGTAAACATTATCAAGAAAATGAAAAACCCATACAAGAGGCAGAGATAGTATATTTATTTATTCTCAGCAAAAGATTAAATCTTTATGCACCATAGACACTAAAATCTCGTCAAAATAACAAAAGTCCGCAAAAACATGCATAAAATGAATTCTGCGACACTAAAATACATACCTTTCCACGATTCAGAGAAAATCGGTTCGACCCAGTGAACTTGGAAGGGCTTTGCGTGAAACCCTAATCAGAGTTTCAGTCAGTGAGGTGAGGGTCGTCTTTTAATTTGATGAAGAGACGGTGCCTTGAGGTTTAATTTTAGTAAATTTTGTGATGAAAAAGAAAGTCGATAGTTTTCTTAATAATTTGTATTTGTGTGGTAATTTTGTTTTCCACGGGAAAAAAAACAGTTTGTATGGTAAATTAATTTTAATAATTTTATCATATTAATATTAATTGATGGACCTTTTTAGAGAATTTCTATCTTTTTTGCCATTTTTTTCTCTTCGTTTTTTATTTATAAATTTCTTCTTTTTTTTGTCACATTTTTTTATAGATTTTTTAGTTACCTTGTTTAGGCATATTTTAACTCTCTTTACTCTTTTCATAATCGATTACTCAGAAAGTCAAAAACCCAAAACCCTCAAAAACCCTCAGCTTTGAAGAAAGGTACAGTAACACCTCTCTCTCTCTCTCTCTCTTCCTGATGGGTAGGTAGGTATTGAAAAGAAGGATAGTCTCCAAGTAAGAAACAACAATGCTTTAGGTTTTTCATTTAATTAAGGATGAATTGTGACACAACACCTTCAACATATATTAAATGCTATTAAATTATCATTGTCTTCCAAACTTTGGAAAGATTAGAGTACTAATCAACAATCCTGTCTTAATCAACCCCATTTTTTTATCCAACATATATTGTTTGGATTCTCTCATCAATCATCTTTGTTAATTTTATCCTTTTTTTAGACTCTTATCTCAATAATTGATCCCAAAATGGTGTTCTTCAATTGGGTGATTGCTATTCAGTTTTATGGAGAAGACGACTTTGGCTTGATGGCTAACATCAAGCTTTGCAATTAATTTGTATTTGACTATTTCTTTCTCTTTGTAATTTGTGTACAGCAGTAAAGAGATATTGATATTAAGCAAAGATCCTAATCAATGGAGGATTTAGCTGGGCCAAGGCTGTATAGCTGCTACAAGTGCCAGAACCATGTTTGCTGTCATGATGATATTGTCTCCAAAGATTTTCAGGTGAACATGCATTGAAACTCTGCTATCTGGTGTGTGTTATAAGTTACTACAAAATTGATATTTCAGTTTGTAGAAATCTTTCTTTGTCGGTTTAATATGTTACATTTTTCCATTGTCGATGTTTAAATGAATTTGATTTTACAGTCTGACGTGTTATGTTGTCATACGATCAATTATCAGATAAATTCTTATATAAACATATGTATATCATTGATTAGTGAATTCTTATTTGCTTTGCTTTGATAGGCAAGCCGGGGCAGAGCGTTTCTGTTCTCCCATGCAATGAATGTGGTTGTCGGGCCTACAGAGAACCGACATCTCATCACAGGCCTGCACGCAGTTGCAGATGTACACTGCTGTGATTGTAAGGAGATGTTGGGCTGGAAATATGTAAAAGCCTATGAGGAATTGCAGAAGTACAAAGAAGGAAAGTTTGTTCTTGAAAAATTTAAGATTTGTCAAGTGAATTGGTAGCATACTGAAATGGATGCGGATTTGGTTGATTTTTCATAAGCTTCTATTCATCGTGTACAAAAGAAGTCTATTCAACTGGCTTTGTGGTGTCCTTTGTGAGTAATGATCTTGCAAAAGTAAACAAATGCACGAAGGAACATTTTAGTTTATGAGACAGTTTCACATTCGGTTGTCAAACAACATAATATGTTAGATATATGACAATATAGAACATAACCCTAACTATGTGTCAAATAATTGATATTAGTTTACCGAACTAAAAAGACTAAAAATTAAACAATTTGACAATAAATTGTCGAATTAAAAAAAGAAAACATAACATATTAAATATATGACAGTAGAACGTTACCATATCCCTGAATTAGGTGGTAGTAACCATTGTGGATTGGAGAAGTTGGTATTGCTGAGGACTTGATACATGAGAAGGTGACAAGAAGAAAATTTGGAAGTTCATGTTGCCTCACTGATCAAATGGAGAAGGTGCATTGTTGATGCTTGATAGGGATGGGAAATTTGGGCCTTAGCCTTTTTCTTGTTGTAGGGCTTCACAAATTCTTTTTAGATTGTCCATCCTTGTTAACTTTCTCCCTCTTTTTAGGCATTGGTGCATTGTTGTGTAGGTTGTTTGGATGCATACGAAAATAAAGGACTTTCGGTGGATTGATGTTAATTAAAGGCAAAATATCTATTAGCTTGGTCTAATGGAGTAGTTGTTAAAATAAAGTATTTTCTAATTAAGTAATCATTGCATTATTACCGACTTTTTTTGTATTTTTGTCGATATAACGACGAATGATGATTTAACTGGTTCCTATGATACCATTTATCTTTGTTTTTCTTGGTCGACATCTTTGTTTGCTTTACTCGTCGTGACTAATACTTTCTTGCTGAATTTTGTTTTCATTGCCCATAATTTTGTTATTTCCGCCAAGACGTGGGTCAGATGAATGTGACGAGAATATGCATAACTTTCTCAATTATGAGATATAAATTCCAAAAACTAGAAAAGGATATGTCAATGAAAAAAGAATGAGATATTTAGTTATATATATCCATTCTTAGCATTAGTAATATAGATAAACTTTACACAATTTAATTTTTATAAACAAACCTAAAAAATGACAGCTGACTATTGAATTTAATTTTGATTATTAAATTACTTTAATGACCTATTGAGTGTTTTGGGTTTTTTTATGAGGTTTTGGGGTTGGACTTGTTTTAATAAATTAATGGCAGTTTTGTAATTTATAGGAAGTTCGAAGCCTTTTTGTTATATTGTAATGAGATTTGGGTGGGTTTCTAAAGTTTATTTTATATAGAGTTTTTATATTATTTGGACTTCCTATATTGTGTATAATAGTGAATCTCCCAAAATAAAATGTGATGCCATAGAAGAATCAGATTCATTACATACCACAAAAACTAAGCTTTTATGTCAAGGCTCTATGATTTTGATTCGATCCTTGAGGAACAGATGTCATGTTCAAAGTCAGATTGGTAACTAACTTTAGGCATGTTCGATCAACTAAATGTAGTTCTTGTGAACGAGTTAGGCACAAAATAAATTAATAATCTGAGTGGTAGAGCACTTAATTATTTAGAATAAGAATTCGACTTTCGCTCTCTTCTTCCTTTAATAAATAAATATAAATAAACTGGCCATCTCCCTGCGTCCCACGTTTATCATCAGCACTGACCTACAGGTGTGGGTGGTGGCAAATGCTCCAAAGGGTTGGGTGGGGACTTATTAGTGAGAAAAGAAAACAATAAAATCGGACGGCAGAGATCCATGACAGAACAACAAAGTAGAAGAATCCAAACAACCAAATTGATAAGAGAGAAAGGAAGCTTCATAGAAGCCAAAGCTCACGGACAACTTCAGCTTTTCTCTCCCTGCAGATTACGTTTAGCCACAAGGGTCCCTATTCCCCCACTAAAAAGAACCTTTAGAAACCGTTCAAATTCATTGGAATAAAATTCAATATCAGATTAGAACCAAAAATAAATAAATGTCAGATTGGTCACATTATATGTCAGGAGGACTTGGAATTTCAAACATTTTTAGGCCATCCACGTGTCTTGTTGCTTGGTGAACCAACCGTCCATTTGATCGACTTTCAACATCACATAATTCCCTTCCATGATGTGTGGATTGCTTTAGGCAATTTGTGGGTAGTGGGGCATCAAGGCTTTTAAGTTCTAACAACCCAAAATGGGTGGCTAAGATTGAAGAACTCAAAGCCTACAGCCTAGTCATGTAGCCAATTAATATCACTAAATTCAACACAACAATGATGTACAATGAAACCCTCTTGACTTGCATATCAGAGGTATTACATTCGAATTCACGGCATCATAATTGTGTGTATGTGAGAAATATCATTCTTTTATAATTTAGACTATCGCTTGTACTCAAACAAAAATAATGATGTATTGATGTATAGCTTCTACAGAAAAAGCAAGTAACTTTCCATATGCTTATAAAGGCCTAAGCCAACCATTATATATATATTCTTCGTAGTTGTGCAAAGTCCTTGTGGTATTTGTTTTTTTATCAAAGTTTCCACTCTAGCAAACCACATTAGAAATAGAATATTGTCTTTGAGCAACAGCAGCAAGCTGACCATGGAAACCAATGGCACCACAATGAAGACCACATCAACAACAGAATACCAGGACTTGTTGCCAGTTATGGCAGAGAAGCTGGACGTGGAGAGCTTTGTGTCCGAGTTATGCGGGGGTTTTCGGCTTCTGCAGACCCCGGAAGAGGGTTGATCACCCCGGAGAGCCTGAAGAAGAATTCGGCGTATCTCGGCATGGAGGGGATGAGCAAAGAGGACGCGGAGGCGATGGTTGGGGAAGGAGATCTTGATGGAGATGGTGCACTCAATGAGACTGAGTTTTGTATCCTGATGGTGAGGCTGAGTCCTGAGATGATGGAAGATGCTGAGACATGGCTTGAGAAAGCTCTTGATCAAGAAACTCAAAAGTCCTCAAGCACTTGATTCTTGAATTGCAGTAGCTGAGAAAAAGAAAAAAATATTTATGATCTCAATCTGTTTTTTGCAACTTGGTTGCTGCAGGCTACTGTTAATGATGTTATTAAATTGTTGGATTGGATGTCATGGTGTAATTAACATGAGAAGATCAATGATTAAGGGTTTGTTGTCCCATTTGTCCCCTTCACCCCCCAAATGAGCTCCATTGAAACTTGGGTTAATTTGGCTTAATCACAAGGAACAGGTGGTAATCAATAAAGAACTTGCTCATAATTATGAGGATGCTTATGGGATCGAATTTTTAAAGTGATTTTGAGAAACGTGAGAATAAAATAAAATGAAAAATTGTTGTCTTCTGAAGCTACCATTTCATAGCCAGTAGGAGCCATGTTGAACCGAAAGTGCTAAAAGCATATTCCCCGGAAATTAAGCTTAGAAATTGCGTGACTGAAACGGCACATGGTGGAAGAGCTGCCCAGAATGCAACGAAGCTTCCTCTGCATGAACTTAATTCAAGAAGACTGGCAAGTTGCTTGCTGCTTTAGGCAATCTTTAATCAAAGCCATGAACAAGCCACAAAACTGTGATAAAACAAAGAGCTGTCGTTCTGACTCGACAGGTCCATATCATCCCAACAACTTAAAAATGTAGGTTGGCATCACCCCACATTCCAAATCACCACTATGATTGGTTTGTAAGAAATAAAATCAATCTTGCACTCTGGGTTTCAATTCAATTGCCAACTCAAACAATAGGTCAAAAGCAAACACTACAGCAGTAAGAAGCCAATATGTTTCCAGCAAGCGAATAGCCACATCCATTGATTACTTCAACGGTAGAACACTAGTTTGATAACAGCAAACTTTGGAACGCATAGTCAACAATACAATGTAAGGAACCTAAAGCACTATCATAATACGTTCATCCTCTACAAATTTACCTAAAGCTACAGCAAAACCACAAGAACTAACATGTTTAACCCACTACTGCATCAGATGACTTCAGGTTCTTGATCTTCGAACAGGCGAGCGACTGTAAGCAGAGATTCAAGAAAACGGATCAGGAAATGAAAATGTATTGCCTTCAACAGCTAACAAGCAAATGAACTCTACTCTCAACAGCTCACCTGCGGTATCTGCCATATTCAGGACTCTCATTCCTTCCGTAATCAGGACTCCTGTGCCTGTCATACACTGGACCGTTGTACCTGTCATATGCTGGACTACGGGGCCGACCATAACCAGGACTTGGACGCCTGCGATACACAGGACTTGGTGACCTCCCATAAGGACTATCTCCACGCCTACCATAACTGCCTCTTTTGGGACTATCATGATATCGATCACCTCTCTCACCGTCATCCCTCAAAGCATACTCAACAGACACAACCCTGTCCAGTATCTTGCTGCAATGATAAAATTTTGCTTCAGCTTGTCAGCCTTTTAGTCAAAAGAGTTAACCAAGTAAGAAAAGAAACAAATTACTGACCTTGCGTGAGTAGCCTCAAGAGCTTTGGTGGCTTCTTCCTGTGTGTCAAATTGCACAAATGCAAAGTTCCGACGAATTCTGACATGAAGCACCTTCCCATAAGGTTCAAAGTGTCTTTCGATATCACGAACCTTGGTTCGGAGGGGATCAAAGTTAATGACAAACAAAGTTTTAGTTGGCCTCTGGTTTGCCACTGATTTAGAACCATCATGATGGCGACCACGCTCACCCTGACAAATCAAATTATTAGGGGTTAAAAACCAGATATAGTGATGTCTTTAAACACTCCCGGAACTGAGTATACCTGAAAAAATACTACTGTGGGACTTCAAGGAGAATGATTATAAATAGAAAACCAGATTGTACCTTGGCCCACTCCACAGATAGCCTGCGCCTGTCATAACCAAATGGCTTATTGTCGAGGTTCTGGATAGCATCTTCAGCATCCCGCTCATCCTCAAAATAGACAAAGGCAAAACCTGAAACAGAGAGGAAAAATCAGAAACAGAAAAGAACGAAGGAAGCATCAGCATATAACCCACTCATCAGGGAGTACATCAGCCTCATATATCTTTCCCCTGGCACAAACTAAAGTAAATACAACACCTGCATTATGTGAGGGGCTGATGCACATAAGACTGTAGAGGCGTTGCATGATGCACTAAATCATGATGGTAGCATACTAAAGGTTTTAATCCATAGTTTCAGGTCTGAGAAATCATTGCTAAGCATGCTTCGCCATTCAGAGAGCACGAGTTCAGAAATGGAAGGCATGGCATGATAGAATCAAAGATCCCCCTATTATCAGTGATTGTAGGCATGGCCAGATTTCATTAATCTCCTATGAACAGTAGTAGACTTGTGATAGGCATGGCATAACAAATGATTGATCCCACTATGACCATTCTTGTGAAATGGCAACTTTATGCGATGAAGTGGGTGAGTGACGGAAGACCGAGTGAAGAAAATGCGGAATGTTGCTATCTGTAAATGGAGTGTAGAGAAGCAGGCAACCAGGTTGGTTTCCTTTTCCAAATTAAAATTTTGGCAGTGATGTTGGCGAGCCCAGATAGAAGCTCAGTTCATTTTCCTTTAGTAGACAAGTTCCTGCGACAAAAGAAACACTTAAAATGCGGAGATTTTCTCCAAAAATATTGCAAATTTGTGGCGGCCGCTTCCTTTCCTCCGGAAAAGAGGCATTGGATATGCGCACTACAAAAGCAGTAGTATATCCATAACCAAAAAACTTATATTAATACTAGGACTCTTACTTTATCACAAATAAAATAATTTAACCAACGTGAGGCAGGTAGAGGGAGCACTGGCAACTGAAATCACTTAACATTCTTGACACTGATTCGATAAACCAGAGGAAAAAAAAAACAAATACAATGCAATTGAACTTATCACAAATTCAAAAGGCAGCAGGCATACACACACTCCTATATGCCAAAAGCATGAACTTGTCAAACGCCCAGATAATAAAGTGAATTACAGAGGACAACCATACTGAAATATACTAATATAACTATGATGAACGTAAATTTAGCAACTCCAACAATCAGAAGATAGAATTTTCTGTGCAAATCATTCAAGTTTATATTGTGAAAGAGATTAATGAATCAAAATCAATCGATAATGTCGTACCAGACTTCATGTCCACACGATCGACCCTCCCGTGTTTGGAGAACAAGCGTTCCAGCTCCGATTGCCGAGTTTCGTACTCGAAGTTTCCGACGAAAACTGGCCTCATTGTCGCTACTGTCCCACAAATTACAGCAAAAGAAACAATCTGAAAAACCCAAATAAGAGAGCAAACGACTGAGAAGAAGAGAAAAACAGAGGAACAAACACATGAACATAGAAAAAGACAGAGAAAAATCAATTGAAGATTAAGAAAAATTAAAGGGAAAGTAGAGGATAGTAAAAATTCAGAGAAGTCATACCTGAAAGGCCGAAGCAGAGAGAAACTAGCAAACCCTAGAGCGGGGAATAATTAGAGAGCGGGGAAAGGGTAAGGTTTGGGCATTTTATATCCAACCGTATCTTAATCGGCCGGGAATTATCATATCGACCGTCCGATTGTCCGAGTTTTCGTGTTAGGATAATGGGCTGCTGAGGTTTATTTGGACTACTCGGTGGGCGTATCTTAAGCTAGGGGCCTACATGATGATGAGTAGCTGGACTAAAGGACTGGGTCAGCCCATGGACCGACATGATTATAACATGCACACAGTATGAGCATGATACGGGCTGGGTCCGAAGAAGTCGATGTACCAAAGGGCTTCTATAAAGAGGAGTTTAGAGTGAGGAGCTTATTTGATGAGTTTAATCTCATTATCAAACCATTTAAAATGTTTAAGTTCATTGATTTCCTCATATTTGTTAATGGTGGAATTGAACCCTTCAAATAAATTCATCATTCTAAACTTCTCATTATAGCCTTTCCGCGATATACCGGGATATGCCAAAGTTTTTAACCCATTAGAGGGTCACGGCACAAGAACAAAATGGGCTAAGCACGACACGAACACAAAATGGGGCCACTAGTTTGACACCTATAAAGTTGACTACTTTGTGAGATTTGTATCGGGGATTTTTAAAAAAAATTTCAAAATTATGATTTTGCACTTCATTATTTATATTAGTTTTAAGTTCTTTTAGTACTTAATCACAACTCCTCTAAGCTTTGGAAGATATTTTGGAGACTCCTCCCATTGACAAATGTACCGACAAAACACAAGTGGAATTATTTCCAATAAAAACAGATCTGCTAAAACAACCAAACAAAGAAACGATAGAGTGGAACTTGAACAACAACTTCATTTATAATTTAGCTTAGGCAATACCCTTCCTTTCCTCTTTTCTTTAAAAAATAATACAAGGAATATCTGGAGATAAGGGAATCAAACTTAGGATCTCAAATGGAAGGATAAATAAAGTCACTGTCTTATGACCCCCAAACTGATAACAAACCCTAGTTTAATGAGATAGTGGTTATGGGCAGGTAAAAGAAGAAACTTCCAGGAGCTTTGGTTTGAATGGGATTTCCCACCCCATTAAACATTAAACAATTTGATTAATGGTAATGATGATTAAGCAGGGTTTTTAGCCGCACAAACAAATGCCATCATTGATTATTATTATCATTTGGTCTTCAGCTCTTACCAGCCTAGCAGCAGCCCTGTCCCCAAACCACACCACCTTAAAAATTCTCTTCTTTTTACCTGTCTGTCTGGCTATCATTTTCTCTTTTCTGTTGGGGTACGGATGAAATTTTAACAATGATACGATCATACGACGATGTCCTTTGGGCGTGTTTAACATACACATGAGTACGACGTTAATTTATGTGTATACGTCTCCGTCGTGTACGATGTGGATTCAATCCTAGCTAGAACAGCCAATTGGTGTTTAATGTTTATATATGTTGGCAGCCAGCTCCACAGCTTTTAATAAATTGCTGTTTATAAATAAGAGCCAAATCAACTGTTGTAAATTAAATAGTTAGGTTGTAATTCTATAGTTTACGGGTGTTCAAATAATTGTAATTAAAATCGTAAAACAAGAATACACAAGTTTGCACGAACAAAGAGATGAATACAAGACAAGTTGTAAACTTAAGTAGTTTCAAATTAAGTTCTCACAAAGGCTCATATGTACTTAATAAATTTGATTCATATCGTAAAATTTGTAATTTATAATAATAATTTTGGCGTGGGCATTTACAGGTATGCATGCATACGAGATTCGTGAAAATCCAAAAAGCGTGTAAAATATAATTCCAAACCATCGGCACAAGTTAGACAAGAATATGAAAGGAGCATCAAGTTCTATTCTAGTCAAGAGATTAATTAAAAATAATAATTATTCTGCTTTGAATTAACAGTTCATTTTTGTTTATTTCTGGTTTTTTCTTGAACACACAAAAAGGATGGAAATGGAAGCATATATTCCTTCCTACGGCCATACGCGTACGGCAAACAAGTCACCAATAAAAAATGCAGGTAACAAGTCAATCTGAGGGGCTCCACGCGTAAATAATCCAAACCCACGAGGTCATAATCGTCAACACGATCTCATATTGGTGCTGCACGATCTCCTCTCCTTCAAAATTTTTTAAGCTCAACTGACCACCACCCACAAGAAGACGCGAATTTTGAAAGTTTAAAGCTTTAAAGATCCCAAAATTCTTCCCAGGAGGAAAAAAAAAAAAAAAAAGTAAAAGCCAAAGAAAAAGAAAGATCAACAGGAGCCAGTCCACTCATTAAAAGTTCAAAACAAAACCATTCATTTCTTTGACAAGTTTTTGTGTACTTTGAACTTTGAATTGCTTTGTGTCCAAGCCAGCCAGTCAGCCAGCTTTGGTATCTTTCATGTCTTCTTCATGTTCTTGTTGAAGGGTCAGTTATTTTTAGTTCAAGTAAGCTCCACACAGTTCAAATTTTGTTTTTGCTTTTGTTGTTTTCTGGGTTTTGCAGATAAATGACATAAGTTGTTGGGGTGCTGTGCTTTTTAACTGCCTTATTTTTGTATGGTTTTCTTTTGCTGCTAACATTTGTCTCACATACACTTCAGTTTCAGTTCATATTCTCTGCTTAATCTGTTTGCAGACTAGTTCTGTTCACTCACTCTCTCTCTTGCCCGGCTTTAAATGAGTTGAAAGTTGAAACTACTCTTTTCTGTTGCAGCCTGGTCTTTATATTATGGCTCTGCTGTGAATGAGTTGAAACTATGCTGTATGTCACTGACTTATCCTCTGGTTTACTTTGAAGAATTAGTATAAGAAAAAAGGAAGAAGACATTTTTGGGTTTGTAGAGGAGAAAAAGAGTGTAAAAGTTCTCAATTTGCCTTGAACAGTAAATTTTCTCGGTGAGTTTTTCAAATCTGGTTCGTGAAATTGTTTTACAGGTTTTAAACATATTTATATTTTGAGGATATATGGTTAATTCATGCTCTGTTGAAATTCCTTACATGTTTTTGAATTATTATGCAGGTACCTGACATGGGTTTAAGAGAATTTCAAGTAAGGTAGTTTTTCTTTTGCTTTCATTTGGGGTGAAATTTGAGCACCAAAATTGAAGCATCAATGGAAGAAAAGCCAGTCCCAGCATGGTCATGGCCGGTTGAGCAGTGTTTGAAAGAGTACCATGTGAAACTAGACAAAGGCCTGAGCATTATGAGGCCGAGAAGCGGCGTGAAAGGTATGGCTGGAATGAGCTTTCCAAAGAGAAGGGCAAGCCTTTATGGAGGCTTGTGTTAGAGCAATTTGATGACACGCTTGTAAAAATACTTCTAGTTGCAGCCTTCATATCTTTTGTTCTAGCTTTCCTGGGTGGAGGTGAGTCAGGGGAGTCAGGGTTTGAAGCCTATGTAGAACCATTTGTGATAGTATTGATTTTAATCCTTAACGCCATTGTTGGAGTTTGGCAAGAGAGCAATGCTGAAAAAGCACTTGAAGCCCTTAAGCAGATGCAGAGTGAATCTGGAAAGGTTTTAAGAGATGGCTATCTGGTGCCAGATTTGCCTGCAAGAGAACTTGTTCCTGGTGATATCGTCGAATTGCGAGTGGGAGACAAAGTCCCAGCTGACATGAGAGTTGCAGTTTTAAAGACTTCAACTTTGCGAGTTGAGCAGAGCTCATTGACTGGCGAGGCAATGCCTGTTCTGAAAAGCACTGGTCGTATATTTATGGATGATTGTGACCTGCAGGCGAAAGAGAATATGGTTTTCTCAGGCACAACTGTTGTCAATGGTAGCTGTCTTTGTGTTGTTGTTAGCACTGGGATGAACACTGAGATTGGCAAAATACAAAAGCAAATACATGAGGCTTCTTTGGAAGAAGATGACACCCCTTTGAAGAAGAAGCTGGATGAATTTGGCAGCAGGTTCACTACTGCTATTGGGTTTGTTTGCCTCATTGTTTGGGTTATGAACTACAAAAATTTCCTCTCTTGGGATCTTGTTGATGGATGGCCAACGAATGTTAGGTTTTCGTTTGAGAGATGCACATACTATTTTAAGATAGCTGTTGCACTTGCCGTGGCTGCAATCCCAGAAGGTCTTCCTGCTGTTATTACAACTTGCTTAGCTCTTGGTACAAGGAAAATGGCACAAAAGAATGCAATTGTGAGGAAGCTTCCAAGTGTAGAAACCTTAGGATGCACAACTGTGATTTGTTCAGACAAAACTGGGACTTTGACAACAAACCAGATGTCTGTGACAGAATTCTTCACTTTGGGTGGAAAAACCACAGCTTCTCGAACAATTCGTGTTGAAGGCACAACTTATGATCCCAAGGACGGGGGAATTGTTGATTGGACTTGCTATAATATGGATGCTAACATGCAAGCCATTGCAGAAATCTGTGCTATTTGCAATGATGCTGGGATTTATTTTGATGGTCAGCTCTTCAGGGCTACAGGTTTGCCAACTGAGGCAGCTCTTAAGGTTTTGGTTGAAAAGATGGGAGTTCCAGACATCAAGGCGAGAAACAAAATTCGTGACACACAGCTTGCTGCAAGCTACTTAATTGACACCACAACAGTGAAATTAGGTTAGCCGAAAACTATTCTTTTTTCATATGATCTAAGCTGTTGACAATGGGGAAGCATTCTAACGGTCAATTTTTCACGTACAGGCTGTTGTGAGTGGTGGACAAAAAGATCGAAAAGGGTTGCCACACTAGAATTTGATCGTGTTCGAAAGTCTATGAGTGTTATTGCCCGGGAGCCAACCGGGCGTAACCGACTTCTTGTCAAGGTGAATCATTTTTTGTCTCATTGCTGTCTACAACTGGGTTTGAGTTTGCTGTTACAGCATGTTTTCATGCTTGATGCACTGTCTGGTGCTTGTATAATTTAACGGTTGCAATTTGCAGGGTGCTGTTGAGAGTTTACTGGAGCGCACTTTGCATGTACAACTTGCTGATGGATCCCTTGTTCCAATAGACGAACCTTGTAAACAATCATTGCTCTTGAGACTCTTGGACATGAGCTCAAAGGGATTGCGGTGCTTGGGTTTTGCATATAAGGAGGAGTTGGGAGAGTTTTCAGATTATCATTCTGAGAGCCATCCTGCTCACAAGAAGTTGCTTGATCCAGCCTGCTACTCCTCCATTGAAAGTGACTTAGTTTTTGTAGGCATTGTTGGGTTAAGAGTATGTATATGCCACAAATGTTTTGCTACTTGATGATTTTCAAAGTTCAAATTTCAAATATTTCATTTAATAACTATTTTGCACAGGACCCTCCTCGAGATGAAGTTGGAAAAGCAATTGAAGATTGCAGAGAAGCTGGAATTAGAGTTATGGTAATAACTGGAGATAACAAGTCCACAGCTGAGGCTATCTGTCAAGAAATCAAGTTGTTCTCTAAAGAAGAGGATCTGAAAGGGAGAAGTTTTACTGGAAAAGAGTTCATGGTTCTACCCCAGCCACAACAAATGGAAATTTTAGCAAAACCAGGAGGGAAGGTTTTCTCTCGTGCGGAGCCTAGGCATAAGCAAGAGATAGTAAGGATGCTGAAAGAGATAGGGGAGATTGTTGCAATGACTGGAGATGGAGTGAACGATGCACCGGCACTTAAACTTGCTGACATTGGGATTGCCATGGGCATCACAGGAACTGAGGTGGCATTCACACTCACTCTTGGAACATAGGATGATGCCCTCTGCCACTTACAGTTCTCATTAACTTGGAGCCTTGCAATGTGACTTCTAACCCTTCATGTTTTATATCCCAGGTTGCAAAAGAAGCTTCAGATATGGTTTTGGCAGATGATAATTTCAGTACTATTGTTTCAGCTGTTGCCGAAGGCCGTGCCATTTACACTAACATGAAAGCTTTTATCAGGCATATCTCTCTTTTTGTTCATCCTCATAAGCATAATATGTTCCCTCCCTCTCTCACCTTTTTCTTCCTTTGAGTAAGAACTTTTCAATCTCTCATTCTGCAGGTACATGATTTCTTCAAATGTTGGAGAGGTAATATCCATATTCTTGACCGCGGCATCGGGAATACCGAATGTATGATACCTGTGCAGCTACTGTGGGTAAATCTGGTCACCGACGGACCACCTGCAACAGCTCTTGGATTTAACCCAGCTGACATGCATATTATGAAGAAACCGCCCCGCAAAAGTGACGATGCTCTTATGAGTCCTTGGGTTCTTTTCCGTTACCTGGTTAGTATGTCCTACTTTTAATTGAGCTTCAGCATGCCATGCAAAAGTCATAAACTTTACATGTTCACAACTGCAGGTAATTGGTTCTTATGTGGGCATTGCAACTGTTGGCATTTTCATCTTGTGGTATACTCAGGCTTCCTTTATGGGCATCAATCTTGTGAGTGATGGACATACACTTGTTGAACTATCTCAGCTTCGAAATTGGGGAGAGTGTCCGTCATGGTCGAATTTTACCGTGGCTCCATTCACAGTTAGCGGAGGTCGGACTATCAGTTTCTCTGACCCTTGTGACTATTTCTCTGTTGGTAAAGTGAAGGCAATGACTTTGTCACTCTCTGTCTTGGTGGCCATTGAGATGTTCAATTCCCTCAATGCTCTTTCTGAAGATATTAGCTTGGTCAAAATGCCACCTTGGAGGAACCCTTGGCTCTTGGTTGCCATGTCAGTCTCATTTGGACTTCATTGCCTCATTCTCTACATTCCCTTTTTAGCAGACGTGTTTGGCGTTGTTCCATTGAGTCTGAATGAATGGCTCCTGGTAATTTTGATCTCGGTGCCGGTGATACTTATTGACGAGGTTCTTAAATTAGTAGGAAGGAGGAGAAGATGGAGAGCAAAGGAGAAAACAGCATGATAAAATCTCAGGTTATTATGATCGGTAGGAAAGCAGATTCATTCTGGATGTGACAGAGTAAAGAAACCATGTAGTTAATTAGAATTCTCTGATAACTTTTTTTATCTGTTCACTTTCACTTTCAATTTGTTTTGTTTTTTGTGTGAAAGTAAAGGCATTAAACACATTTGTTCATTAATTAAAATAGAAATGAAAAATATTTAATCTCTGGGTTGTTAAAGGCAATTGATTCAAACATCTTCCAAGTCCTAAATGACAGATATGTTTTTCAGCAGCTGCTACAATGAAACATTCTGCATATACTGCATAGGCAACATAACTTATTCTAAAGGACACAAATTAACCTGAAAAATTATTTTGAATTTTTGAACTTCTTTTCCTATGTATACACAAGAAAGAATCCAGATCCTATATTAGAAAAGAATTTAATTGTGGTTGAAAAAATGACCTCAGCTTCCCTTACCAGTCCACCAGTGATAGCTTACACTGATTTATCTTCTCCTTACACCATTATACACAAATCAAGCTTCAAATACACAGACAGAAACCAACTTCCTGCGGCACCACATGCATGAGCTGCAAACCGACTTCCCCCTGGTCCAACAGCAGCAGAATTTAAATTCTCATTTGGATCTTGACGCTGCGACTCGAAAAATGAAATTGCGTCCGTCCAATCACACGTCACTGAAACCAGATAATGACGTACTGACCAGAGAGCCATGCTTATAAAAATATGAAGGGCTCCCATGTCTATAGCTTTGCATGGCAAGTCCTCCGGTAACTTTTAGTGATCGTTGTGAAGTTTAAAGCATAAAAGTGAATTTATGCTTGATCTCCAAATCATTGACATGTGTAGCTGAAACCCTGAAGTTCCTTCAGAAATAGGAAGACTGATCATGAAGCACGTTCAAGTGAGCAAGTATTCTAGCTGCCATAGATTTCACACTACCACTTCCACGCTGAGTTAAGTCAACTAAAGGCATCTGAGCTAACGATCCAAACTTCTGTTTAAACTCCAGCAGCCGGAACATTCTTTCTAGAGCATGTAGAGCCTTCTCCTGCAAACTAGGGTAGGGTTGAACAAGAAATTTTATTATAGGTGGGATGGCATTTGCGTCTGTAAGCACCTTACTACCGGTCTGCAGTCTCTCACCTTCAATTAAAGTTAATAGTGCATCTAAAGAAGCTTCACACGCTCCAGGATCAGGTTCTCCCAGAATCCTAACTAGTGGTCCCACTGCATCAGCCTCCACCAGGCAAAATGAAGAAACAATGCTACATATTCCTCCATGAACAGGGCATCCAGTTTCTGGCGGGGCCGAGAAGCAGCAGAATCCTTTGCGGTTAGGTAAAGACCTGCTCAACAGTGGTGAACTCTCTGAAAATCGAGAAAGAGATATGGCTGCACGTTTTTTTGTCAAGGAGGTTCCAGACTCCAGCAACTGTACGAACAAGGGTATAATGCCAGCTTCAGCTGCACTCTTTTGCCATTCCAAGTTTGTTGAAACAGTGAAACGACAAATGGCTCCAACGGCATTCTCTATCAACTGATTCTTATGGGGACCATTCTGCTTGCCATTCTGGAGAAAACTGAATACGGCAGGTAGTGCCCCAGCATCCACAAGCCACTGTGTGATCTCGGGGATTTCTGGAAGGTTAGAGATAATGCCCATTGCAGAAGCAATCTCTTCTTCATCATCAGAAGCTTTGATGATCTTGAGTATAGTCTCAATGCACTTCTGATTCACAAGCTCCAGGCTGGTGGTGGATTCACTGCCACCTTCTACTAAGCACGAGAACAGCTTTACAGCATTTGCTCGTAGGTTTAGGTCATCATTCTCACACAACTGAACCAATACTTGTATTGTGGAAGACTGTAAAAGTAACCAAATCAGTTAAAGCTTATCTACCAGAAGCTGAGTAAATCAAGTTAGGATCTGGTAAAGATGTTATTATTCCAAGTAATGAGATAATTGTAAAAATGGAACTAGGAATTTAAACTCTAAAATTCAAGGCTGCATTACATTTTCTAACTTCATAGTGTATCAGTGTAAGGCGTTGAAAATAATCAACCTCAACATGGGGTAAACCCGTAAGGAAGAGACAAGAACTAAAAAAGATGTAAGAAAATGTTATTAACGAGACCTTCTCTTAATAAAGCTTCAATAAGTTTCTTTTTCATTATTATGGGAATTTCGAATGTGCCTGAGTTTAAACTCTAAAATTCAAGGCTGCACCTGAGTTTACATTTTCTACTTCATAGTGTATCATTGTAAGGGTTGAAAATAATCAACCTCAACATGGGGTAAACCCATAAGGAAGAGACAAGAACTAAAAAAGATGTAAGAAAATGTTATTAACGAGACCTTCTCTTAATAAAGCTTCAATGAGTTTCTTTTTCATTATTATGGGAATTTCGAATGTGCATCATTAATCCAAATTGGGCTAACACTACCCTAGTTGTTAAAGTTTTCACAAGTGTGATTTAGGAAAGTTGATTGATGATGACTACTAATTGCAAAACATGAATCTCAAACGCAGTTTCTTAACAGAAAAAGGCCTGCAAGTTGAAGCTTCACTTAATGTTATTTCAGTTTGATATCCCTTCCAGGTCTTTTCTGTTAAGAAATAACATTAAGTGAAGCTTCAGCTTGCAGGACTTTGCACTACCTCCCAATTTCTTATGAGACTGGCCACCCTTGGATATTCTCACTCCATTCAAACTTTGATATCCCATTAACATTCTACTAGTAGACTTGTGTATGCAGGAAACCAATCTTTATTGAAATAAAAATGTCTTCTAAAATAAAACACACACCTGTGTCAACTTGGTCTTGATACTTATAGCAGAGGGGGATTGACACAAGGTGTGGAAGGTGCGAATAATGCTTTTCTGTACATTAGGCCCCATCAAGTTAATCAAAGAGAAAAGCTTTAAAATATCTTCATCTGATTCCAAAAATGAAACTGGTGTCTGGCTGGATTCTAGAGGCACTGACATGGCGAGGTGCATAATTGTGGCTGCTAAATATTCACGCAAACTTGACAATGACGAGCTAAGATTGAAAAGAAGGTCAAGTAATGGGCGCTCTGCACCTTCTCGAATCATCTGCAGACCATTTTTAGGTAAGCTTGAGAGGTTTCTAAGAGCTTTAACAGCCACAGTTTTAATTGGAATGTCACCATGTGAGACCAAATACAGAAGTGGACACAATACTCCTCCTTCTATCAAAGATTCTTTATTGTGGTCAGTCAACTCCATCTCTGCCAAATTTGATGCCATGGCCATTTTCACATCTTCTGGTCCTGAGTATTAAAAAATGAAAATTTTATAGCAACAAACCTTCATTACTCATAAAAAGAACAGTTGACACATAAACTGTAGCAAACATACAAACTGAAAATCACATTGCCATACCTAAGGCTAAGTTTTTCAATAAATATAAACATAAAATAGATAGAGCACATTTAAGCTTTCATAAACGACACCAAAAGATCTCTTAACATACCAATTAAATTTAACATAATCATATTCAAGGAAGCAAACATGTAAACTATTGGAATTGTATTGAATCAAGTGTAAACTTGGATCACTGATGAACATATTGTAGTGATAAAACTAAGATCGCTAACCTTTTTTACTACATACAATGCTAAAATTCAGAAGGAACCAGTACATATCGTACTAAAGGTTGCAACAATGAATTTGAACCCAGAACTTGTAGGGTTATTTTAGTAAAGGTTGCAACATTATTTTAGAAAGATCTATTTTACAATCTGCATGAGGGGCTTCTTATTATACAACCAAAAAGAAGAAGAAATATCCTGTACAAGCCATTTATAAGAAATTATTATGAAAGAAGATAAGAGAACCTGCAGAGAGACGCTGCAGCAAATGCGTAAAATAATTTGCCTTTGCCATCTGTATAACGTTCTGATCAGAGAATGATAGATTCTCCAATAGCTCTCGTGCGTCTCTGGCAGCCCAATTATCGTCACTGTTGGACATGGTAACTAATAGGAGTATGGAACCTTGAACCTCTCCTATGCGGTCTCTTATCAGATTGCTTTTAGATAATTCCAAAAGTAAAGCCACTGCTAATTTCCTTTCCTCAACACGGCGGCCAAGTGAACGAACAATAGATTCAATGCCATTATCAGCTTTGTTAACTCTTTCCTGCAACATTAACTATAAGGTTATAGCCATACAGGAGGGAATTAAGAAATGATAACGTAGAAAAATAAAATGTATTTATTACTACAACCAATAAGCGCATGTTTTTCTTCTTTCTTTTTGTGTAGGCAAATGAAGAACATCATTGTTCATCTAAAGAATATTACTGCACAAGGGGCATTTTACAGACTTGGGCATCTGTTGCTAGGCTATATATAAAAAAAACAGAGGGAGAGATAGAGAGAGTACACGATGTAGTTAAGGTAAGCAAAGTATTACCTTCGCATCATCACTATCCTTCACCAAAATGCATAGGTTGACAAGAGCATGGTTCCTTATCTCAGGATTTTTAACACCAAGAAGTTGAATGAGAATAGGTATGTAGTTCTCCAGTATGACCCATTCCTTATGCAGATCTCTTTCTTTACAGAGATCTAGTAGTTCACCGAGGCAATGAAGCACTTCTTCGTCTTCTTCAGACTGGAGTTTTGATTTCAAGGAAGCAATCATAATCATGGTATTCCTATCCTTCCATTCTTCTATTGATTGCCGCAGAGTTTTATTGGGCCGTAAAATTGATGCCGCAGAGTTTTACAAAATTGATGCGTCTACAGAAGTCATGGTCAGGGGCACGATCTGTTCCCATCAGCAAACCACTTTTCTATAGCACTTCTCTCAAATGTCTGTCCAGAAGAAGTTTCCACAGGGTCCACCATAACTTCCCTGGTGATTGGGCAAATAAATGATTGAAGCGGTTCCAATGGTTGACCACCCAAAGATTTCCGCTTAATGATATACTTCATTTCTTTCTCCCTAGGAGATGAAGCTGCATCAGCCCTTTCTAATAAAGCAATTATCTGTTCCATCTGTATAGCTTCAGCCTGGTCTTTCCTCAGCCGGGCATTTTCTATCTCGCTCCTGAATTCCTCTAATTCCTTCTTTAACACTGACCTCTCAGTTGAGATTCCAACTGCCTCTGCAATGAGAACCAGCAAATTATTGGCATAAGAACGATCCACATTTCTTTCCTGGATTCCAGACTCAATTTTGTCCAAAATCTCTTCTTCTGCTATTGCTGCCCTGAACTCAGCTCTCTGCATATTGTCACAAAGCTTTTCAATTTCTTCAACTATGCCAGATGAAAGATCTAGAGAAGTCAAGGGAAGAAGACTTAAAGCCCGACTGATCTCTCTCATTATGTCCTCTAGGCGCTTAACTATATTACGGCAATTCATTAAGAGAAACACTTTGTTTCTCTTGCTGCACTCAAGAGTCAGTTGCTTTGCAGTTCTGATTTCTCGGTTAAGAATCTCCATAACATTGTTCAAGCTCTCAGAATGAACAACAGTTTTCTTGTTCAACTCTCTTAAGATGGGGACTACCCTTACCACGTAAGTTGCAAGCTCCTTGAAAGTATCCTTCTTAACAAGGACATCATTGGCAGCAGCTACAATTTCGAAAATGGCCTCTACTGTTTGAGAAATGACTTCTGCAGCCGGAGCAGATGCAGCGCTTGAAACCAATTCCACTGCCAACATTTTGCAACTCACTGAAACTAGCAAGCGAGATCCTCATTTCCCATTTGACTGCACAATTGACAAAAAGTGGCAGAAGCCCTGTTGCAGGACAACAACCAGAAGCTTTTGATCCAAAATAGTTGTCATGCCCATGCATTCAGTTTCAATCTGAAATATCAGAGTATTTGCTTAGTCTTAGTCATGCTACACTACACTGATTATACTTGAATTTATTTACTCATATACATCTGGACCAACTCCCCATTCAGTCGTGGAGCACCAGGCAGAAATGAAAATCACACAAAATTAAAAGTCACATACAAATTCTTGGTTTGGTTGCTGAGAATTAACAATTAAGTCTTGTATTCTTTCGTAATTTTGAGATACGGAGAGTTCCACTCAATGTCCCTAATCCAACCATTAGTCTCCATTATTTTACAAAAACCAAAAGACATGAGTAACACTGAACCTGTCATTTTCTTCTCTAACCTTCAGTTTCCTCTGCCACCAAAAGGAAAATCGTTTTGTTTTGTTTAACAACGAAGGAAATACTGAAATTAAGCTCAGCTATAAGTTTGTACTGGCAAGAAGTCTACTCAGTCTAATTCCCTTGCTTCATTGAAAAAAATAACGAAATTTTGTACCCAAAAAACCCATTCATTCTTTGCTACTTTCTCTCAGCAACCAAACAGAGTTAACATACATAACCATTCTAGAAAGCTACTGTTTTTTTTTTTTTTCTGGTCAGAGAACTTGAACGCACAAAATTTCCAGAAGAAACGAGCAGCGAAGCCTAGAACACAACTTCATGCAAACCCAAGCCAACAAATATCATGCACTTGAAACAAAGATAGAAAGCACAGATACTAGTAAGTTCTAGTCCTAATTCAATATACTGAAATCAATAATGCTTCAATTTCCAGCTTATTTCTTCAAATTTAGGCTCAAATTGCAATTCAGAAGGACCCCATTAAACATCAAGCATGCAATAAAGCAGAAGGCCAAGCACCTTTTAGTCAACAACAAAGTCTTCACTGATTCAAAAAGAAAAAGTTTAAGAGACAGACCTGGGAAAGAGTTTATGCCCATCAAAATTCACAGCACCATCAATCTTTTCCACACAATTTCTGCAGAAAATGCACCCAAATTTCCCGGGATAATTATCAATCAACTCACCACAGAGGCCTTTCAAAAATGGAAAAGAAATTTGAAAACTAGGACTAAAAGAAATACCTTTTCTCTTTTTTCTCTTCTTTTCTGTTTTTGGGTAATTTAGGAAGGTTGCAATCTGAAAAATAAGTTGTCTTTAAGTTTGTTGCCTCCAAGTGGAGACTCTCTCCCCCAAGTCCCAAGTCTTGACCTTTTCCTTGAAGGATTTTTCTGAGTAAAATTTTCACAGAAGTAAAACGGAGAAATTATCTTTCTGGGTCTTTGCTCATGTGACCGTTGACTGAAATACTATATCAAACTTGAAGATTAGATCAGACCAAAAAAATAAAAAAAATACCCAACTTTGTTCCAGAGGTAAAACAAAAATAGCTCGCAGCTTATCCAGCCTCTGGAAAACTCATCACCATGCTACTGCCGTCCGTCTTGGAAAAGTATGAAGAAGTTCTTAAACACGTTTTCGACAAAAAAAAAAAAAAAAAAAAAAAGAGGGCCCGTTGCCATCTCACTGGTCAATCACGTTTTTCCTTTTCCCACAGAACGAGAAAAAAAAAAAAAGTGCTGCTAAACGAACTCTAAAATTAACTGAGTACACCCTACTACAAAAGTATATATTGAATTACTAATTTATCCTAATATAAAATGACCAAAAATGATATATGCAATTGTAAAACAAATATAATTTTAATAAGTACACCCTACTAACCATATTGAACCCTAATCGAGAGATTGCTTAGTGCCCATCTTTGTGATTTCGCAAGTCATAATGGCTTGGAGCAGATGAAGCCTTCCTTCTTTCTTCTCAGAACTATTTCTTGGCAACTTGGATTAGACAACTTAGAAAGCAGGTTTAGTGGCACTCTATAATTTTAGTTTGAGATTGGAAGTCACAAATCTGTAATGGATGTATAATGCTTTGTAGCTATCTTGTGCTCATATTGTTTTGCTCTTTTCTTATTACAGCTTTATTGGAACCATTCAAGTGGGTGCTCTTTTACATGCTTGTTATTCTTTTTCGTGTTACACACATAAGACTGCTATTATTTTATCTTCAGGTTGGCATCTTGAAGCATATTTGATTGCTTTTCAGTGCTTATGGGGCAGATCAATTGTGTTTTATAACTAGTGCTGCCCCATGAGCATTATTCAGAATGCTTAGACTGATATATCAAAATTTCAAGTGGTTTTAGGACTTATCTTACAGTTTATGGCCACAGTGCCTTCCAAAAGTGATTGCAGTTATTTCATCTTTCATTGTTTTCCTTCTAATTTTATAATACCATAGAAAAACGTATTCAGAGAAAGAAATTACATTCATGAACCTGATTTCAGGGACATGTGCTCAATTAAATTAGTAATTAACAACATTAGTTTGGGTAAACATAATAACATTATAATTTGGCCTCTTATTGGTACGATGCAAAGATATTATTCCAGTTTTATGTGGCATATATCAAAATAAATATAATAATTATGATGGCTTTTTGTTCATTTGGCTTCTTTCAACACAAAATATGTTATGAGATCATTTGTGTTTAATTTCTCATTTGTCCTATTGTGTTTTTAACAAAGAGGTGGTGATTGCAAGAACTTGGAATTGCAAAAAAAGTGTCAACAGTTCTAGTAGAAGCATAAATCCATATGAAAAGTTAAAGATTTATAAACACTATTTCAAGCTGAAAATCAACTATAAAATAATGCTACAAGTATTAGGGTGTACCAGGGGTATTTTTGGTAGTTCCATAAGGTGTACTTAGTTAATTTTATATTTTAATTAAAATATTAGGGTGTACTTAGATCCTAGGGTTTACTCAGTTAATTTTAGGGTTCGTTTAGCAACACTCAAACGCACTTGCTGTCCCCCCCCCCCCCCCCCCCCAAGGGTTAAGCTGCCATATAGTTTTCGAATAATTTTAACGTTTCCCTTCATATTTTTCATTAAAAACGGAATTTCTATTTAATGATTTGTTTCTTAACTTTCTTATTATTTTATCCACATCAGGCGATAAAATTTTATTAGATTAATAGAAGTAATAGTATTTAAGGAGTCATCCCAATAACAATATAACAGGCATGAGTAAAACTTCTCATGTGACCTAATCCATCGGAAAAGCTGAGAATCCACATCTATTTTCACTTTTTTAATCCTTTAACTAGAAATCTATTCTCAATTATTGTCATTTCACATACAAATTTGTGGCGTGGTGATACTTCAACGGTTGTACAAAATAACGGGGTTTCATGCAGCAAAAAGAAATAAGCTCTCTCATGAACTGAATTCTTTTGTGCATTAATACAAAATTACCATTGGTATGTTTTAAGGCACATTGTGCTGAGTCGTTTTTAAGACATTATTTGCCCCCACTAATCGTATATATGATTTACTCAAGTGCAGTAAAATACAATGATGAAAGTACATCAACTTTTCGCTGCATTATAATGCACTGACGAATCCCCAGGACTATCATGATTATCTCCACCCACCATCATATTCTACACCCAGCTGAATGCTGATCATGAACCTTTGACATTTTCAAGCAGCAGCATATGGTGAAAAGTGGAAAGCAAAGAAAGGTCCATGGATGAAGGATTCAAAGCTAAAGAGAAGAATTCAAATGGATTTACAAAATAAAGAGTCAAATTTGTAATGTGCAACAGATTACAGAAAATCTACTCATCCCAATTTTTTTCTTTTAGGTACTTGGTATGATCATTGTCTCTCTTTCAACAAAATCTAAAATTTTATACCAACACAATCCATTATCATATTCTTTCCGGGAGGATTAACAAATTTCACTGAATTGGTGAAGCATTATATGATGTGTTCAAAAACGACCAACAAGTAAAATGTTGTTCTCCTCCTGCCCCAAATGATCCATTCTAGTATTGAAAAAAAATTGGGCATTTCTGCAATTGTGGGAAACTGAGAGTGATCATCACCAAGAATATCCAGAACATTATGAAAAATATGAGCTTTGATGAGCATACAAACTTATTTGGATATCCACTTTGAATGTTGGACAGCCATATTATGCATTCATACAGCACAACTAGTTTTTGCATTGGTCATAGATTGTAAAGTTGCAATCTTTACATTCTTTGGATTGCCTATGGCATCATACAGCAAATGAAAGTAAGCTTTCATGAACCAAAATCTTTACCTTCTTAGCAGTCCCAGACAACTCATTGTAAATCCTCTGGAACTCCTCCAACACTTCTTTCACAATCCCCACCTTATTTTTCCTAACCAGCATTTTCACCAAACCCACCAAATGCCCATTGAATCCCCCTTTCTCAGCCACCAAGTTCACTACTTGGCCCTTTTCTTTCTCACCCACAAAAGGGTTGGCCAAGGCAGCTTGGACTTGCTTATTGTGGAGCAATTTCAAGAACCTCTGAATGTCCTTCTCAACCAAATGAACAGAACTGTTGCATTGAGCTATGTCTAGCAGAGCAGCGGCATACCCAGTTGCTGGTTTTCTATGGAGATCAGAGGATGATGAAGAATTGAGAGAGAGGGTTGCAGAGGAGTTCAAGAATGAGGGGGTTGAAGATAAAGAGACAAGCTTGTGAGAGAAAGAGGGGGTTTTGTTGGAGATTAAGTTGGGTTTGGTGGTGGAGTGAAGGTGGGATTGTGGACGAACTTTGTGTGTTCTGGGACTTTGAGGATTGAATTTGTTTACACCATAATCAACCGAGCATATCTAGCCTCAAAGCGACTAGCACCAAAGACAGACATGCGTTCTCTCACGCCGAAGGAAGACACTCTTTCGAAGTGCCAAGCACCATCACAACGACTTGCACAAAGTCCCACATCGGAAATCTACACAAACCTCCCACCTTCACCTCCTTTATAAATAGAGACTTCTCTCAACTAAAATAGGGACTTCTCTCTCCATGTATAAATGTATGGATACGCTGTTATAATGAGAATATACTTCTCCGTGGACGTAGCCCATTCATTAAGGGTGAACCACGTACATCTTGTCTTCTTTACATTTATCACTTGCCCAAGTCTTTACATACATGCTTAAGGTCCTCACCTTCATCCATCATCCATCACACATCATCACTAAGTTGGACTCAATCTTGGCCTAGCCATTTTGAGCATCAACAGTTTGGCGCCGTCTGTGGGAAACGATACTTGAATCCCATTTTTCTCTACCAGCCCAGCTGGCTCCTTCACCTATCCGGGCCCGTCGCCTCTTCTCCACTCCACACTCAGCTATGCCTACTGAGGATAGCCACAATGCCCAGCACTATCCCCCTCTGGAGGGTACCTCCCAGAGGAAACCTTCGGCGGAGGTCAATCTCCAGGCCGAGGTGGAACTCCTCCGCGCCAGTGTCATCAAGATGTCCGAGAAGTGTGACCACCTTTTTTCCAAGAACGTTGAGCTGGAGCATGACTACCGCACCCTAAAGCGTAACTGGGAAAAGAACCAAGCCCAGGGCTCCCAACACAGTCTTGCCCGGGAACATGAGCATACCCAGCCACACCAGCCAGAGCACTCCCACCATAGTCCTCCAATCCAGCCTAGGACCAGCAAGGGTAAAGGCCCCCTCCATCCGGAGACAACCAAGTCACGGCCCCTCCGCATCTCCCCACCAAGGGACCGACCTCATGAACCAACAAAAGTCTACAGGGATTGCAGGGATCGTATCTTGGACCGTCAGGGGAGACCCATTCATATTTCCGTTGATCTCCAAGACGCAAAGGTGACGCACCTAGGCCCCCCAGAGAAGCCTACCCAGCTACCCCCTGGGGAAGGTCTAGGGGACTCAGAGAACTGGGGGCAGGATTACTTGGAAGACTACAGTCTTATCACACCGAGGCATTCGAAGAACTTTATCCAGCACATGGCCACCCACACACCAGGCCTCCAGCACACGAGACTCTCCCTCATGCCGACCCGGCCATGAGGCTTCTCTTTGAGAAGGTTCGGCGCCTGGAGAGCGAGCAGCAGCGCGCCCATCAACCCCTTTGGGCGAAGCCACGGCCTGGGCCCTTTACGGAACGCATCCTTAACTACCACCAAGAGAAGGAAATCCAGCCCCTCCGCATCGCCTTCTACACTGGCACGGAGGATCCTCTTACCCATATACATTCTTTCCAATCTGCCTTGGGGTGCAAGGGCCTAACTGACGAAGGCATGTGCCTCCTCTTCCCTTCCACCCTCAGCGGCGCGGCCCTGAATTGGTTCTACAGGTTGAACCCTTGCACCATCAACACATTCGACAGTCTGAAGCAGGCCTTCCTGGACCATTTCATGATCCAGACTGATCGCCTCTACTCTGCAGACGACCTGTACATGCTTAGGCAGGGCGAGGACGAGCCCCTTCGAGAGTATGCAGCCAGGTTCAGCCATGAATACTCTCGCTGCCCAGACACTGATGATCGTGCCGCCTTCGGTGCTTTCAAGAGTGGCCTCCGAGAATCCAACTTCCGGTACTTGGTGCACAGCAACCCTTGGAACACATATGCTGAGCTAATGAAGCAGGCGGCAGTTCATGCCAAAGCTGAGTACTTCAACTCCAAGCGTGGCCCGGCCACCCAAGCGCGTAATCCTTTTGCTAAACCTCCACCTGCTTCAGCACCCACCCCGGCCCCACCTCAACATTCTACTACCCCCCCAAGCACCCAGGACGCCCAGCACCCCAAAAGGAAGGATAGCTACCAGCATACCTTCAACAATAACAAGCGGGGCAGACACGGCAACCACCACCAACCCAGCAGAGGTAACCCACACGGGACAGGTGATCGAGCTCCACTCCCCTTCTCACCCAAGCCAAGGTTCGAGGTGTTCACCACCCTGAACACTACCTACGAGAATCTCCTGGTGAACGAGGCACCTATCATACCCAAGCCTCCCCCTCGGAGACCAGGCAGCAAGCCTATGCCTAACACCGGGGTCTTCTGTCGCTTTCATCAATTCGGTGGCCACGATACTGAATCTTGTGTTGCCTTGCGCAACATCATTGAGGGACTTATTCGCGAAGGGAAGCTGGACAAATACGTGCACAATCTCCCACCCCCACCGAACCCTCACCAACGGCAGATCAACATGATCTCAACTATCAGTGGTGGTCCTACCCTGGCTGGAACATCTAACAACTCCATCAAGCATTATGTCCGCTCCACCTATGCGCACCAGGTCTTCAGCGCTGAGCAGGGACGCTTGCCAAAAACACATAAATCAGGCTGGGCTCCCATTACCTTCAGCGAGGAGGAGGAGCGTGGTGTCATTCTCCCCCATGATGACCCAATCATTATCCGCGCCGACATTTCTAACTTTGATGTTGGGCGTATCTTGGTGGACACCGGCAGCTCGGTCAGTGTGATGTTTGCTGAGGCCTTCAACGAGCTCCAGGTCCCGTCTCACTTACTCGACCGGAGCATTACACCCCTGGTGAGCTTCTCTGGCGAGGTGGTCCAGCCCATTGGAAGCATTCATCTCCCCATCTCTATCGGAGCAGCACCCCAGCGGATGACAATCACCACTCCCTTCCTCATTATTGACTGCCCAACAGCCTACAATGTCATCCTTGGACGCCCGGCCATGACCAAAATGAAGGTATTCATTTCCACACATATGCTACTACTAAAATTCCCCACACCCTATGGCACAGGTACGGTGCGTGGCGACCAACTTGGTGCCCGAAGTTGCTATGCTTCAGCAGTGAAGTCCACTAATCGCCAGCATAGGGGTGAGGCCCTTGCAGTAACCCAGGTTCCAGCCCCACCTCGAGCTGGCACCGAGCGCCCAGAAGACCCTAGGGAGGAATCTGTCACCCAACAGGCCGAGCCTGTGGAGGACCTTGAACTGGTTACTCTCGATGAAGACATCCCGGACCGGCAGGTCAGGATCGGCACCTCCCTCTCACAGGAACTTCGCTCTGATCTTATCACTTTCCTCCGTCTTAACTCTGAGGTCTTCGCTTGGTCATACAATGACATGCCTGGCATCTCACCAGACATCATCTCCCATCGGCTAAGCATTAGCCCTGCCGTCCGACCCGTTCGGCAGAAGCGTCGGGCTTATGACCCAGAGCGATATGAGGCCATGAGGGCAGAGGTGGATAAGTTGAGCACCATTGGATTTATCAAAGAGGTGGATTATCCCACCTGGCTGGCCAATGTGGTGATGGTTCGAAAGGGCACCAAAGGCTGGCGCATGTGTGTCGACTACACCAACCTCAATCGGGCCTGCCCGAAGGATAGCTTCCCCCTACCCCGCATCGACCAGCTCGTTGACGCCACAGCTGGCCACGCTCTCCTCAGTTTCATGGATGCCTACTCAGGCTACAACCAGATCTTTATGCACCCTGAGGACCAAGCCCATACATCCTTCATCACGGATCGTGGCCTCTATTGCTACAAGGTCATGCCCTTCGGCCTCAAGAATGCCGGGGCCACGTATCAGCGTCTGGTGAACCACATCTTCGCTCCATTGATTGGCAACACCATGGAGGTATATGTTGATGATATGCTAGTCAAGAGTCGCACTACTGACCAGCACATCCCCAACCTCTCCGCCATGTTCACCATTCTGAAGCGGTATAGATGAGGCTCAACCCCACCAAATGTGCATTTGGGGTGGCTTCAGGCAAATTCCTTGGCTTCATGATCAGCCAAAGAGGTATTGAGGCCAATCCCGAGAAGATCAAGGCCATATTGGACATGGCGATACCCAAGACAATCAAGGACATCCAGAGCCTTACTGGGCGTGTCGCAGCCCTGACCAGATTCATCTCCAAGGCCACTGACCGCTGTGCCCCTTTCTTCAAAGCCCTTAAGGGTAGCAAGCGGAGCATTACCTGGACCGCTGAGTGCGACAAGGCTTTTAGCGAGCTCAAGGAGTATATGAGCCGAGCCCCCTTATTGTCCACACCTGAGCCCGGAGACACCCTCATGATTTATCTCTCCATCTCGGCCACAGCGGTTAGTTCCGTACTCATCCAGACAAAGGAGGGTGCTGAGCACCCAGTGCATTACGTCAGCAAAGCATTACAAGATGCCGAGGCTCGATACCCGGACATCGAGAAATTGGCATTCGCCCTGGTGGTTTCGGCTAGGCGTCTCAGACCATACTTTCAAGCTCACACCATCCATGTCTTAACCAACCACCCACTCCGGCAAGTGTTGCAGAAACCGGAGACTTCTGGGAGGTTAGTTAAGTGGGCCATCGAACTTGGTGAGTTTGATATCCACTACAAACCCCGCCCAGCCACAAAGGGCCAAGCCGTGGCTGACTTCATATCTGAATTCACCGAACCCTCTACTGCGGCCAGTTCACAGACTACGATCAGCCTACTCCTACATCAAGCCAGATCCACGTCGCCGGCAACGGCACTCTAGACTTGACTCAGCCCTTGTGGACCTTGTATGTAGATGGCTCTTCCAATGCCCAGGGATGTGGAGCTGGCCTTGTTCTCATCTCCCCAGACAAGGTTGTCCTTGAGTACGCCCTTCGCTTCAAATTCCACGCCTCCAACAATGAGGCCGAATACGAAGCACTTTTGGCTGGCCTTCGGTTAGCCAAGGAGATGGGCGCCAGGCAAATTCAAATATTCAGCGACTCACAGCTCGTTGTTCACCAAGTGAACCAAGACTTCACCGCCAAGGACGCCTCCATGACAGCCTACCTCCAACATACCCGCCATTTGCTTACAACTTTCAATGCTTATCTCATAAGCCAGGTGCCACGCTCTGAGAATAGTCACGCCGATGCTCTGGCTAGATTAGCCTCGGCCATAGAGCAGGGCATCGGCCGGAATATCCACATGGAAATCTTGGATCAGCCCAGCACACGGGCACCACTCATCTGCGCCATCGATCACAGCCCCACATGGATGGATCCCATCCTTCAGTTCTTGCAGAACCAGACACTACCTGCTGACCCTGCTGAAGCGCGGCGTGTCCGCTATCGCTCTGCCCGATACCTAATCCTTAATGGCGCCCTATACAAGCGTGGCTTCAGTCTCCCCTACCTTCGGTGCCTGACCCCAGAGGAAGGTAATTATGTCCTCAAAGAAATCCATGAAGGCATCTGCGGTAGTCACTTAGGCGCTCGGTCACTAGCGCATAAGGCCATTAGGCAAGGATACTTCTGGCCCTCACTTCACACTGACGCCCAGGCCTTCACCCAGAAATGCGATAAGTGTCAACGATTTGCCAACATCCCTCAACTCCCAGCTGAACCATTGACAGCCATGGTCAGTCCCTGGCCATTCGCGCAATGGGGACTTGACCTCATTGGTCCTATGCCTGAGGGCAAAGGCCAAGTCAAGTATGCAGTCGTAGCTGTCGACTACTTCACTAAATGGGCTGAAGCTGAGGCCTTAGCCACCATCACTGCAGCTCGCATTGAGACGTTTGTCTGGCAAAATATCGTATGTCGCTTCGGCATCCCCAACACCATCGTCACGGATAACGGACGGCAATTTGACAGTGCAAAGTTCAAGCAATTTTGTTCCAACCTCAAGATAAAGCTTTGCTTCGCCTCCCCGGCCCATCCTCAATCCAATGGCCAGGTCGAAGCCGTGAACAAGATTATCAAGAGGACCTTGAAGACTAAGCTTGACAAAGCCAAGGGTTGCTGGCCAGAGCTACTCCCAGAAGTACTCTGGTCCTATCGCACCACCTTCCGTACCTCCACAGGGGAAACACCGTTTTCCCTTTCCTTTGGTACTGAAGCCGTGGCACCAGTGGAAATTGGTCAGCCCACATACCGAACCTCCACTTATGAGGCCGAAGCCAATAACGAGCAGTTAGCCCTAAACCTCGACTTCATTGATGAGCTCCGTGACCAGTCCAACATGCGCAATGTCGCGTACAAACAGCGCATCGCTAAGTACTATGACTCCCGGGTCAAACCCCGTGCCTTCAAGGTTGGGGACTGGGTCATGCGCAAGGTTTCCTTGGCCACCAAGAATCCTACTGAAGGTACCTTGGGCCCAACATGGGAAGGTCCTTATGAGGTTACCAGAATCTCTCGCCCCGGCGCTTATCAACTTCGTGATTCCAAGGGCAAGATCTTACCTCATTCCTGGAATGCCGATCGTCTCAAGTACTACTACAAGTAAGCATGTCTAGACCCTAAGACATTATGTTTTTATGTTTTCTTAAATTTTGGTCTCGAGCCTTGACTCAACCAACTCTTGTACCTTTTGCCTTTCGGCACATATTCAATAAAATGCCCGACTCTGGCTCATTCTCATCAATCACATGGTTGACACAATTGATATCAAATGACAACAAGTCTAATATCATATCAAGTGTTTTACATAAATAACGAGAATACATAAAGAAGGTCAAGCCTTCAGGACATGCGAGCTTTGTGTTGTCTCCGGCACCATCGTGCCTAGCCACATTGCCTTGCCACATGCAAGCTTGGTATCACATTCGGCACCCTCGTGCCCAGCCACTTCACCCTGCAACATGCATCTTTGCGCCTTCGGCACCCTCATGCCAAGTTCACTCCCTCCAGTATCCTTCTTACTTGGGGACTTGGGGGACTATGGGTATTGCACTATACAGCTTGGAAGATGAACTATGGTATTGCTGGCACTGCACGGGTCATCCTTCAAACATAGCATTTCTCAAAATGCTATCAATGGCTGAGCTCACCCATGGCTCTTCTTCTGACTCACTTTCCGAAGGGTCTGAAACAGAAGAATCATATAGGGCTCCATCTATCATCAACTCATCCATCTGCTCCACGAAATCTCGGAGCCTTGTGGTCATGTACACTAATTGGAAGTGAAACTCGTCAAGCACACCTAAGTAAATGTCAAACTCGTCTCGGATGTTACCTGTACAATACATGTGACTGCTCAACACAACAGTCCTGGCCACAAAATTCCTATCCAGCAGATATACCCTCCAGGTATCTAGACAATGTGCCAGCGCCGCAAGCTGCATCTCTTCCAAGCCACAATCCAGATCCCAATTTGGAACCATGTCTTCAATTTTCCCTATCACCCTACCTCTATGAAGCAGAAAGGCATCTATGGTGACTTCTGAGGGATCCATGGCAAACACAACCACGAGCACCTCAATCACCTCAAACACCCGTTGCATAACGGTGTCCTCTCCCAAAGGATCTTCTGGTGGGATAGCTGGCAGTGAGTTCAACAGAACCATTGGGCTAGGCACCTTCACCATGCTCAATCCGGACTCCTCCTCCTTGAGCCTTCCACCAACGACCTCCTGGAATTTTGCCATTGACAAGATTTACAATAAACAACAATTTGAAGAAGGCTTGGGAGACAGCCTCCTGGAGTTTCTCTTTGACTGGGATCTACAAGATCGAACGAAGAGAAATGAGAAATTGCCAAAGAGAAATGAACAGGAAGACAAGGCCGAAGAGGAAAAGAGGGACGCAGGAATGTGGGTGCGGCGCTAGGTTTAGAATTTGGAGAGACTGATCTGATAATGCCTCTTTATGTAGAGCCATGTATACGGGCCTAGCTCTCGTGCCTTATCTCTGACATCAACAGGCCCAACCAGCTCCAAAAGACTCACGGACCAGCCCATGCGCAAAGTCAGCCTTACTGACACAGCAAAAGGATCCTACCGAAGCTTCAAACAACAAAACACCAAAACGGCAAGGTCCATACGAATTCAAAACAAAGGCTCACCTCGGAAAGCTCCCAGGACCACCGAACTTAGCTTCAACTTCGAAAGACCAAGGTACCTAGACTCTTTCGTTTTAGTCTTGCCGAACGGCAAGTTTCATGAGGTGGAATTTATACCCCTCTTTCCACAACCCTAACCCTTGCAATCTTGGCTTTCTTTAAAAAACCTGCCGAAGGCCCAGCCCTTGCAAACTTGGCCCCAGCTCTAACACCCTAGCCACATCTATGTCTGCTGAAATAGAAACGGGCCCCAGGCCATATTTTCTTTTTCCTCCTTTAAACACCCTTGCCAAACTCATCGGGCCCAAACCCATGAGGACTTGCCAAAGCCAATCCAGGGCCCAGCCCTTGCAAGCTAATTCTTCCAAAACCCATGCCAAATGGCCAAAATATATATATATATATATATGTATGTAAAAGGACCTAGCTCTTTCCAAAAAAAAAAAAAAAGCAAGGCCCAGCTCCTTCAAAAAAAAAAAAAAAAAAAAAAGGGGGTCCAACATTGGGATTGCCGAAGGTTCAGCTACACCAACACCCGGCCCCAAATTTTGTCTTGCGGAAGCAAGCTAACTCGAAGAAGTCCCAGCTCTAAACCTTGTGCCTAGCTCTATTTTAGGGGCCCAACCTCCTATCTTTAATTTTAGGACCCCGGCCTCCTATTCTTAATTTTAGGGGTCCAAGCTATCTTTAATTTTGGTGGCTCACCACAGTAACCAACATAGTCACACTGTACACAGATACAAAAACATGCATGGCAAGATCAATTAGAGGAATGTATATTTATTTCGGTGGGATCCAGCTCATCCAAATTCAATGGCCCAGCACCAAGTGGTGGCTCACCTTCAAATTGTGCAACTGGTCCCACACAAATGGAGAAGGCCAGTGGAGATTCTTTTCCAACTTAATTGAGTTGACAATTATAATGCATATTTTTCTGGATGGGAACATTTCCCATGCAAATGGACAAGGCCAGTTGAAAACCAAAGTTAGATCCACGTAGATTGCCTCACAAAAGTCCCAATCAACCCTTGCCGTTCTGTGACATTCTTACCGAATTACTGAAGTGGAGATTCTTGCCAAAACGAACGGACCCAAGCCTCCAAGGTCTCTTGCCGACTCACCAAAGCTCACCACAGAAGGCTCGCGAAGCCACCTAATGGCAGGCTTCGTTCGAAAATTAACTAGTTTCACGACAACATGGTCCCACCAAGTCATGATCACCGAAGCTCAGAAACCTGTTGCAAAATCAAACAACCATCATCAATTTTGGATGGGCACTGCCGAACGGTAGGGGCAATGAAAGGGAAGTGCAAGCTCAAAATTTTTGTTCTTCTTCAAGCTTCAGCCCCGAACACAGGCTGCAGAGAGTTTGAACTTGCTGAGTCGAAAGCCCAGCTGCAAGGACCCAGAGATCAGCGGTTCAGCCCCAAAACCACACGAACCCAAAACTCCAGAAAAATGATCAAGACACCCTGTGCAGATCAGAAAAACCCACCATTATCGACTCGGCCCGGCTCCGCGAACCCAGCTCACTCTTTGCCGAAGGCCTAGTCCTACACACCTTTCATCTCCAAAAAGACACCTGCAGACTACCGAAGCTATGAAGAATAAGAGACTTGGCTCGGTTGCCATAGCCCCAGCTCCTATTTTCAGACAAAATCCTTAGCTCCCAGCTAAAAAAAAAAAAAAAAAAAAAAAAAAAAAAAAAAAAAAGAAGAAAAAAGAAGAAGGCCAGCCCCTTTTTCCCAAAGCATCATGCCGAAGTCTTGGCCTCCTTGCCGAACGGCAAGGAGCGTGAAACTTTTTTTGAGAAGCTCACAATTCTCCAAAAAAAAAAAAAAAAAAAAAAAAAAAAAAAAAAAAACCTTGCATGGCTCAAATATCTCCCTAGCCATCTCTACCTTCCTGCATTTTGATAACCCGTCAACTAAAACAGTCCACGAAAAAGAATCTCTCTCCTGCATTTGATCAAACAATTCCATTGCAACTTCTACTTCTCCGCATCTCGCATACCCATCAATCAAACACTTTCCTAGCCAAACCAATTATATATATATATATATATATATGTATATATATATATATTTACCTCAACACTCGCAACACCCAGCTCAAGTGGTCTAGCTCCCAAAAATCTCCAAACTCCTCCGAGTCCTAACTACCGAACACAACAAGGAATGAGGGACACAAAATTTTTCACCAGGTCCATAGCTGATACACCGAAGTTTTGCTGACTATCCTAGCAGCCAAGTTTTGACTGCACAGCTACAAAGCCTAGGTCAAAAAGCCCACTTGCAGAAGACAGCAAGACCTCAACATTCCTAATCAATCCTTGCCGTTCGGCAAGGATTACGCTTTGGCTAATAAACACAACTCGAGGTCTAGCTCCTGCAGCTTCAGAATTCGGGACCAAGCTCTAGAAACTCAAAAATCAGTTCGATCCACCCTTGCCGAATGGCAAGGGTTGAGCAAATTGGATCGGTGTACCACAAAATTACCTTCTTGCCGAAGCACTCTTCTCTCTAGAGCAAATAGCCCAGCCTCTCTGGACCATCAAGCCCCAAGCCAGCCAGGTACTACCAAAACTCCCAGGATTCAACTTGTGAGCACAAGAAACTCTCCTTCACCAATTCACCTGCCGACAAAATGAAGGACCCAGACCCAAGTCGGTTGAATATGGCTCTATTTCTAAAAATGGACTGAAGCTTGGGAAACAAAAATCAAATCTCCAAGTCAGGTCCTGTTCTGCCAACCAGGCCGTGCGCAGGTGAGGGCCTAGATACCCTTGCCAAACGAAGAATTTCTCTGGAACTCCCCTTGCTGAAGCTAGGTTGTGCACGAGCCAGGCATTCGCTGGCGCCAAGACCCTCTTTCCAAAATGTCTTGCCGAACGGCAAGCATTGTGGGATTTTATTTATCCCCCTTTTCTAAATACAAAAGACCCAGCCCCTCTTTGCCTAGCCCCTTTTTTTTTATGCTATATAAAATACCTAGCCAAAGTACCTAGCCCCTTTCATTTTCACCTTGCCGAAGGCCTAGCTCCTTCAAAGAAAAAAGGGCCAGCCACCTTCAAAGAAAAAGGGCCAGCTACTTCCAAAGAAAAAAGGGCCAGCTACTAAAAATAAAAAAAATAAAAAAATAAAAAAAAGGCTTGGCCTCCTTGCCGAACGGCAAGGAGCATGAAAACTTTGGAGGAAGGCTCAAAATTTTATTTTATTATTATTAAATTATTTATTTATTTATTTATTTATTTATTTTTTTTCTCCCAAAAAAAAAAAAAAAAAAAAAAAAAAAAAACCTTGCATGGCTTAGGGAGCAATGAGTTGAAACTAAAGGACCCAAGTCATAAACACAAATGACTTCAAGGGATTACCTACACCAAAAGCACAAGGCCCCGGCCTCTATCAAAGCTAAGCTCTACAAAACCCAACCACAAGCTCCATGCAAAATGCACAGGTACCCAGCTACCAACAATCCCAGAGGTTCCCACAGCTACCAAGTATTGACGCAACTTCTAGCTTGCCAACTTGGGGGACTAGGGACTGCCCTACGGCTCCCATCGAACTTGGAATGCTCGGTCATGATTACACAAAAACTCACAAGTTCCCAACCCAGAAGTCACTTCTTGACCGCGAACTTGGGGGACTACTGTTTACACCATAATCAACCGAGCATATCTAGCCTCAAAGCGACTAGCACCAAAGACAGACATGCGTTCTCTCACGCCGAAGGAAGACACTCTTTCGAAGTGCCAAGCACCATCACAACGACTTGCACAAAGTCCCACATCGGAAATCTACACAAACCTCCCACCTTCACCTCCTTATAAATAGAGACTTCTCTCAACTAAAATAGGGACTTCTCTCTCCATGTATAAATGTATGGATACGCTGTTATAATGAGAATATACTTCTCCGTGGACGTAGCCCATTCATTAAGGGTGAACCACGTACATCTTGTCTTCTTTACATTTATCACTTGCCCAAGTCTTTACATACATGCTTAAGGTCCTCACCTTCATCCATCATCCATCACACATCATCACTAAGTTGGACTCAATCTTGGCCTATCCATTTTGAGCATCAACAGAATTGATGGAGCTCACGAGATGATGTTGATGAAAGAAGGGTAGGGACTTTGAGGGTTGAGACAGAGCTTGAAAGGGTATCCATGGAGGAGAGAGGAAGAGGATAAGTTTCGGGCTTTCAGGTCAGCCACTATATGTCAATAAATGGAGATGAATTGCCCTGAGAGCAATTTCTCCGAATTATTATTTGTGATTCAAATTGACTTGAACGTTGCAGGCTTGCAAGCCGCAGAGTAAAACTTTGGCAGTTGGTAAGCTGTGAAGGGCCACTCACAAATAGGCCATTAAGTAATACCATTAAAGCCAGCCCATTCCAGCCCATAAATCAAGTGGTACATCGGTGCTCGTGGAACAGTTTTTCTTACATGTAATTTCATATTTGGGTAAACTTGTAAGTATTGCAAAATGCGCTGGAAAAACGGTGGATGCTATGCTAATTTAGCATGGTGAGGAGAAAAGTAGGAAAACTGCCGCTAATCCCTTGAGTGGTAGCGAAATTATCCCAAAATATATATTTTTTGACATTAAAAGATCGTTTGAGAAGTACGTACTCAATTATAGTTAAAAGTGAAGCACATAAATCTTACTATTATACGTGAATTTTTCTTGTTTTAGTCAATCTGTGAAAATGTGGATCCATTCTTCAATCACTCAGTTTTCAATCCGCTATTTTGATCGTGGATTTGACCGTATCCTTGATGGATCAATGCCATACAAACAAGTTCCACAACTTGTAGGTAGGCCTTCCCAAACATAATATTAAAGCAATGCTCATGTATGTAGCAATAACTATAAGCATTGGTTGGTGTCCCCTATGTTGAAAAAAAAAAAAAAAAAAAAAAGCGTCTAATTGCTATATTTTAATCATACAGAAATTCAGAAATAATCATTAAATTCAAACTTAAAAATTAATGCATTCTTATATAATATGGAAAAAAAAAAACATAATATGGATTAGAAGAACCTGAATAATTGAGTCGAGACAAGTGTTGGACACTCTGACTTTAAAACGAATTATGTCCCACACAAGTACTTATGGTTACTGGAGCTCACCTCCTAGGATACAACGACTCATGTCCTTGTGAAAGAAGCACTACAATTCATAAGGACTCTTTGAACCGAATTATATAGGAAACTCTCTCACAGACCATAATCAATGACTATACTAAGACTCTTCGTATTCAAATGGATAAACATTAACTGAATCAATTCAATTTTTTAATTGCAGGAAGACTACTCTATTTATAGATACTAAAGAATTCCAAAAGGGTATGTCCCAACACCCTACTCAAAACTTTATATTAGGGTCGTCTCTGAGAATTTGAGGGCCCTGTGCGAAACTTAAATTGGGGCCTCATATAATCTAATACGAAAATATTATAAATAAAAATTTGCCAAAACTTAATGTCATAAACAATTTTTTTATAACTAGAAGTCACCATCAATAAACATGTAATGACAATCAGAAATCAAATTCATAAAAATTTAAATGTTTCCATTTGATAAAGTTAAATATTAGTATGTTTAGTACAAAAATAAGCTCCGTGTGCCCCTATAAAGTCCTTTACTACCTCCAATAAGCAATATGTGTTTAATAGAAAGAAAAAAAAATGGCAATCACAAATAAAAGAGTAGTTGCACACAAATGTCATTAACAAATTAGATTATATTGCATTAAACACAAAACCAACAACAAAAACATTCTTGACTATCCAAAAATCATTCACGTTGTATTTGCTGTCTTTATTTGAAGAATTAAAACTATTATGAGAGCTTTTTCCCCAAAAGAAAAAAAGCACAGCTAGTACAATACTAATGTCTGAAAATTGATCTTATTGAATTTTTAGAAGAGAAATCATCAATCAAATGTTCATAATAAAGTTTTTCCAAAAGTTCACTTTTAATTGAAATCAAAGAGAGATTGATGAATGATGATGATTACTTACCACAAAATTAGAGTTTAAGAGACATGAAGTTTTTTTTTTAAAAAAAAAAAAATTAAGAAAGTACTTTTCTTGGAGGAGAAAACTTTTATTTTTTATTTTATTTTAAAAGAATGATAGGGGAGGAGTAGAAAGACTTTGGGCACCTCTGTTAAGTGGAGACGCGCTGGAAAGCCCACTCCACTACAAACACTTTTGTGGAAATATTTAGCACGCTATAGTATATATACAATTTTTATAAATATATATATATATATAGTATTTTTTAAAAATTTGGAGGCCCTCAAGAATCAGGCCCTATGTGGTGACGTCACTTCCACCACCCTATGGTCGCCCCTGCTTTATATTCCTCTAAAAATTGCCCTTTATCATCATTCATATTTCTTACGAATGTCACTGCACCAAACATTTTGTCGGTGCAAACATCACAAAGGTTGTATTGTTCTGCAGGCAGAGAAAAGCATAAAGAAGTCCACATGTTGGAATTTCAGTGTTATTATGAAAGTACATTGTTGTAAAGATGTGATGAGGTCTTCTTGGTAGAAAGAGTTTCGTTTCGTGATCAAATTCAATAAGGTAAGAGGTGGTTGGATTATTGAAATAAAATGCGGATGGACTCTACGAAGATATTCTCAAATAAATTTATTTGAAGAATTCTTTAAATGAGATCTTGGCTCTAAATTATTTGGCAAGACAGATCTTAACCAAATAAATTTAATAAACACAGCTATCTGTGTACTTTTATTATGTGTAGCATTGATTTTAAGAGACAAACATACAACTGCATGTCTAGCTACCCAACTACCCCTTTGAGAAGATAAGAGGAATATACATAATGTAACATGTCATATCGGATTTTATGATGAGAAAGTATTTTTGAAGGGCTTCAAATGAGCTGGTTCATGAACAAGACCAACCCATCAAGCACTCCGACTGGCTTCAAATGAGTGAGTTTATTATCAAAGACCAATCCATTTTTGCTTGTATTGTAATGATGAAATCAACTTTTATGAAAACCCCAATTGACTCATTTGTAAGTAAATATGCTGCTTAATTTAATTGGATTACTTTAATTAATAACTCCCAAACCCCAAATTCAGAACCATTAAACAAAACTTGTACAGCTTTTGACTGACAGAGTTAGCCCAAATTATGCACAACACAATATACTATATGATTTAATAATGCACTATGCTTAAAGCATTTAAAAGAGAGAGAGAGAGAGAGAGAGAGAGAGGGACAGCCATTATTTTCATTTCTAGCTCTCTCTCTCCCTCCACCTGTTATTGACAACCCTGTCTTGTCTTCTCCTCTTTTTCTCAATCTTTTTCCTGTTGTTTTACTTGCTCCCACTGACATCCTAGACTAAATAAAAGACCAAGTATTCCAAGTCCAATTTCGAAAGAAAAACAAAGAGAGAGAAAGAGCACTACATATCATCTTTTTGATCATTGATTGTTAAGTTGTGCTGAGAAAATGAACCAAGAAATGAATGGGGTTGAGGCTGATCAGGTTCAGAGGGTTGCTCAGGAGATTAATGGGCAAGAAAAGATAGACTATGTGTTCAAGGTGGTAGTTATTGGAGACTCAGCAGTTGGGAAGACTCAGATTCTGTCCAGGTTTACTAAGAATGAGTTCTGCTTTGACTCCAAGTCCACAATTGGGGTTGAGTTCCAGACTAGGACTGTCACCATTAAAGGCAAACTCATCAAAGCCCAGATCTGGGATACTGCTGGCCAAGAAAGGTTTTATAAATCTCTAGCTCTCTCTCTTAACTTTTTTTACTTGAATTTGAATAGTGATTGAAGCTTAAGCACTATTGTATGTAATGCATGGAGAATGTTGCCTTCCCCCAGACTATCTGACAATATAAAATGATTGTGTTGTTAGTTTGTGAATCCGAACTATTTTAATTTTATTCAGAATGCGTGTTCAAATTCACAATTTGACATGTGTAAGTATGTGAAGAGAACATTACTGTCTAATCCATAATCTACATTACTATGGAAGCAGATGTAACTGTTCAAGCACATTAATATAATACTTTTTGGTTTAAAACTTGTGCTCTGTATAGGGTATATGAAATATGAATTATGAATATATGATTAGAGGTTTTAATGCAGTGTATATGTGACATAATCAACATTTTTTTCTGATCAAAATGTGCAATAAATAAATTAAAAAGGAGCCTTCCCTATTGGTGAATTTGGAATCTATGTCTAGCTAGTGGCACTGTGCCAAATGAAGATAAGACCAGCTTCCCAGCTTTTGTGCTTTAGCTATCAATGTAGTTTTGCAACATGACAAAAATGAGCTAATTAGTATGAGCCCATACTTACAGACATACAGGCTTCTTCTTCTTTTTTCTTTCTACTGTTCTCTAGATGACAGACACGAAAGTGCACAGGGACCTGTATAAATGTTAAACAAACTGATTTTATGCTGGTACTGTTGTTATGTACTGAGCTCTCTCTCTCTCTCTCTGTGCATATTAGCAATTTCAGCAACAACATTAAATGTACTGCACAAGTGCATTCAAAACTTGCTGCTATAGAACCAATCTCAAAATTAAATCTGTGGGACAAAGTGTAGGTTGATCTTATTTATTAGATTTGGACAAGAATATTTGAGAAAATTTAAAGACGAATATACTTAAAGAAAAGCATGTTTATTGGTGGTCCTTGTAGGTATAGAGCAGTAACAAGTGCATACTATAGGGGTGCATTAGGGGCAATGCTGGTGTATGACATTACCAAGAGGCAGACCTTTGATCATGTTGCTAGGTGGGTGGAGGAACTCCGGGCTCACGCCGACAATTCCATAGTGATCATGCTGGTTGGGAACAAAGCTGATCTTGGGGAGCAGAGAGATGTGCCCACAGAAGATGCAGTTGAGTTTGCTGAGGATCAAGGGCTGTTCTTCTCTGAGACATCAGCCTTCAGTGGTGAAAATGTGGACACTGCATTCTTTAGTGTCCTAGAGAAGATATATGGGGTGGTGTCTAAGAAGGCATTGGAATGTGGCAATGGAAACAAATCCAATGGGGTTGATCTTAAAGGAGCTAAAATTGATGTTATTTCTGGGTCTGAGTTGGAAATTAGTGAGATGAAGAAATTGTCTGCTTGCTCTTGTTGATCTAATTGTATTAGGTGAGGGGGCCAGTGGTATAATTTTTCAACTTGTTTACTGCCACATCAAGGATGAGCCATTTATGTTTTCTTTTCTTTCTTTTTTGAATTTGTTTGGTTTTGGGTAACAAGTAAAAAAGAGGCTAAAGGCCTTGGAAGGGAAAAAGTAAGTGTCAAATTCTCATTCCAATTTGCGGAATGTGGGGCAGGTAATTTATCACTGGAGTTATAAGTCTTCTCGATTGTAATATGATTGTAATTATCATGATTGGTCTTTGAATTTAATTTTTCTTTATATAAACAAGCGATATTGAGAGAGGGGAACTCAAGCACAGAATCTCAAGTGCATGAATAATTATTCTTAATCACTTAAGTTACAAGCTTCTTCCATTTGAATTTCAATTAAGAGCTTACCAAATGAACACTTATTGCATATGGCAGAGATACGTATTTAATTTAGTATACACTGCATGGCATTTTGCATAATATGCCAACAAAAGATCCGTACGGTACTTGATTGGTTGGGTCGGACGGACCACCTCAATTCAAAAGAGATGTTTTGTAGGTGAACTGTCAAATGTGGACCTTGGCATTGGGTGGCAGGGCCCGAACGATTGGGCCTCCCTTTCTTTCTTATCAAAAGCTGGGCCCTAGTCAAGTAACTCAATTTTTATAAAAGGTTGGAGGAGCAATGAAACGATGCGTTTTGAAGTGGCTCAAGGTGTGTAAAACGACAAGTCGTCCTTCTGTTTGATGGAAAATAATAGAGTTGGACTGCATTGCATTATTTGAGCACATTGCACGAATGCTGAATGGTATTTTTCCATGTTTGGGGTTTGCTTGGCATTTACTTAAGAAAATACAAACTCCATAAGTTTGAGATTTTGGCTTCCCAAAAGAAACGAATAAATAAATAAACTTGTAATATGCAATATATTTAACTGAATGATACATGTCACTCAAGCACTAAATTTATTTACTTAGTGGAAAATGCTTTTCGCCAAATTTTCTCCGACTCAAGACTATTACGTGATGCTTAAAGGGTGTCAATTTACCTCACCTGAGCCTGTCAAGCAACAAATTACCCCCCAAAAAGGCTAAAACAACCTAATTTACACAGCTTGAAAACAATAGTGCCCCAACATCTTCTTTCTTTTTCGTTTCCTTTTGTCTTTTTGGGCAACAAATTAGGGATTTGTATTCACCAAGGTAGTGTAGGTACAGAAAAATCTACAAGCATCACCCAAAAACATCATTTTCTATCAAATTTCCTTTCTTTCTCTTTCTTTCTTTTTGCTGGCAAAGTTGAAGAAGTTTGTTGAGCTAGCCCATCTATCAATCTCCAAAAGAGCATCAAACACAATCATGAGTTAGGTTATGGGTAGCAAACTCAAAAGCAGAACAACATATCATATAAAACAAGGTTATAAAATTGGAAGGAAATCATTTTCCTTTTGAAGTATCTTGCATAACATTTATGATATAACCCTTGCTTAGCTTAAGCACTCATTATATCCCAACCACTTAGGCTTTAGCAATAATGATGCATTACCTTTTGGTGTAAAGTTTAACATCAAGTTCATGTAACTTATTTATTTACTTATAAGCTTTAATTGGTATGACATCTCACTAGAAAATGTATGTTTTCATGAACTAATGTGGCATGATTATTTGTTATCATCGATGATTTATGGCTAAAAGGCATGGTGATGTTTGATTTATTTGAAGCTATCAATAATTTTACAATATACCACCTTAAAATTGTGCCCGTGAATTATAAGGAGTGTATGATGATATTTTTAGAATGTGAATAATATATTCAAATAATTTTCACTTAGAGAAATGATCACACTTCTTTTAAATACAAGTAGTATTGAAAGAGTGGAATTTGATAAACACTCTTAATCATTTGAGTTACACATAAATCCTTTTCTATTACCATATCTTAATAATATTTATATAAAAAAATGGTTTAATTGTAGTAATGGTCCTGAACTATACCCATAGTTACATTTTCATCCCTCAACTCCAAAAATAGTTATAGAGATCCTTCAATTATGTATTGTGTTGCACTACTGATCCTTTCCATTAAGTATGTCTATTTTTCCGTTAAATACATGGGTAAATTTGGAAATTCATTCCAAATATTTATACAAATAAAATAACAAAAAATAATTAAATAAAACTAAAACTAAAATAAAGATAAAGGAAAAAAGAAAGACAATTCAATTGCTTCTCCTCCCTTATACCAAACTCACCACCCAATCCTTCCTCCCGCCGGGGTTGGGAGGAATTGGAGGAGGAAGAAGGCGTGGGTTGCGGCAATGAAGGAATGGGAGGGTTGTGGATGAATTTCCGAATTTATCCTCATTTTTAACAAAAAATTTAACAAAATTTAACGGAAGAACCAATGACGTAATACAATACATAATTAGGGATGCATAATTGGGGGACTATACAACTGTTTTTGGAGTTGAGGAATGAAAATATAACTACAGGTATAGTTTGCTACGATTAAGCCTAAAAAAATTCCTTGAATTGGTTGTTGTGGGACATGTATAGGGTGGCAAAAGGGGTAGGCTTGATCATGCTGTCTGGAGCAATTTGGTCCACGTCCATATCAGGCATAACATCGAGGCATTGAACTTTTAATTGATGGGATAAAGCTGGCCTGTCTCAGAACATACCTGAACTGATACCCCTTATAATTACACTATACATATATATATATATTTGCCAGATTCATGTCAGAGGAGGTCGAAAAGTAAGTAAAATCAACATAAAATGTATATGTATAAATTTAATAAATAAAAAATCAATCATGAGACAACATTTTGCAAATAAATTTTGTATTGTTGGTGCAAATTATAGTCAGACGTGTATACATGAATGGAGATGATCGAGCTACAAGTTCATTCTTGTAAAGTGCCATGTTGCCAAAAGTTGTCTTTCTAATTTGATTATAAAAAAGAACGATGATGTCTTTCTACTTTGCTTTTTCATCACCCTATTTATTTTCGTAGGGTTAACATCTTATTTATTTATTTATCATAATTTAGAAAGTTGCTTAAATTGTTGGTAAAGGACGATTTGGCCAACTTTCATACAAGTTCATAACAGGATTTTTGCTTTTGGAGGCATCGCATAAATCAGCTTCTCAAGAAAATAAAAAATCATGACTGGTATGAAGCACATTAAAGTACATAAAGAGATGCCTAATCTTTTGTCATATATATAGTGTATATGTAGTATGTTAGGTAAATGGTAACTATCACAATTGGCATATTCATACATAATTTTAAAAGGAAAATACTTGCTTCCTTTTTTAGAAGTAGAAGCTCCTACTTTCTTGTCAATTACATTTTGACATGTGTGTAGAGATTTTTCTTTTTGTAGTTTTCATGAATTATTTTTGCACAACATAATATATAAAATAGTTCCACAATAATAGCATACTTTCACACCTTTGTATATCTAAAATGAAATAGCAAAATGAAAACGACTTATGTTGATGTTCAAAAATGAAACCAACTTCGAAGTGATCCACTTTCAGTCGGTGGATCTGCAAAGAGAGATAGAGCAACGGTAAGGCTCTAGGCACCGATGTGGTATCGGCCGAAGACTCTCCGATACTTAAGTTAACTGAAAGATGGAGTGAATAAATAATTGGATAGAGTAAGAGTACTAGTACCAAGTTACTGCTACCTAGTACTTTGGGGTAAGAGCTCAATAAAAGAAGAAGAAAAAAAAAGCTTGAATCTCCCACAACCACTTCTCAATGATTTGGAGAATCATTTTGAAAATTGACTGGCAAACGAGTATTAACTTACCATTATTTGTGGAAACAAATGAAGACGATGAACCAGTTGTCCATGCTTAATTGCTGTCCATTTCGTTTTCTTATTATTGTCATATAAATAAATATCATATGTTAATTCTGATTTCAATTTTTTTGCTTTGAAAATTTTGGCTGATTCTGCGATTAAAGACAAGAATGACTTGAAAAGGAAGCAGGATCAAACACCATCATGACCAATGATGAGAGCAGAAAAAAACAACCTGTAAAATTAGCAACAAAGAAAAAGAAATATCATTTTGCACAAAACAGTCAAATGCAGTGACATCACTAAGACATTGTTTGTTTGGTCACTTGCAGTAGCTTAATCTGTTTTTCTTTGAATCCTTCCATTTCTCTTCAATCATTCCCCCGTGAGTGTTGATTCTTCTGTATTGTATTACTAATTTGTAAATATTATAGTAATTGCTATTTGTCATATAAGATTTAAGGTTGAAAATAAACAGAGCATCCATTTGTATACATTGACTTTGTTAAGCATAATTTGATTGCTGATTTTTTGGCGTTATACATTACTAATTTTGCATCTTGGTTGGTGTATGCTTGTATGGTAATAAAACTTCTTTAGATGAGACTCCAATTTGGCCTTTTGTTGTTGAAACTCGACATGATAGGACTAAACTAACCGTAATGTCTGGTATACAATGAATTTAACAATCGGGACTTGTAATTCAAGTAATTTATGAATAGCTAATTTTTTTTCTTCAGAAAATTAAAACAATGTCATTTACATGTTCAGTGTATCAACAAAAGGCAGTGCATTCCAACAAAGGGAAGAAGAAGAGGAGAAAGACAGAATCACATTCCCAATTGTGTCAATTAATCTATCCACAAAGCATCCAATCCCAACTAACAAATATCCAAATATCAAACAAATATCAAAACAAATTGTTGGTTTTTGGTTCTAATTAAATTAAGCTGTATTCTGCTGCATTTCCCCCTATATTGATTCTCTGTTCTTCCAGAGACCCAAGGGCAATGTCACCCCAATTACAACTCGACACGTTGCATCGAACATGCCCCTTCAAACCATCGCCATTTCCAAGCCGTCCGATCAGCCATCCCTGTTCGCCGAGCCAGCATCGAACGACTGAGAATGAGAGCTCCTGTTGCTCTTCATCCTCAAGAACCCATACAACTTCCTAAAGTCCCTAACGGTATGAGCGCCTTCCCCGCAAAACACCCCGCCGGGTTCAACCATTTCGTCCCCGGACTTTCTCGACCCGACATCAAACCCCACCCGCCGCCCGAACATGCCGATCCCCCTCCCATCGCCGTCCGTTTGCAGAGCCGTGATGACCGATTTAATGGCCCGACTCGGCGAGTTCCGGTTCGCGATCATTAACTCGCCGATCTCGGCCGGGCTCAAACTTGCCCCATTCAGAAAAATCTCCTCCACCTGAGAAAAAAGCTTGTGCTCTTTCACCCCCAAATAACTCGTCGCTAGATTTTTGAAGGCTCCGAAATCGCAGAGCGGAAAATGGATATGGACGTCGATCCGACCCGGCCGCAGAAAGGCCGGGTCAACGTGGTCCTTCGAGTTCATCGTGAACACCATGACCCGCTCCTCCGCGCAGCACGAGTTCAACAACCCGTCCATGAAATTCGATATCCCCGAAAAGCTCAAACCCGTCGATTTCTCGGCGAGATATCGGTCCAAATCCTCTATCACAATTACCGACTTGGTCGTCGTCTGCAACAGAAGCGTCTTCAGCTCTGAATCGTCTTTGACTCTCGACAGATCGAGATCGTACACATCGTAGTTGAGGAAATTGGCCATGGCGGCCACAAAGCTTGATTTTCCAGTGCCCGATGGCCCGTATAGCAAAAAGCTCCGTTTCCAAACTCGACCCAGTCTGTGGTAATATTGCCTGGCCTTGAGAAACGACTCCAAATCGGATTTTACCTTGGATTTGAGATCCGCTTCCATGGTTATGGTCTCCAAGGTCGATGGGTGCGTGAACGGGACGGCTCTCCATGCTCGATTGGGAGCTTCAACGTTCATGAAAAGCCTCAAGTCCCGTTTTTTCTGCTCCAGCTCATCAGCGACGACATGGATGTGCTGCAAATAAGGCCTGAGAATCCGACGCTTATCGGCTTTTCGAATCTTCAACACTAAACTTCTGCTCGTACTGTCTGTACTGGCCCCTGTTTCCCATAGCACCTTGGCGCCGAGGAAATCGTCTTCAATGGTCTGGTTTCGGTCGAGCTTGAGTACAATTTCATTGAGTTTTTTGCCCGTGACGAGATTGGTGAAATCCGATTCTTCAATGGAGGTGAGAGAGTTGAGATAGTCGGTGACTCTGCCATAGAGGTGATTTTCCTGCATGCTTTCATTGAATTCTGGGACTTTGAAAGATTGGTAGACATGGAAGCAGTCTTCGAATCGCCTCCACCATTTCTTCACAAGAAAAACCAACCCAGTTTTGTACAGAGCCACACGGATTGCTACAAATATACAGACGGTTACAAGTACAAGAAAGAATGGGTTGGAAAGAATCATTCTTTTTCTTCTTTTGAAATTTTGGGGCAAAAACCCAGTTCCCAAAACCAAAAAGTTGGGAAATTTGGTGATCTATAGCAGAGCTTTTTGTGGTGAAAAGGGAATTTTCTTAAGTCTTTTCCTTCTTTTTGAAGGGAAAATCATGGTGGGTAGAGAGAGTTAATACACTTGGGTTCGGACGAAGAAGATGAGTAAATGGAAATATGGAGAGAAAAAAAAGGGGAAAAAAAGGAATATTTACATACAGATGAGAGAAGATGAGGAACGTTAAATGGGGAAGGGATTGAAATTTGAGGGTAGAGTATTTAATTGGAAGACGGCTACCTGCCGGCAAGTTTCGATGGGTCAAAGGCGAAGTGAGAGAGAGAGAGAGAGAGCAAGCAAATTAAGCGAAAGTAAAGGCTAAAGCTGTGTTTGGATTGAAAATATTAATATAAAAAAGATTAATGAGAGATTTCAAATTGTCCTTCATTTGCTAGCTGCTGTCCAGCCCATTGATGATGTGTTTTATGGGCCTTTCTTTATTAGATTAAATGCAAGACTTTTTTCATTTAATTTTGAATCTCTTTAATAATTATAATATTTCTTTACCATATAGTACCAATAATCCAATCATATTCTCAGCATATATGGTATAATTATTTTTCTCAACTCACAGATTTATGAAGTTTCCAACTCACAGTGTGTGGAAAATCATATTCTGATTCGGTTTTGTAATAATAATTGTTGGTCTACCAAATGGCCAATTTAAATTTGATTTTTGATGCTAATCCCCACAAAAGAAAACGGATTATAATAATTTGTTCACACCTTCTAAGAAAATTGATTCGAATAATTAGGTTTTTTTTTTTTTTTTGCTTTGTATATTCTATCACATCTTTACCTTTTCTTATCTCCCGTATCCATCTTTACTTTAAAATGAGTGAATTATTGCTACTTAACAAAGTGTGAGGCCTACTAAACATTAAAATAAAAACTCGATTTCATTTTATAGTAAAATTACATGAAAGGATAAGCATTAGGACTACCAGCTAATCTAACTAGGATCATATGACCGTAATTGTATTCTTCTTCAACCAAAGATGCCAAGATAATGAAGCACTAATATGCCGGCGGTAATGGCCGTCACAGTTCAAAATGAACAAAAAGAAATAAACATTTTAATAGCACATAATAGGTGAATAAATGGGGGAGTAGGGTTATCGCTACTCTCTCAAAATTGAAAAATATAAATAAATACAAAACCGCTTTATTTGAACAAAATTCATTCAAGTTTTTGCTACACGTATCCTACTAGTATATGTATTCGTATATTCTTTCCTTGTTCTCATATCAACTACCCTCATTATTTAAATTTGCCACCTCTCCATTTTTGTTTCTTTTGGGGCTATACATATCGACCCCTTCCATGCAATCATCATTGATCCAAGTGTCCCTAGCTAGCTGGTTGAAGATACCAACCTCTATGATCTATGGACCTTCTTATGTTATGACGTTTTACTTGCAGCACTGTGACATACCAAGAAACAACAACCAATAATAGTTTGCCCTAGTCCCCATATGGAAGGAGACCAACCAGGTTAGCTAAAGGTTTGTCAATTTTATGGCCGAATATTCAACGCTAAATTCAACCATTTTTGAAATTCTTATGTGTACGCAGTCTTTTTTCTTTTGGTCAATACGTGTACGTAGCCTAAGTGTGACAAATACAAACAAAAATGAAGGCAGAAAAAGCCTCCTTTTTCTTTTTCTTTTTTCCTTTTAGAATTCTACACTACTCATTCATCAACTTTCAAAGTTGAACGAGCATCAGCACTTGCGCACTTTGAAGGGTTCAAAAGGCCAATTCATCCCAACTTGTGTATGAGGTCGTTTATCATCAACTTTTCCTTTTGATTTTGGCCGATTTAGACGATCGAAAGGTTTTCCTTGTGAATTTTGTTTTTTTTGGATTAATCAACACGAGATTATTCTTTGATTCCTTGTAGAATATTTTGGCCCCGAAATGACCGAAAGTCGGTGCAAGTTTGTAAGGCCAGTGAAAGTTGATTGAGATCAAAGATTATTATAGAAGCTTTTGGCATGTCGCTGTTGATAGAGAGCTCCACGTTGAACTTTTTACGTGTGAAAAGTTCATAAAATAAAATGAATATTTTAGAAATTGGATTAAATAGTTGATTGACTAGGTCACTTTTTTCTTTATTTTTTGTTTGTTTGTTAAAACACTAGGTCATGTTAATTACCACTGATAATTTAATTTGCACATCAACTTGTTACTAATTGAGCCCAGTCTTATAACTACGTCATGTAACAATACTTTTCGTCCGTACACTTACCACAAAAATTCGACTCTTATTATTTTTTTCATATCTTAATAAAAAATAACGCAAATTCTGTGGCATATGATTAACGAAATATATTATTTACAATGCTATGCTTAAATAATATTTCAGGCTAATTTTTATCTTATTAGACGCGGCTTAAACACGGGTTTGGGTGGAGCAGATATTGTTTGGCTCACTTGAGAGAGACTTTTGAATATCCCTGAGAAGATAAAAACAAGGCACTGGCACTTTATGCAAAAATTGCATACTCCTTTCTGCCTACGCCATTTGGTTTTGAATGTTATTTTATGTTCATAGCCCCATTAATATTGTCAACTTCCTATTAACTTTAAACACTTTTGTTTAGCCTTAATTTTCAACCCTACGATTCCCCTACTTTAGTTGTCGGTTATTGGACTTCTTTCTTGTAAATGTTGGTGCTAATACAGACAGCATTAGTATGCGTGACGACTAGGCCACCTTCACATATATAACATCCTAATTAAAATAAATCTTGTATACCAATTCTTTTGAAGAGTGCTCGGGATAGTCACGGACATTGCCTGCTCATACTCATTTGTGCATGGACGACTTTCGTAGCATATTTCACCCTTTGTTAAGAAAAACCCAGTTAGTTGTGTCAACTAGGGTAGCCACTAACTAGTTGTTGTGATTTAGTCTTGTGTGTTAGGTTGAATATGGACTTTTAAAGCGTCTTGCATATGCATTATGGGACTAATTCAAGCTAATTATTATTAATTAAGTCGATAACTAGTTAGTTAAACACACACTCCATGAAAAAACAAGTCATTCTAAACTTGGCATCGTCTTGTGCTGAAAGGGGAATTTGAGGTGGGGTAAGGGAGAGTTGTCACATTTGCAGTGGTTGTGGCTGTAGATGATCACCAAAAACTATCTACCAATTAGAATTTTTCGGTATAAAACAAAAACAAGCAAAATCAATAAGACAATGATTCCGTTTGTAATTAGGTTGTACCTAGAACGTGTATGTATTTTGGAACACACAATTTGATGGGTTAAGGTTTCGTGTATGTATTTTGTGGCAGTTGTGTTGCAGGGTTTCAACATCTTTTTTTGTGAAAACTTCATCAACACTTGAGAAGATATTATTGACAGCCATCTATTTCTTCTTGAATGAAAATTCCATTTTGTATTCGTCTGAAATTTTTTATTTTCTGACGTTCTCGATTATGCGCGGTCCTAAATCAATTTGGAAACTGTTTTTTATTTTTCTGGCAATGTTTATTTGGGTCAACAGATTTTCTTGGCGAATGTGGCTTAGAATTGGAAAATGAGATGGGACTTTGCCTGAGCCATTCGATCCATCGAGGTGGTCGGGCTGGCCCAGTTCAGCTTGCTAATCTCATTTGGTCCAGATTCTGTTCATGGACGACATGATTCCAAACATGTGATGTGAGAACACATTGGGTCGGACCAAATACAACACAAGTAAGAGCCTTTTTTTAAACAAGATCATTTTTATTTTTTTAAAATACAAGTGATAGTATAAACTATACGAGATGAGAGCTTTTCACACATAGTGCCAATATGCAATTTTTAAACATAATGAGCTAAACATTTGGAAATTTTTTTCTTCCCAGAAAGCTAAAAATTTGATATTGCTTGATTTGAGATTTGAGATTGGATCATAAAGCTAAAAAACTACTATGTATCTTCAATTTTTATTTACCCAAATGACTCGATGCCCTAATTTCGAATATAATGGTGTTCTCCATTTGGTTAAATTAACCATGATTTAAACTATGGTTAAATAAACCTTTTTTTTTTGCTAATCGATCAATAGAGAAGGGGAGATTAGAATAAACTACTAAGTGGTGTCTTAGGGGTTCAAACCTCCCCACCACCTTACCATTGTTGTAAAGACCCATTGGCTCGGTTAAATTACTTTTGATTGGTCAATATTTTGTAACATAACATAGATTGGAGACTTAAAAATTAAATTGTTTATATCATTAAACTAATGACCTCACCAAGTGTTATGGGATTTAAACCCCATTGATGGGATTTGAATCCCGAGAAATTTTTTTAGTTAGAAGAAGAAAGAACATGAGACGCAACTCTAACTGCATGCGTAAAAAGAAAAAACATGGACAACAGAACTTGAGAGTTAATAAAGCCAAGAACACATCCAAATTCAATTGTTTTTTCCTACGGCTGCGTATCACGAGCAAGTTTGGCTATTGATTTTGACTTTGAATTTTTTTGGGTCAAAAGTAGGAAGACCCCATTGGCCAAGTTTGGCTATTGATTTAGTTCCTTAGATTTTCTTTTACCGCACAAAAAAAATTACACAAACATTAAAGTAAGTTGCAAACAAACATAACAACAATTACATTTGAGCAAATGCACATGCTTAACAATAGAGGGAAAAAACAATTACATTAGTCACTAAATAATAGAACGGCAACACATCGGAGCATCAACAAATTTTCTACAAATTCTTCTCCTCTCTTATAAATTGTAATACATGAGAGAACTTCTCTGAATATCATTGGGATTATTAAAGACTAAACCTAATGCAAGGAGTAAAGAGTAAGAAGAAATATAAAAAGTACTCTTTTTATTTTCTTACAAAAAAAAAAGTTGGTACATCTACCCAATATGGAGATTGCATGGTCTTCTCCATAAGAGCCTTAGGTGTTGGCAACTAATTTCATGAGTTTTTATCATCTTGATGATATATTTTCTTAAATTTCAGTTTTAAGTGTGTTTAGGTATGACATGTGGTTGTAGTGGTGTTGTTTTGTTGTGAGGGTTATTTGTAATAATGACATTAGATATTGGCGGTGTTTTATATTTTATCATCTTGATATGAAATTCTAATTTTCTCTTGTTGCTTGGACTTGGATCACAAGCACCCAATCGGCCAAGTTTGGCTATTGATTTAGTTTCTTGGATTTTCTTTTACGGTATAAAAAAAAAAAATTACACAAACAACATTTAGAGTTGTTGCAAGGAAAGATGGCTCCCTATGAGTTTTTCTTCAATACTGTTTTTAATTCTTTTAATTATTATTTTTTTGTTTCTGTCTTGCCAGTTTAGCTTGGTAAATCTTATTGGCTCCAGATTTTGTCCATGTACGACATGTGAGTAGACAATGGGTCGGACGACCCAAGTAAGAGTCTTAAAAAAAAAACAAAAAAATAAAAAAGCGATAGACTAAACTATATGAAATTGGGGTTTCTCACACACGCATTACTAATGTTCAATTTTTTAATTATTTTTTTTAACACAATAAGCTAAACATTTGATTAAAAAAAAATTCCAACCAAAGCTCAAATGTGATATTGCCTGATTTTAGATTGGATCATAAAGCTAAAAGACTACTATGTATCTTCAATTTTTATTTACTCCTTCACTCGACCCAATGTCCAAATTTCAAATATAATGTTGTTTTCCATTTGGTTAAATTAACAATGATTTAAACTAAGGTTAAATCATTTTTTTTTTTGGGGTCAATCGCTTGATAAAGGAGGGGGGATTATAACAAACTATAAAGTGGTGCATTGGGGAGTTCGAATCTCAGGCCTTTGGGCTGGAGGCCAACCACCTTACTATTGTGGTAAAGACCCATTGGCTCGGTTAAATTACTATTAATTGGTCAATATTTTGTAACATGGAGACTTAAAATTTAGATTGTTTAGAGCATCCACAATGGGCTCCTTAAACCACCTCCTTAGATAAATTTTAGGGAGGAATAGTAAAAAAACAACTCCAACCATGCTCTTTATCCACCTCCTAAAATAGGGAGTCCTCTAGGAGCTCCTAAATCTGAGGAGAGAGAAAGGACTCTTAGTGGCTCCCTATAATTTAATGCTGCTTTATTTAATGAATATTTCAAACCTTTATTTAATGCTAACTATTTTTCATTTTATTTTTTAATAGAGATGGACCAATCAAAAAAGAGTTATAGCATTTATGATTCTCCAAATTAGGGAGTATGATTGGAGTTGAAATTTTTTAGAGAGCTCCTAAAATAGCTTTCTTATATTCTTAGTCAAATTTTAGCTAAGAAATAGAGAGCATCATTGTGGATGCTGACCTCCTCACCAAGTGTTATGAGATTTAGAACCCATTGATGGGATTTGAATCCCACGAATTTTTTTTTATTTAGAAGAAGAAAAAATATGAGGCATAACTCTAACCACATGTGTAAAAAGAAAAAAACACGGACAACAGAACTTGAGAGTTAATAAAGCCAAGAACACAACCCAGTTCAATTTTTGTTCCTGCGGCTGTGGACCACGACCAAGTTTGGCTATTGATTTAATTCCTTAGATTTTCTTTTACGGCACAGAAAAAAATTACACAAACATTAGAGTAAGTTGCAAACAAACATAACAATTACATTTGAGCAAGTGCACATGCTTAACAATAGAGGGAAAAAAACAATTACATTAGTCACTAAATAATAGAACCGCAACACATCGGAGCATCAATAAATTTTCTTACAAAAGAAAAGTTGGTACATCTACCCAATATGGAGGCTGCATGGTCTTCTCCATAAGAGCGTTAGCATCTGAGGTGTAAGGTTGTGAAAATCTTTGACATTCAATGTCATAAACACCAAATCACGACGCAAAGGCTTTTTGTCATAACCTCATTCTATACGTTCATAATCATGGTTGAAGTAGATGCAATTTAGTCGACATCCTGAAAAATTCGAAGCTACTACATATATTGAAAAATTATCACCCAAAAAGATAGCAACATCTCCTAAGGTGTTTTTCTCAATCCACTCATACTTGTCGAAATTTAATTCGAATATTTCAACTTTTGTCGTCACACGACATCTATCTTTAAATGTAATATACCTTAGAACCATCAATAATTCTTTACTATTTAAAACCACAAGATATTCAATGCCCTGTGCAACCATTTGTTTATTGGAGATACATTGACTAGTAATATCAAAAGAAAAAAGTGTAGCCCCTTCTTCAACAACATAAAACTTATCTTCAACATGAACAACATCTTGAATAAGGGACAAGCTTTCATCAACGTAAGTCCATGTCGTGTCTTTATTGAGTCTGATGAAAGCCAATTTACCTCTTCCCTCATATGTGACAACAACAATGCAATTGTTGGGATTTAATATTGGATCCGCTGATATTGTAGCCTTGATGACAAATGCGGCAATCACTTGTTCATGCAAAAAATTACCATAATTATGGTCTAGTGGAGGAAGATTGATGATGGAATCTTCTCTCTTTTTCTTCCCTTTAACCCTATAAAATGAATTTATTAGGGTTACTACCAAATTCATGTTCATAGCTATTAACCATCCTTTTGCAAAACCACAAAATCGCTTCTTTGGCAATTTGAATTGCACATCAAGGACATTGTCAGTCATGGGATTGTATAAATTCCATGTACCTTTCTTGGCACTATGAATCAATAGCATTGGAGGATGAGGACTGTTGTGGTCTTTTTCATCAGAAGGCTCATCCGGGCTTATTGATTCTTGGACCACCATAGAGTGATGAATCAAGCCTTCAATGCCCCTTTTTCTGAGTTAGCAAGAACTAGGCCTAAAGTACCCCGAGGGAGAAGCAAGTCCCAGGGGAGTACTTTGTTCTTCTTCCAGCGACTACATGTTTTGTGCTGATGTTTTCGGCAGCTAGACGAAGAGTTGAAAATGGTGCATTGAAGTTGCACAGGCTTGGCATGAGAGTTTGCTTGGTGAATCAAGGTACTACTAGGCTTGGCATGAGAGCTTGGAGTGTGGGAGCTAAAGACCCACAAGTTCAGTGAATGAGAATGCATGTGCTTGGCTTGGTGTTAGATATGCTTGAGTTTAGGTGTTGATAATCTGTTGTTTGTGGCTATGGATATGGGGATTTGAGAGTTTCAAGAGAATGAGGATGAGAGGAAAAGTTTGAGGTTTGTAGGCTATGGTGTTTATAGCTTGGAAGGAAGAAAAAAGCTTGGAGTTATGCTTGATGAGGCTTTATGGAGAAGATGATGGATTTCAAGGGTGAGAAAGTAGAAGACATAGTTGTGATGGCTGATGAATGACTGTGAAGACTACTAGAATACTTGCAACAACTAAGGAAATGTGAGTTCTCATGGTTGCTGAGAAGTTTGCAGCAACCAAGAGAGGACTATGGCTGTTGGGATGCTTGCAGCAGCCGAGTGAGGAGTGTTGGCTGAAGAAAAATTGGTGCCCCTTTGCTTGAGCCATGAATGCTAATTTATAGAGGGTGAGAGTTTTCCTTTATTTCCAACAGGTAAAGGGATGTGCTAGAACCAGCCTATTTCCAGTGGTTAAAAGGGAGCACCGGGGCATACTATTTTCCAGCATGTAAATCTAGGTACCATAAACTGATTATTTCCTATGGGTAAAAGGAAGCACTGGAAACTGCTTGTTCCAAGTGGGTAAAGTGTTGGAAAAGGCTTGTTTCCAACGGGTAAAGCTAGGTATTTGGAAAATGACTATTTCCTATGGGTAAAAGGAAGTGATTGAAAAATATCTCATTTGCTTACCCACATTGGAGAACTCTAAGTAATGGGCTTGGACTTTGGTGCTCCCAAGTAGCTAGCCCAAATTCTCCATTATCCGAGAGCTTCCGTGGGCCTTATGGACCTCAGTAACCTTCCACACCACAATCCCTCATGCAAGCCCCGTAAACCACATGACTTGGGTTCATGTGAGCTTGATAGGCGATTGGCATGAGAAAAATGTATTATTAGTTTGGCATGACATGTATGCTATTTCTATATTTATTTAATGAATTAAATCCCAAAATACAGCTTGGATTAACGCATGACCTACAATATATGTTATATTGGACTTTAAATGTCTTTGGGCTTCTCGTGCCTCATTTGGGCCTCAACAAGGACAATATGAGAAGATGGAAAAATAAATAAATTAGAGAGATCATAGTTATGTAAAAACATATATAAATTACAAATACAATATTAATAAGCAGTTTTTATGCACGAAACAAACCCAAAAAAAAGTATTGAATGCATATTTTCAAACACCAAAAAAAAAAAAAAAAACACCCTGTATCTCTATTCATGTCATGCAGAATTGAATATACATTTAAGTAAATAATAGTATGAGATTTGGAGATAACATGGCATGTCATGTCATGTCATGCATCTAAGTGAAGCACGCAAAATAAAGATCAAGTTTGAACAGTTGGCCTAAAAAAGATGTACGTAATTTGATGAATGCATAAGTAAGATATCATAATACCAAATACTAACATGAACAAAATAGTAATTTGATTTTAAGAAAACATACCTGAAGCCATATGTTCAAACACTTAAGAAGAAGATTTTGTTGTTTTGGTGAGAACCCAGAAGAAGAAGATTGAAGATTGAAGATCGTAAGTAGATGTTTTTCTCACACTCACAGACAAATAATATGACTCCCTAAAAATCTTATTTATAATGCATATGACCTGGGGTTACATATGGGTAGAAAATATGATTAAAATAAAAAAAATCCTAAACCAAGTAGGAATTAAAATAGGAATCTAAAACCACGATAATGCATATGACCTAGGGTTACATGGGTAGAAAATAGGATTAAAAAAAAAAAAAATCCTAAACCAAATAGGAATTGAAATAAGAATCTAAAACCACGAAGGAAACTAAACAGGAAACAAATCTTTTTTCAGTTGAATTGTAATTTCACAACTTTGAGCATATTCCTAAGATGAATATTCGTTAAAAATTTGAAACATGTCCCAAGCAGTTGAATTGTAATTCTTTCATTGATCTAAAGGCGTTGAACTCTGTTTCAAAAAAAATTTCCTTTTTTAAAACAAATTTGGTAACAAAAAATTGTGGCGTTACTTCGCATGCACGGTTTTGATATAGCTATATACACACTTATCTTACCATTAGAAGTTTTCCTTTCTTTTTTTCGGTCGTAAGAAGTTTTCCTTCTTTTTTCTGGATATTCATGATGTTTCTTTGGGTCAATAGATTTTCTTGGTTTCCAAGTACGACAACCTAAAAAACAAGTACTTTGCATGAGGCTTTTGACCCATCAAGGAGGTGCCCGGGCTTGCCCAGTTCAGCTTGCTAAATCCCATTGGGCCTATAGTTTCTGTACTTGGACCACATGATTTCCAAACCCGTGAATAGACATTGGGTCGGAGACATTTTCAGCATTATATGCTAAACATTTGACGGAAAGACTAGAATGAGGAGCTTATTTGAGGAGCTTATTTGAGGAGGTGAAATCTCACCATCAACAACTAAAAACAAAGTACATGGGGGGGAGGGGGTGCATTGGAGGGTCCACACCCCTTTTGATGGTGAGATGAGCCTCCTCAAATAAGCTCCTCACCCAACCTCCTCATTATAGAAGCTCCCAAACATTTGATAACGATGATCAACTCTTTAATTTTAATCTTTTAAAGTATTTAAATCCAAAAAATAAAATAAAATTTTAAAAAGAGAAAAAAAGCTCTCTCCCCTTCCCGACCCACCCCACTCTGAGATGAGTTGAGATATGTTGTCCCAAAATTCCCAAACTACCAAATCTCCCTATATTAGATTGAAAACCCACATCTACTCTCGAAAGATTAAAGACAATATATTTACTTAAGAATTAAAATTTTTGTTTCACTGCTTGAGCTTTTGAATCCATGCCTTCAAACAAATTGACTTAATTTTTAACAAACAACACGGAATCTCGGAGAAGTGTATTGATCCAAGTTGATTTTTGTATGCATAAAACTTAAACAATCAATAACACAAACCAGGTGGTGGTGGTTGCACAGGAGAGAGATAAAAAATATTAAATAATAAATAATAAAAAAAGAAGATGAAGAAGGAGAGAGAGTTGTTAAAACATTATTTTAAATCCTTTAAAATATTAAAAATTAAAGAGGGTGTACCAAGAGTATTTTTTATAGTTAAATAGGGTGTAATTAGTTAATTTTACATTTTAATTTAAACACTAGATCGTATGGTGTACTCAATTAATTTTAGGGTTCGTTTAGCAGCACTCTAAAGCTATGTATCTTCAATTTCTATGAATACATATTTTAATTTTTAAACAATTCATAGTCTAAACTACGTATAAAAATAATCGTTGTCAAATTTGCGTTTGGTAAACTTTTTGTTAAAAGTGTTGTTGGTACTAATTCCCGCATAATCAGAAAATGAAAGCACCTCATTAGTTGCTTTCCCTTATAGTTTTCTCTCACAACAATTTTTAACAATAAGTGATTTTCTCATAGTTTACCAAACGAGCTGGGCTTTCCAAAATTTTTAAAAAATCACTTATCGCCCCAAATAAGTAATGTCAAATGAGTACTCAATCTAATTTACGAGAATGAAAACTCGAACTTGAGTGTACAGGCTAATCAATCTAACATATGTATGTTGAGAAACTGTTATTATGCACAAATATACTTTAGCTGAGAAATTTTTCTAACAATTCACACATCTAATTGTTTTCAAATAGACAGACAAATATATCGGTGTTCTCCATTTGGTGAAAATAATCATGATTTTAAAAAACGGTTAAATGACTTTCGATTTATCAATGTTTTGTAACATGACATAATTTGAAGACTTAAAAATTAGATTGTTTATATCATTAAACTACAATGTATAATAGATGTGGGATTTAACCCACATTGGGAAATTCAAAGTTTTTTTTAAAATTTTTTTGTTTAAGCAATAATTTAAATTAAGGAAAGATAATTTCTCATATAAACACACAATCAATGTGTTCTTACGGTTTGAACCGGACCCCGCTAACATGAGTGTCAATACTCTTTTTAACTAAATTACCCGTTAGCAAATTCAAAGTTTTTTTTAGTTAGAAGACGAAATAAATATGAGAGTAAACTCTAACCACACGAGTAAAAACCTCAGTTCAATTTTTAATCCTGAGGCTGTGGATCAGCCTCGTTCCTTCCATAACAGTGAAAGATTATATGCCAACATCAACAAACCACAGCAAACCAAATGGACACAAATCTCATCTTTCAATCTCCCTTTCCTTATCTTTTCCCTCTGCACTTAGAAATCTGCTGTCTCCCTCTCTACCCCGCGAACAGAGGAAGAGAGCATGGCAGCCACACTCAGCCTCCTCAAACTCCCTATTCTTCCCCCAAAACCCAAGCAATGTCTCTCAAAACTTCAACATTCTTCGATCCCAAAAAAACCCAGTATTGCCAAGGACTCAGCTAGTACTCAAAAGCTCATCACAACCACCGTTCACCACCTGAAGTCAACTTCTCTCCCACTCACAGCTGCCACATTGCCATTTTTACTGGACACGAAGGCAAGTACAATTTAGTAATTCATTTCACTCTCATTTTCTAGTTTCTACATGCATTTCAAAATCAGAACTTTACCCATGTTTATATGTTCTTCTTCCATTTCAAATTTGGGTTTTTTTTTTTTTTTTTTTTTTTTTTCAATTTGTGGGTGTGGATTAGGATGCACTTGCTGTTGGTGGGGAGTTTGGAATATTGGAGGGGAGGACATTTGCTTTGATACACCCCATTGCGATGGGTAGTCTGTTTGTATTCACATTGTGGGCAGGGTACTTGGGTTGGCAATGGAGGAGAGTCAGGACAATCCAGAATGAAATTAATGAGCTCAAGAAGCAAGTTAAGCCTACCCCAGTTACACCAGAGGGGAAACCAGTGGAAGAACCACCATCTCCTTTTGCACTCAAAATTCAGCAGCTCAGTGAGGTAGGCATGTGACGGTCAGGATTATTATATGCTGAATGCAATGTATAACAATTGAAATGCATGCTTAATGCCAAGTGTGCATTTTTATTTCCATGGAATTAACTTCCTTCTGGTGGGTTGAGAAACAGTGCACTTCATGTTTTGGTCATGTATACATGAAACCCTTCATAGGATGAATTTGATGTGCTAAATTTGAAAAAAAATAGATGGAAGGGTTGGCCAAAGTAACTATAGTGTCATTGTAAATTAGTTTCATTTATGTATTTGACATTAAATTTTGTGCAATGCTTTTTTCTGCTGTTAAGCAAAAATTGGCATTTCTGCATAAACTGGTGTTTTATCTCTTGAATGTTTACTTCATGAGAGTGTATGATGTGTTGGCATTTCCTTATCAGGAAAGGAAGGAGTTGGTGAAGGGGTCTTACCGGGATAGACACTTCAATGCCGGTTCAATATTGTTGGCTTTCGGAGTTTTCGAGTCCATTGGTGGAGGAGTTAACACATGGTTTAGGACAGGAAAGCTATTTCCAGGTCCCCATTTGTTTGCAGGAGCAGGTAAAATTTGGATATCTGTTAGGAAAATCAAAATAAAATAACATAAAAGAAATCATTTGCCAAATCTGAGTAGTAAAAGCTTAATTGAACTGAGTTGGTTTTTCTTCTTGTCAACAGCTATCACGGTGCTATGGGCAGCGGCGGCGGCTCTTACACCTGCAATGCAAAAAGGTAGTGAGACAGCCAGAAACCTACATATTACGTTGAATGTGATAAATGTTCTGCTTTTCATGTGGCAAATACCTACTGGATGGGAGATAGTTTTGAAAGTGTTTGAATTCACTAAATGGCCTTGAATTACAAGAATTCCAATGGGTGAGTTCATCAGTTCAGCTACCATCTATAATTTCAAACTTATGTTCTTTTCCCCCTTTTCCCCTGCTAATTTTCATAGTCTTGTACCAGAAACAATCTTCAGTAGGGTGCTAAGAGTTACTTTTAAGCATTGGATGCTGTTGTCTATTCCAGTTAGAATGTTTTGTATAAAACTAAGAAGCATTTCACTCTATGCTGTACAGTGCCACAACATACATAATAAGATATATTTCCTTTCCCTAGGAAGTAGCAATTTATGTTTGACAGCAGAGTCTTTATCGATTATCATAATGACATTTTTCTTCTTTTCCTACTATTACCCTTATGTTCAACCCGTATGCTAAATCAACAACAATCAAATAAAGGTGCAGTTTCCCCTGATACTGCATCATTGGGCAAGGCTTAAATTCTGATCTTTGTATTGCAACTGCTTAGCTTGTTTCCCTTCTCCAAAGAAACTGCGGAACCAATGAATTTTTCTGTTTTGATGTTCACACCTCACTGCATTGCATCCGTCCAGACACACTTCTTGTTTTAGTTGAATCACATGAGAAAATATCAATGTACGCCAATCAAACAAGAGTCACAAATAGTTAGTACAATTGAATCTGCTTATCTAATGAGTGCACTATCATTCTCTACTGTCATAACCAAGAGCATAGACATAGACACATGCTTTGAAAGTCTACTAATTTTCACTTTTGTTGCTTTAAGTTATCTTTTTCAATTTCAATGCTCTTTCTTAGCCTTGCTGTCAGTTCGTATAACATGATAGTGGTACATAAATTTTATAAATGAAAGTTTATCATCTCGCAATGTAAGAACAACTAGCTAGAGAGATGGATGATGAGATCTGAACTACGACGTTTCTTCAAGCAGGGTTACAGGATACACAAATGAGAAGGCTAAAGGTATGTGTTCTCGGAGGTATAACGTATAAGGGTATTCCTAGCATGCAGATGCAGTTTGCACTTTCCTTCAGATCAAAGGCAAGGATTATTGGTTTCATTCCTGAATAATGTAGTATGGGAGAAGTTCGTAAAGAATGTCGCTTTAAAAGTCTCTAATAACTAGCCTAATTCTATTACCACTTCTATATAATCCTCACAAATAACTTATCCTGCAGCTGCCCATAGTGAAGGCTTTAGAATGCCAAAATATGATCACATTTTAGCCACCATCTCTATGAAAGCCTGGTGCATTGTGACTGTCTCATAGGAGTTTTTCTCATGTTATCAAAGGGTCCCGCCAAGTTTGAAAAAAATTGTCTGCCAAAGTAGCATTAATGATAAACAAAATCTCAACCTTCCTCCTTAAACCGTTTAAAAGAGAAGGGAAAGAAAAAGGCAGATATTCTAAGGACCCCCATCCCAACTTTTCTTTTTTGATTTTGTTTCCTGCCTTCTTTTTCAATAGTGGCTTATGGGTCTCTTGGGAATCAGCCATCAGTACATTGATTTTTTGCTTTTCAAGCAAATAGAAGAAGTCTGTGTCATTCTTCATCTGCCCCCCATACTCCACAGTTGGTATAATTGAGAAAAATAAGATGCCCTTATACGTTTTCGTTCTAGGAAATCATCCAAAAATGAACATCCGTACGTTGATGGAAGGCCCTTGATGAACTCAGAAGAACAAAGTAAGAATCTCAAAGTGACATGAAAAGGGAAAAGTGAAAGCAGCAGCAGCAGCAGCAGCTAGCGTATCACAAGCAAAGTCAGGAGGAAGACGCAGACAGACATCAATTAGTGGGATTGAATTCCTTAGAAGATTTGAAGAATCCCATTACAGTGACTAGTAATTAGTTTACATGTAGTTTGTTTTGTGATCCTTAAAGCATGAGTACGCATATGCTTTCTCTATTGGAATTGCTGGCCAGCCCATTTAACGTTGTAAACAACTCTGATGGGCACTGTGAAATGTTCCAAGAGAGCCGCCATTTGCACACTCGACAAACTGCATCTAAGAAAATTGTGAAAAATGACAGGTGAACGTGACATCAAGAGTAGTCCACGCTCCATTTGGGAAGTCCAATTATAGCGCACTCTAATAAAAAAATTTGCATGTTAAACATCATAATTCCAAATTCACAGACTGCTATAGAAATGGTATCCTTGCAAGAGTTAAAGTACTCAATTTTTTTAGTGGGTTGAAAAATAATGATTCACTACAAGGAGGGATGCTATTCTTCCCAATTAGCTGTCCAATATTTTTCAAATATTGTAAACGATGGGTTCTCTAAAAAGGGGAAGTTACTGCATGCAAATGCCAATGTTGCAGATATTGTCTTTGGTTCAAAGAATACCCCAAATGACAAAACAAGGTCATCCCATCATAGGCTCAGCAACACACAACTCTTCAATAGGACTCCATTTGATACCAATCTTGCATCGTCAAATTAATTTTTGCGTGCTTTTTTCATTCTCTAAAGAGCTGAACTTCAAGTGCTCCGCTGCATCTGATGCCTTTCTTTCTTCTCTCCATCTTTCTTCTCTCAGCGTGTTTCTCATTGTTTTTCTTTCTCTTTTTAATGTCCCCCCTAATATTTCTGTCAAATCTTAAGTTGCTTTTGCATAAATTTGTCACACCTATAAATAACAATCCACACTTCACCTCATTCTCATTGTGTCCAATTTCTATGTTTCTTCATTACCTCTAGTTCTAATTTTGGTTGTGTCGCATACCATACTAGAGCTAAAAACCCTCTCCAACTTTATTCTCCTTGTGATTACCTATGGCAACCCAACCTGCCCGTCCATGGTTTCGGCTAGGCTCCATGGTCCGTCCGGCCACCACCCCCGCCCCTGCACCAACTCCTGCCCCGGCACCCGTGCTTAGACCTGCATTCAGGCCATTGACTCCTACTCCTGAACCAACCCCAACTCCACCACCCACCGCCACTGCTCCACCACCTCCTGCTGCCACTGCTCCGCCCCCACCACCTCCTGCCGTCGCTGCTCCACCGCCGCCACCTCCTGCCGTCGCTGCTCAGCCGCCGCCACCTCCTGCCGTCGCTGCTCCGCCGCCGCCACCTCCTGCCGTCGCTGCTCAGCCGCCACCACCTCCTGCTGTCGCTGCTCAGCCACCACCACCTCCTGCCGCTGCTGCTCCACAGCCTCCTACTGCCGTTCTTATGCGTCGGCCACCACCACCTGCAGCAACTCCAGCACCACCTCCTCCTGCGACTAGTACTACTGCATCAGTTCCACCATCACCAAAAGCAGCATCTTCTTCAGTGCCATCATCTCCTGGAATCAGGGTTGGTATAGCCCCATCTTCTGCAGTGGCACCATCTCCTGATAGGAACAAGGTCACTAATGCTTCAACTTCTACTACTGATTCAGTGCCAAGTTCTCCAGCCTATAAACCACAAACTACTACTACTTCTCCACCAAAACCCACCATCTTTTCAGCCCCTGCAAAGTCTCCTCCAGAATCTAAACCACAGCCACCACAAACTTATTCTCCACCAAAACCGACAGCCACCACCATTTCAGCCGCTGCTAGGGAGCCTACTTATAATGCCCCATCTCCCAGAACCATTAGGCCAGCTGCCAATAAGACCCCACCTCAGTCGCCAAAGATCAAGCCACTTGCCCCACCACCCTCTCCTTTCACCCTCCCACCCTCTCAGCTAAAGCCCAGCACTTCAGACCAAACTGAGCAACCCAGGATTCCCATGGAGGCAGAGCAGAAAACAGTGCTGGTCCAACAAAAGACCATTGATCATCCAAAACCCAGTTCATGGTTCGGCTCTGGCAACTCGAAAGGCACTGACTTACGCGAGTCTCCCAAGCCAAGCATCAATGCCCACAGTTCAAAGCATGAAGGAGAAACCAAAGAGAGAGCTATAGCTCGCAAGAAGCCTGCATCAGACACCTCTGATCATGAGGCAGGAGGCATGAGGGTCATAACCATTGCAGGGGAAAACAGAGGAGCTTTCATGGAACTCAAACAATCTCCTCAGAAACATGGACTTGGGGAGCAATCTCAGTATCTTTGCAAGAAAGGCAATGGAAAAACGGTGACTGGGAGTCAATCTGATCAGAACAATAGCAGCAGCAGCAGCAGCAGTGGTGAGGAAGGCAAAGGCAAGAGCAAAAGTAAGGACAAAAGTCTCAAAGCAGGGAAGGCTGCAGGGAACTCAGCATCAGCACAGCCTACAAGGGCATTCATGAACAGCAATGTTCAAGGCATCAACAACTCCATTGTCTACAACACTTCCCTCACTCACCATGATCCTGGGGTCCACCTTGCTTTCTCTAGGAAGCCCAGTGGGGATGGATTTGAGGCCAAAAGCCTTGTCAATGGCCGCCACAGTTAGGCAGAGAAATGATCAGAGATAAAAAGGAAACTTAAATTCAAGTGTCAAGACATTACTTTTGTTGTGTTTTGAATATATTAGGCATACTATATAATTTGTGATCATAAAAATAAAATGGGAGTGGTGAATGTGAGTGTTGGAAAAGAGGGCATTGGGTTCTGATTCTTCATGGTCAGCTTCCACTCTTTGTAGGGGTGTGACTGAAGATTGTTAATGCCTTTGTTTGATAATAAAAGGGGCTGTGGCCCTATTACTACCAGTGTAAAAGAAATTTGTATCATTTCCTATCACATTCACTTTCTATGCATTCTATCATTTCCTATCAATCAGTTTTTTAATTGTAGTAGTACAAATTTTGACTATCTCCTGTCATTGATTATTTGATTAGATTTCAGTATTATTTAGGTAAATGAAATTTTGTGAACATGTTTTGAGTGCAATATAGTTGCTTGATTTGATCTTGGTGTTCAAGGTGTAAGAACTGAGATCAATTGGTATATTTCATTGATATGTTTACAGGTACAGGTCTATGATTATATACAGTTTGAATACAATCCTAATAAGGTAAATACAATCAGTCTTGAGTGACTGAATCAATCCTAATCAAATAGAATAGGAAAGACAGCTTAGCATATATATCACAGTTGACTTTCATACGGAGGAGCCGATTGTGTCGTTGATGGAGTGATCTCCTTTGATGTAGGAGATTCCCTAATACAAGGGAGGAGAACAAGAAACCCAGAAGAAGGAAAAAAAACATATGAATGTGGGCTGTGGATTGAGAATTCAAAAGTTATTTACCTTTTTGTTTTGTGCTCCGATGGGGCCAAGGCTCAAAACAGAGAATCAGGCACAACAAGCAAAGTGGCCTAGTGACTCCTACAACATCATCCCAAAGGAAAGGAAAGACTGGATTCTTGACAGCAAGGGTTGAGAGGCCGAAGACTTGCAAGTTGCATCCCAAACCAAAGTTGTAGCTGAGATTGGACATTGCACAGCCTAGCTTAGCATTGTAACTTAAAAAGCCCAGTTGGCAAAATAGTTGGGCTTCATCTTGGGCATTCTTCTTGTGTTCACGTTAGGTATTCTGAAATTACAGGGAGGCTAGAATGAAAGGTAAAAGTAAAGGCTTATAATGAGGGGTCCTTAACAGCCGTGCAATCTAGTGTATAGTTATTATTGGGCTAGTGGATTGTTACCCCTCATTATAAATGCTCCCATCAATCTAAGTGAAGATTTGGGCCATATATTTATGTTTGTCCTTGAGAATGTATGGAACAAAGATAACGTTGTTTTGCTATTCCTGACCAATCACACTATGTCACAAGTGATAACTTTTCCACTTAACATATCATGATTGCTGAGAATGGCACTATTATTATCCACGTTTCACACAAATTTTCCTGTCATTCAACACTGGTCCAAATAAGTAGATACTTGTTGAATTTACTTTATCATATTAAAATGAGATGGGAGTACATATGAGGTGATAAGGAGACCACCAAGGCGCCACCTACATGTATTATAATTGTACAGAACATTGATCCTAAAAATCTATATTTCCTGTTTCATTTTATACTTGCATGGATCCCACTAAATTCTCCATGCATAGATAAGCCAACAGAAATAAGCCAATATGTTTGTATACTTGCTCTATACATTCATGTATTTAGCCTGCAAACTAAACTATAGTCTCCAAAGTTCTTTCAGTTCAGTGGGTCTGTGTGCTGTGTAAAGCCTTGCATGCTTGCATGTGGCATTGGAGGACAGATATGAGGCATCAATTTGATGGGCCTAGCTAACCACAATTTCTGGTTCTGAAACAGTTTTTCAGTTCTGGCCAGGCTAGTGGCCATGTCCTATTCGTCTTCTGTAAAGCAAAAATCATCTTGGAGATAAACAGGGGCAGGATTTGCCAAGTAACGCCCACCCCAAACACCGAACTGCAATAATGAGAATATGATGCACAATCTTTTTGACCATTCATGGTCCAACTTTAATATTAATCATGGAAAAGCACTTTTGAGAGAGCACCATGAAAAAGAAAAGTATTAAACTTAAGCAGATTTTTTCCTCCTCTTTATTTATTTTTTTAATTTTTGTATTTGATCGATATTCTATTCTAAGGGGAGGGGGGCACCCACAAGGGGATTTGAGCTGGTGCCATGGGGTTTGCAAACAGGAGCTTCCTTAAGGGTGTGCAAGTGGTGCCACCGCATAGAGCCTTTAATTTTTAAAGACCCTGAAATTTTTTAACGTGTATATTATATATATACTTGATAATGCAAAATAGTAACACAAAAGTGTATTTAGTTGAGTTGGTTTTCAGCACCTCAATTTAAGTAAGTACCTCGTGTTTGAGTATGGATTGTGTCATTCAATAGTTGTATTCTTACATTTTTACTCTTTTTTAACACCCACTGGCTTGGAAAGAAAAACAATATATACAAGTAAATATAACAAAAACAACCAGACCGGCCCTGTTTGCAAAAAGTAAATACACCAAAAACAACCAGACCGGCCCTGTTTGCAAACAAAGACCTCAACCACTGAGGTAAACACCCACTGGCTTTTTCCTCCTCCAAATGTTCTATCGATCAGAAAGGGACTTTCTAAGAGGCACAACTAGAGGCTAGAAATAGGACACCTAAAATGGATGCCCATGTTGTCCCAAATAAGTTAAAGTAGTGATGGGTTTGGCCAGTCATGCATGGATTAACATGGTTGTTCAAATTAACCATGTGACCAGAAGAGCTTGGGGGCTAATCATCTGTGATATGAAGTCCCGCAGTATCATCTTAAATATTTATGAGCTGGTAAGTCAATTGTATTTTTAATAGAATGACTTATAATGAAAAGGTTAGATTGATTTTGAGTGCAACATAAATGTTTTTTTTTCAACCATCAATATTTTACTTTAAACTTATCTAAACTATGGGGAGGGGGATTCGAACTAGGGTGCAGAGTGAGGAGCATATCTGCTCGAGCCAACTTGGCCATGTCTGCGATTAATGGATGTGCATCGTCATGCATTAATGGATGTATATACAATCTGAAGATGAGCCACATTTTTTCAGTTTCCTTTGTTATGAGAAAAGATGTCATTTTGTAATCAGGTAGAAAGAGTAGGACCAAAGCTGTCCCAACCCCACATTTGAAAGATAAAATCACGGGCTTGCTTGAGGAAGAATCCGAAGCAATTTAAGTGGCTTTAAGGAGCACTCAACGACCAAGAAAGCCAATGCTACTCTTTGCTACCATCCGAAAATGGTTTTAGGCTTGTAGCCTTTGGTGCAACCAGACAAGTTGCTAAGCCCCAAATAAGACTGCTATCAGTAGAACTCATCTAATTCTTCTATGTTTGGTTATAAAAATAAAAAAAAATAAAAAATCTAATTCTTCTATGTCTCTGTTTCCCTTTGGCTAGACCCTTTTGGTGTGCAACCAGACCAGGCCTGTTATGTTCCAGCTAATTAGCTTTCACACTCATAGAACATTCCAATTTTGAATGTCTGATTTGTCCAGAGAATGAGTTAGCTGGCCAACTTGCAAATTTCCATATGTATTTACTTCCACATGAGCAAGATACCACCAATTCAATAATAACCATGAGTTTCATTAATTATATGATCCAGAGGTAGTTTTTACAAGTTAACTTTAACCCTAATCTTAATTTAACTTTGATTAAGGCAGGGATTACACTTGATGTTAGAGCAAATAAAAGGCACAGTTGGTCAAATCCAAAACGGCTAGGCAGTCCCATCAACTGGAGTTCTCAAAAGGGAGACTTTTGAGACCACTAAAATGCAAAAACAAAGGGAACTTTCAAGCCACAAAGGCAAACATGAAGGCAGGCAGGCAGGCAGGCACTACAGAAAGTAACCCACCTGAAAAGTTAGCCTCATGGTGGAACCTGTATTAGCAAAAGCAACACACCTGAACCAACCTGAGGATATATTCACCTTCTTCCTTTGTCCAAGGTGGGATGGGAGGGAAGTGACGTTCCCCAAGAAATTTGGTCAGAAAAAGAAAGGTCAGAAAAAAGAAAAGCAAAAAAGAAAAAGAAAAAACGAATAATGGTAGCTAGTACCCCACCAATCATAGAAGTCTCACATGGCCATAGGGATAGTTTTTTTTTTTTGGGTCAAAAGGGATAGTTTTAGTTGCCAATGCCATATATACCACAAAAGTCTCCTACGAGATGATATGATCGATCATGAGACTGAAGAAAGAGAAAAAAGCTTGGTTTGGCGTACGTCTTTCATCTTTGAGAGCTTAATTAATGTTCCTCTATCCCAACCAAAGCCCAAATTTTATGGCTTTAGTATTAGTATATCCTGCCATATGCATGCATAGGTCGTTTTCCTAGCAATGTGCTGGCTAGTGTTTGGTACCTTGAACTTGATTATAATCGATCTGATCAATGGAAAGCTTCTGATAAATATATTAATGGAATTTTCACATAACTGTCGTGGTTCTTTTCTCTCTTTTATATATATATATATATATATATATATATTTATAGCATTAATGGTTCTTTTCTCTTGATGCTTGGCGAGACCAGAAAAAATTGAAGCCGAAAAATATTATGTGAGAAAAGAAGAGACATATAGTAACTATATGGAACCATTAATGCTGTGAAATGGTTCTTTAGGTTTTTAAATTAAAGTAATGAATAACAAAATTGAGAACTTTTATATGACAAAAATGAATAACTACACATGAATAGGTTGCTAATTATGTGATGCAAGCAATTATCCTAGTTCCTCATCATCCAAGTTATGACCCTTTGAGAATACACCAAAGATCTGAGCCAATTCAACTAACACCCTATTGGTAGTTATAGGTGTTATCTCATTCACTCTAGCATTTTTGTCTATCATATATCTTTGAAGAAAAAATTATACAATTTCACTTTTGCCTCTTCCACATCTCCTCCTTCTCTTTTCCTAGTATCTTTCATGACTTGTATTATATGTATAGGAGTGCTAATTTATGTTGGTGGATCGTGTGATGTTGAGTTATGGATATTACATTAAGTGGGTCGACATAAACATGACCCGTTTAGTTAATTGTGTTGAAATCCTAAACACAAACATGACATTTTAATAACAACAATGCGACCCATATCACCCATTTAATAATCGAAGCTCATCGAAATATATATTATAGATAGATATAAATATAGTATAGATGACAATACATAAGGTTTTTTTTCTTTTATTATCATAAGACAAATAAGGCTCTGTTTGGTATCATACTCAAAAAAGCAAATTCAAAAATTATGATTTATTTTAAAAACATGAATTTTCAAATAGTGTTTTAATATCTAAAAACTTGTTTGGTATTATATTTTAATGATCTAAAAAAATTGAAATTAAAATTAGAAAATCAGAAGACCTAAATTCCCAAATTGAAATTAACAAGAAAAGAAGAGAGATAGGAGAGAGGAAGAGAGAGACGGGAGAGTGAGGAGAGATAGAGACGAGAGAGGGAGGAGGGAGAGATGATAGTGGAAGGAGAGAGAAAGAGATGGGAGAGGGAGGAGATAGAACGCGTGTAGAGAAGAGAAAAAAAAAACTATAACATCTCACTTTTTTTGTTTTTAATAATGGGGTGTTTTGGAGTTATTTTTGAGTTTGAGTTTTTAAAAATGGGTTTATCAAATGAGTTTTTGTGGTTTGAACTTAAAATTTGTTTTTGAATTTATAAAATTGAATTCAAATAAGATACCAAAGAGGCCCCGAGTATCTTTGTGTTTTTACCTAAAGCAACATGGGAGCTGGTAGAGCTGGGAGGGTAAAAACATCATATCAAGAATTTCGGCACATCGATCATGCCACAAAGACCCAACACCGTTGCTCGTCAAACATGCCATGCACCCAAAAAAATAGCTATATCTTAGGGCCCTACCCTGGACACATGTCATGATCTGATTCTCCAACCCACTTGGCCCCCTCCTTTTAGTGCCTTCAACTCCATAATCATTCCCTTCAGTTTCAGTGTTTCACTCACTGGGGCTAGCTTTGCTATTCCTCATTGCTTTCTACTTGTACCACCAGTTCTTTGATAATTCGCAATTGCTCACAAAATATGAAGGTTTGAACCATGCACATTATGTTTAGGGTTTTTTTTTTATTTAAAAATATTGTAGTCACTAATTGATCTTATTTCATTCTCCACATAGATCTTCAACTGGGTTCATAAGAGGCTTCATCAAAGGGTCGTCAAGGGTCTTATTTTCTGAACTCTCTCTCTTCATATATCAAATTATTAAATTTTCACCTTTTAATTTGAGATTATTTTGATTGTTTATTCCAAGTTGAATGTACCAAATATTTGTCACTTTATTCATGGATTGCTTTAATTTATTTATTTTATTGGTTTCCTCAGATGGGTTTGCTGGGAATGTGAAAAAGAGTGAACTGGAAACCAATGACAAGGACACACAAGCATTTCTCAAACAAGTTGGCCTTGTTAATGTGGATGGGCTTGATGGTTGGAGAGATGGCATTTTAACTATAGGCACCTTTGGTTTCGACCCCCTAAAACCCTTTACCCACCAAAACGAATATTTCGTTCTGGAGAGCGAAGAAGACGATCAGGAAAGCCATGGATTTTCACACAGTGGTAATGATGATGATGATGATGATGATGATGATGATGAACATTATGATCATAGTGTTGAAGATGAAGAACTGAACCCTTTAATGTTTACAACATTTGAACACAGCTTTGAGGATATTGGGTCAAATTTTGATGCCATTGTTGAGAAACCAGCTGATGTGATCCTGACCGTTGATGGTGTTCCTCTTACTCCATTTGAGGGGTCCAGTGAAATCAGTACTAAACCTGATCAGAGTGCCAATGATCAGAACAAGAATAAGAAAGGTCAAAGAATTACACTGGCTGACTTGTTCCAGGCTGATGTTCCTGATGTTGGTCAACTGAAGCTTGACTCTGGCAAGGTCCAGCCAGAAATGGAGAAAAAAACGAATGCCAGAACAAGGAGTGGCCTAGCATTTGCCAAGAAACTCATCCCTCGCGTCAAAGATGATTCAAGTCCAATCAAAAATATGCAACGAGTGAGTAGTTAAATGCTTTATTTTTTTTATCTTTTATTCATCCCCAAGTCACCTTCTGTCATAAGCATATCATATCGGAACATGTTATGTATCAAACTGACAACATAAGAACACTCTAAATTCTAATCATTGTCTGAATGAGCAGTCTAAATTTATAATATCATATGTGATTGGGGTTGATATCGTGTGTGATGCACATTTCTTTTCCTAGTTAATTTAGGAAGGGCGCGCACTTATTAGCTAGTAATTTAATAACGGTACATTTTTGTAGTTTTAGTGAGGTATAATTACTGTGGAGAGAGTCATATCACTGTCATGGTCTTGTTTTCCATAGTTCACTGAATGAGTACCTAATCTGTAATGTCATAGCTGATGAGGAGGATGTTGAAGAGGAAGATCCATCCAGCTGAGCTTGAAGTCAAGATTCACAAATCAGATGGCCAGAAGCAGCCCAGTGCGGTAGAGCTCATCTCCAATGTCGAAAATGATGCTTATGAATCGGTTTCTTTGCTTCCAATTCAAGGTACATACCACTCTCTATCATTCAAAGACGGCATGTGTTTCCACACTAATAAAATCCAGCATTAATTAGATAATGACCCTCAATATACTAAAACTAGTATATATATGTACTTTTTTGTGGGTTAAATTTAAGTCTAAGAACACAAGGCTAACACAGAAGAACATTGAAAAATAGAAGGAATAGTGGATAATATAAAAGGGTCTAATTATCTTTTTCATTATAAAGCTCAAGTGCCATAGTGGAGCTAATTTGTCAAATCTTGATCCAATCATTGGGCAATTATATCCTAACCCATTAGCATGACCATGCTTGTAAAATATTGTTTCAGAGTGCTTTAACATTTTGGACCCAATAGTACTTTGATCTTCCAGCACTACATATTGCATGTCCTTTGATGTGCGACCTCATAACAAACTGTGGATGGCCAAATAATGCACTTAACAGTAGTATGTCAAGTTCTCTTCATGTGCCCCACCTGTTTTTTTTTTATGTGCATACCTGCAATGCCATATGAGATATATTTTAGAGACATACACTCCTAGATGCACTTACTAAAGTTGGATTTCTGCATTTTGAAAACTTCATTGCCCAAGAAAGAAAAGGAACACTCTATCAAGATCATACGTCGCTAAATTATGAATATGAACTATTAATTAGGTTGCTTAAATTCGTTATCTGAATTTACAGTCTGATAATATAAACATATATATAAAAACAACATAGGTCACATAAGAGAACTTTACTCCGTGATGTGCACTTTCCAAGTCAGATTTCTCACACAGCAAGCAAGCTATACCAGTGTTATGCACTTTCCATGTAATCATTTCGTACTGGTAATGGGTCCTCTTGTACAAAATTACATCAAGGATAAGTCCAATTAGGAAAGTTTTCATTTTACATCACATGTTCCCGATCACTTTTTATCATAAGGTGGTCATCCAACGGTTGTAGTTCTATCAATTCGAAACCATGTCTTGGGTTTTCTCATGTATGGGAATGTGAGCACAACCTCACTAGTATTCGTTTGCTCTCATCTTTTTGCAGGTGCCCCTTGTGTGCACTGAATCATGGCCTGGAGGTCTCCTGGAAATTAAAGGGTTTTTGTGATTGCTATAAAAATAACTATTTCAAGGACAATATGTTGATTAATTAGGGTTTTTTTTACGTGTATGTAACTGTTGTTGAACCATGTGATTCTGGCTTTGATCATCTGTAATTTTGTTAATTGTTTTTGGCTTTAGTTTTAATCAATATGATGCAAAGTTATTTTGTCGGATATATAGTCTATGATTGTGTCTTGGCATTTTGATGCATTACTATTTTAATTACCAAAATTATCCCAACACTAGCACGTACTTTGCAACAATAAACTTTGGCTCAATTTGTTTAGGATAAACCACTTTTTTTTGTAACAATTATTAATAATCACGTTATGTTTTGTTCTCTTTTTTTTTTTTTTTTTTTTTGGTTTCTTGTCTCATCAATCATATCTGATTTTCTACTTTCCCAATTTTTTTTTCCTCCTTTCGCGGCATGAATTAATGGTTTGGTTTTGTTTCACATCAAACGCTTTTGATGTGGATAATTGAAAGGATTAATTTTCATGTCCGATTACCTATAAAAACCAGCATTAATTTTCACTCTAAGCACCCTCTAGTTGGATCGAGGATGAGGCAGACCAGTTTGGCCCATCCCCAGGGGATTAATTCCACCGAAAGCCCATAGTACTAGAAAATTAATAAAACCCCACCATCAGCTATCATTTTCTACTGCTTCATCAAGTTTGTTTTTTCTTTGGTTGAGAAAACAAGCAGTTTAAATTAAGGGCATGTTTACGTATCAGTAATAGGAATGAGAGAAAAGGGAATGATTTCCATTACTGACTTCTCCTGCGTTTACTTGCAATCATGAATGAAAAAATAAGTGGGCCTCATCTCAAAATCCGTAATCACATTCCCTCAAAACTATGAATCAGATCAACTAGGGGGGAGTAGTCGATACGATTTCCATTCCTGTTTTCTCTTAATAACTTCCAAAAATACTCTTATCACTTTACCATAATTCTAAAATTAATTTGGATTTTGATTTATGCAAATTAATAAACAATAACAATGGGAATCAATCTCATTCCATTGCTAATTTCATATGTTTAGTAAACAGCTTAATGAGAATTATTCTTCGCATACCGATTCAGTAGTTCTCCGATTCCTAAATTATCTGATTCCTTAGTTTCTCCATTACTGATACGTAAACATGCCCTAAAAGAAAAGTAACCATTAGATTCTTCAACTGACAATCCTTTTAAGAAAATAGTGAATCCAAAAATAATATGAGGGGGAAGCCTTCTTTTTCCTCCAAGAATATAGGGGGTTAAATTAAAGTGCATCCAAAGATTGACTAATTAATACACCAATTTTCAAACAAACAAAAACAAAAAATTACTCTTTTGATCAATTGATTTTAGCTGCATATATAGCATAGCAGCCCCCAATCATAAAGGCAGGCTCTTTGACCCAAAAACAAAAAAAAGCAAAAAAATTGGCAGGCTCACACTAAATTTATACTAAAATCAAACAATTATGCCTGTGGTGGACACACAGCTGATTAATCTATATTGCAAGTAAAATAACTCCATGAGTGTATTTTTATGAATGATATGAAAAAGTTTGGGAAAAAAAACATTTTAAAATTAGGAGCCAACTTGGACCACGGAGAGAGAGAGAGAGAGAGAGAGAGAGGTGTTAAAGTTTGACAATAGCAATACAACAACATAGGGAATTAGAGAGAAAATTAAAGAACTTGGTTGGTGGGTCAATTTAATACTAAGTATGAATCTGGGTTGAGGCAAAATATTATATATATAGTTTTTTTTTTAGGTACAGAAAATATTATATATGGTTACTCAACTAGTTACTCAAAGAATAAAAGGTCAGCATATTGAGGACAGTTCAAGAGTAAGACAAGTTACTCAACTCAAAGAGGAGCTGTGCTTCAAAGCCCAACATCTTCTTCGTCTTCTCTCCTATGTAAGAAAAGAAGCATGACTTCTCTATCACTTTTTTGTTGATTTCCTCATCAAGCTTTTTACTTTGGTAACTTATGGATCAAATCTAGCTTTAAAGCTTCTGTCTTTTTTATTATTTTTGTTGGGTTTTCTCCATTTTTTTGGTTTGGTGTTGATGGGGTTTGACTTTGTGATGAACAGAGGCAGCTGCAGGAATGGCTTCAGATTCTCAAGTTTATCATTTCGATGAGGTGGCTAAGCACAACCACAAGAAAGATTGCTGGATCATAATCTCTGGAAAGGTCAGATTTGTAGTCTTTTTCTTTGTTTTCTTTTCCCCTTTGATTCTCATTTTATTGTAAATGTATTAATACCCGTGTATGTATCTGAATTAATTCAGTTTCTGGGTTGATTTGTGATTTGTGATATATGATTTATGATTTATCTGTTGGTTGAAGGCAAAGTCTTTTGCTGCCACCCGTTTTGCTATGTGTGAGAGTTACTTTAGCATTGAGTAGAGGAGTTTATAGATCTAATTGAAAGTATAAAGGGGAATTTAAACAAAAAGGAGGGAGGAAAAGGGAACGCATATCTTTAAAAGCTGCAGTGAATTAACATATCAGTGCAAAGGATGCCTGCTGCTGAACACTTCCAATATGCTGTTATGTTTGATAGGTTTAACTTTAATCATAGGTTGTTAAATGGTAATGTTGTTTGAAGGATTGAGTTGCACCTTGCGTTTTCTGTGTAGTTTGTGTGTGTATGATTGTTGCTTTGTTTTTTGGTGTTAACATAATTTAATCATCGGCAACATAAGTAGGATGGAATGGAGGAGAAGGGCTACAATACTAATTTGTACCGATTAAGTGTTGTATGTGATAGACATATTCAATGCATGACCACAGATAATTGCAGAATCAATTAGTTTCTTCGACTTATGAACACGAAACATTTTGAAAAGTGCTTAAGTTTGTTAATTGGGGTCTCTCTATGTCTGCTGGTCCTAAAGTAGTGGCGGCTAAGCAAGTGTTTAAATATGTTGTTTACATTAGCATGGTGCTCAATGTGCCATTGGGGAAAGTAGTTGGACTTAAGGCGTTTAATTATGAAGGTTTTTTTCTATTTGAAATAACCATTGACTCGCTAATTAAAGCAGACAATTGTAATCTCCAATGGTATATAAATAATTGTTACACTACAAAGCAACTTTCACGACTGCAGAACAATGAAATAAAATAGTATGTGCCATCACAATTGTATTCAGAGAACAGTAAACCAGGCCGCAGGTCATTGGGATTTCTGTTGAATTTCTCTGCTCTCTTTCCTAAATTTGTTTTACACCAAAAAAAGATTATAAAAGGATAAGGAAACCTGTTCCTGGTAGTGAATCTACTGACCTATGTTATATAAGCCTATTAATTTGCTTCCTACCTAGAAGGCCCCTCTCTTTATTGCTCTGTTGATCCTACACAAAATTGACAGATATTTTAGTAAAGTCTTCTATCTGGTAACTTAAATGGTTCCTTTTTTACTCAGATCCATTCATCTACTGCATTTATTTAGCAGCATTGCTGACTAATGTATCTTGAACAATTTTCCACAGGTTTATGATGTCACCCCTTTTTTGGAGGATCACCCTGGGGGCGATGAAGTGTTGCTATTAGCAGTTGGTAAGATTGTGCACTTCAGCTTAGCAATCTATCTTTTATCTTTGTGATTGTTACTGGTTCTAGAGTACGAGAACATTATGTGCGGTGAATAGAACTTTGGTTGAACATCTTGCAGAGAAAGATGCAACAGATGATTTTAATGATGTGGGCCACAGTGATTCTGCGAAGGAGCAGATGGAAAAATTTTATGTAGGCAAGGTTGACACATCCACCATACCAGAACAGCCAAATTACAAGCTTCCTGCTCAAACAACTCCTCCATCCGGGCAATCTTCTGGATTTGTGGTAAAGCTGTTACAGTTTCTGCTGCCCTTGTTGATCTTGGGGGCTGCATTTGCTCTGCAATACTACGGGAAGAAGAAGTAGTTCAATCATCCATCCGTATGGAACTTTAAACTGAGACCGAGACATTCTATCACTCAAGTGGTAATAATGGAATTTAAGTTATTACTTTGCTTTTTTGAATATGTTGTACTACCCTTTTTACATATCTGTATTTCTTGTGTGTGCTTGGAATTTATTGACTTGCCAAAGCAATGCTTCATCCTATTGCAGTGACCTTTGTAAAAGCATTTACCTCTTCACCTTTAATTTAGTTGTTGTTTCCTATACTTTGATTAAACAAATAGATCTTAGGTATGGTCATTGGATCAATGGAATAATTTGCCTCATTCTTGTTCTTGTGTCCATAGTTTAAATTTCTGATAATTTTTTGCCAACAAGCCCAAGGGTTTTCTTGTTGATGATAGCGACGATATTGATGATAGTGACGACCGTGACTGTTCGAGACCCATCAATCCAATCACCGTTCATGTTTTTTCTTTTTCTTATCAATGAATAGATCTCTTTACTTGTATGACTTAGATGTCCTCAAATGTTTTTTAGCTATTCTTGGATAGCAAGGCTATGGTAAAATAGCCAAAGTACTAATAAAAATGTTAAATGGCCTTGGTAATTCTAATTTTACCTCTCCTTTTGCCTTCCATCTCTGATATTTGCAACCACATGGAAACAACCATAAAATCAGAACTCAAGATTTGAGTTATATCTGGAATGTATAACCTCTCATTCACTCTCAAGTATTGGATATTGGAATTTACCAAGAAAAGAAAAAGGGCCTTGGGTCTTGGAATTGTTTGCTTCTTACCAAGAAAAGAGAAAGAGTGTTATTTATTGCTGTTGAACTGAACATTCATGGGCTTTCAGACTGTTTGGGAATTTCCAGTCCTAAGTTTGCTTTAGGGCTTTGGACCTCAGCAGCCCTTGTTGGTGTTCCAATTAAGAACAAAAATAAATAGAAAATGGGCTTATCAAAGTTCAAAGATTACATAAAGCAAATTCACTACACATTTGTCTTACCATGGTGGGATTTATGGCATAGGTGGCTTGGATGCCTCTTATATGGGAAGTTCTTGTTCAAATAAGTTTAACAGATTCTGCCTTTTTATTTTTAATTAGTTGCGACTCGTGGGAGAGGGATTCGAACTTGAGAACAGAGTTATCACTAGCTCAGAGCTAGTTGGTTAGCAGATCATGCCTTTAACTTTAAAAATGCCAGGGATCTTTTGTGTGTTTAGTAACAGAGAACAAAGATTTTTTTTCTCAGAAAAGATTTTATTTACTGCTTACTGTTTTAAAAAAAAGACTCGATCTAAAAGCATAATTGAATGATTATATTCGTAAAACTAAAAAACATGCTTATCTATCAACCTTCACCATCGCAATAAGACAGCCCAGCCATATATTATCAAATCAATGGAGAAGAGTAGAATCTTTCTGTTCAAATTGTACAATGCCAACACTGGAAAATTACAAGCACTTTTCCGTATGTTTTGTATGCAAGATTTGTGGGATATGCTTCATGATCAGGGTGGATTTGATATCATGAATAAGCAAGTTCACCAACTGAGCAATTAGCCAACAAATTATTCGTCACCGCCTCTAACATTGTCCTGCATCCTAATTAGCGTGGCGATTAGTGACTAAAGCCTCTCAACCATAAATCCAAACCGGTGCCGTACTCAATAATTACGCAAGAAAACATAGAAGTTGAACTCATGATTATATTAGTTCGTACAGATTATCGATTGATTTAGGTACTGATCACAAGTCCTAATCATCATTCAGCTCATAGATCAAATTAATCACATGCACGCTAGTACTAGTACTACCCTTTACATTTGTCTTACGCATTGCTTTGCAAAGCACATGAGGAGGATCATCACATATTTATTATCCAATGTTTTGAACCTTATGCAACTAATCATGTGCATTATGAGTTGATTTGATTTTAACAGAAAGCGAAGTTTAAATTATTTGGAAAATCCTCGTGACACAAGTTTTGTCCTTCCTTTTGATATAAACTTTCTATTTAAGTATGGTATAAAGCGACACACCAAAAAACTCTTGCGAGATTATATTACAAGCATCTCAATCGGACTGGAACACACATATTTCCATCTACCTAAAGGTGGTCCATACCCACTCTAAAAACCCAAAACTAATTAACAACGATGATTAATATAAACCCGACCCGTTAATTTAAAAATTAAAATTTCAACATAATAATATGCACATAAACCCGCATTCTTTTCTGTTTTATCTCTCAATTATTGGCAAGTGGGGCATTAATTATTGATTAAGGAATGGTAATTTATAAGTACCCAGAAGAAGTGACAAGTCAAACAAGCATCCTTCCATCCCATCCCATCCAAAACAGTGATTGGATTCAAACAAGAATTAAGCCAAGAAAACACATCACACGCATTTTATTTAATTTGCACATATGATTGTTCTTCCTCATCCAAACTTAGAAGGCATCCAAGCTGTTTTGTGTTTTTGTTTTCGCACAATCCAAGCCATTTTGTTTCATATGTTTATCTTTCTTTTCCAGTCAATATCTCTGTCTGGGAATTCAAAGCAAACATTAGTGGGAGATTCTTGCGGCTATGCTTAAACCAATTAATTAGCCTAATTATCTGTTGATTATAATTAGTTAATGCAGTGGTTAGGGTGGTCATTGTCGTTGATAGATCATTGTCGTTGGCTCTATATGTTCTCATCAACTGTCTTAATTGCACGAGCCAAATGAACGACAACAACTCATCATCATCGCAAACGTAAGGTGTCACTGTTTAATTTTCTTTTGCTCTCGACATTTTCCTGGGTTTAAGGCCCCAACCAGCTTTAAAATTTAGGTTGATTAGGCAAAGGCGAATTGCTTCTCAAATTGTTCATAGCATATCTTTGGCATCAAAGCATACAGCTGCATGATTGATTTCTTTTTATATATGGGGTAGATCTTGCTCCATTTGTCTAGCATATATCATGACGCCCACTTTTTGGATCAATGTTATAATAATTTGAACATTATAATTTACTTTGAATCCTTTAAAATTCCCAAATATAATCAAATACTCAAAACTTTTTTATGCTCCGATCAGTTATCCTCACTCTCTCACAATATGTATGATCTCATCGTTATATAATGAGTCATATATAATCGGTAGAATATACATGCACCTAACGAGAAAAATTTATCATATATAACCGGTACGCACAAAAATTTGTCAGCACATATAACTTTTTAGCTATGTGGTTGAGTGCTAGCAGTTGTGATATGAGTGAATTAATTAACTTAAAAACTTTTTTAATGGGGATATTTTAAGCATCAAGCAACATATTGTGTGTGTGCGTGTGTGAAGACCGTAGAATTGTTTGATGCAGGAAAACTAATTAATCCGTTATATTAAAATAATTATTTTATTAAGATTCTCTTTTCAAAGAAATTTCAGCGCAACAGTATCAGAAAGTGACCAGTTTCATTTTGCATACCAAGTTATCAACATTAATTAGCAGTCAATTTATTAGTGACGCCTGCTTAACCTATGGCTGTCCAGCAGCAGATGCTCTATGTGAATAAATAATCTATTAGTTTAGCCACATTTTCAATAATAATACTAATTAATCAGGCTTAATTAAATCAATTTGACACATAGTTGACGTGATCAATAAACTTGTCCGTTTCACATTAGGCCACGGCTTTTGATTAGTCTCCCGGTCCATAATTGATTTCAATATAACATTAGGGTAGTAATCTCGAGGTCAATCCCTTGTTATTAAAATTTAAAATGTTAATATGTAATGAACCGGACTATGTTGCTCAAATTATGCCAAATTGATAGGTCTAAAGGTCTAGGTCAAGTGTGAAAATGCATGTATGATATTATTCAAGGGAGCGATATTCGTTCATCATCGATGTGCCCGGCAAATTACAATAGTTGGATACAATTCAACTATTATATTCTTATTAAATCATTCATTAAATTATCATATAATTCGAGAGAGTCTTGTGTATGGTTATCTTTAATCGACATTGGAATACATATGTGAATCTCACTTTCAGTTGCAGCGGTATCACTTAAGAATTTATCTCCGCAATAATAGATCATCATTCACTATCCTTCGTCCAATAAGTGTTGATGGTTTTTTTCCAAATAAGTGGGAACAATTAGATTCAAGGGGGGTTCGTAGTGTTCTGTGAGTGTAGCAACCATTGGTGGGCCTTAGTCCACACATCACGATTTTGATGAACATAGACAAAGGCGAACAATCAACTTGTCTGCTTCCAATAGAGGGCTGAAGATTGTGTTTATGATCGAAAGCAAATCTCATTCATGACATCACGAAATGCATTAATTTTCAAGGGGCACACATAATTTCAGGCCAGGGAGAGAAATTGTTTGCTCATAACAGGTAAAGCTTGCTGCTTGTGGTAGAGATAGAGCAAGGTCTGGTACTCTGTACGATCTGGTCTTTATAGACTATATGGTCTGATTAATTTCTAACCCCATGAGAGTCCTAACATGTCACACTAATTAATAGGTCACAATTCCACATGCATGTGGAAGAAAACCAAAATGTACTAATATATATATATATAAGGGATTTTTAAGATAATTTTATTTATGGGACATCATTTAGGGTATCCTACGAATTTGTTTTTTCAATGATCCAAACCATCTATTTTTTAGGTCTTCATTCCTAGATCATCCTTACAAAAAAATTAGACAAATCGGAAACCGTTTAGACATCTAATTGTGTCCTATAAAATCAATGAACACGGTTCTTTAAGAAAGTACTAAAATTTCAATAATTTAATTGAGTGATCAAATGATATCGGATTCAAGTGATTTTTTGTAAAAATGATCTTTGAAATACATATAATTTAGAATAGGGAGACTTTGAAAAAAGACAAAGGAGAGAGAAATTTTTAAAAAGAAGCCAAAATGGACAAAATTGCCCTTATTTATTTTTTGATTTCCTAAAGAATCCTTTACATTTGCATGTCTTTGATTGGAAAGTTGAGAGGTTTTTTTGTCTTTTTTGAAAAAGTTTTGGCTTTTTCCAAAAGTGAATTTTTTTTTTTGACTAAAACCTAAATTTACTTTTAGAATATCGTTAATACATATATGTGTGTATAAATGTCCATCCATTGAAATACATATCAACAATTTGTAAGGGGTCAAAATCGCTTAAAGGGTTGTGGTCCTGGTGGACAAAATCAACATCAATTAAGGACACAAATTCATATAGCATAGGGGACTGCCCATCTCTCACATTTTTTTTTACATTGAAAAGAAATTAAATTAAGGGTCATTATCATACATTGAACAATAATACTATGTGATTTAATTATGGTATTAAGTCTATTGACTCATTAACGAGAAGAAGTCATCAACCTAATATGACTACAACATATTCAACAAGTCAGTCCTCTATGCATTACGTTCATAATTCAGTCAAAAAAGTCATTAGCCATAAAAATTCAAATTCTTTTTTAAGTACAATAATTAAGTTTTTTTATATAGAAATTCTAGGATTGCATTCATAATTCAGCCAAAAAAATACCAATACAAACTAGCCACAAATTGCCATTACAATAATAGAGATGTGAAAGCTCACAAAAGGATAGGTGAAAACTACATAGAGAATCCAAAGAGTCTCAATGACTTATTCTGAACATAAAGAAACCACAAAAAAGATGGTGGTGGAGATCCGACGCTGGAATGGAAGTGGAGATCCGACACCAAAACGCAGCCACCAATGATAGTTGGAGGAAAACCATATAATTTTATATATATATATATATATGATATTCTAACTATATGATTTTTATTTTTATTTTTTAATTTTGGTTTTAAGTTGCTTAGAAATATACAAGTGTAGAGTTAAATCTATTATCTTTTTAATGAATCGGATAATGAATTAATGGTCAAAATTTAACGTCCTATCATTGAGAAATATCATTTACGTACAAATGGTTCCCTCCTAGATACCAAGTTTTGCTATTAGTTGTTTAAAATATTTTTAATTTGCCACAACAATTTAAAAAGAAAAATGTTGTTAATTCGCTTCGAACTCTCTCACATAATATGAGACCGGCGTATAATATTCAAAGATACATGACATATCCATGATCCATTATTGCTAGTTTGGTTTGAATTTGGAGCGCTTATGGAATACAGCACAGGATTAGTTAATTAATCAACTCCTATGACATCTTCTTGGTTGCAAATTAAGGTGCATAAATGCATGCATGAAAATGCAGGTTTAAGGAAAGTAAAACTTGTATTAATTTTAACCATATACATACATTAATAAAAGACACTTTGAACCGTATCTTGGCATACAAGATACACAGTGACAGAGCAAGATTACATGACCAACAAAGTAAAAGGGTATACGATTTTTTACCAAACCATTAACCAGTTACCAACCCCTGCACGAACCTTTTCTTTTTCTTTTTTTATCCCTACTTCTATTAAACTTCACTGAGTGTGAGCTGAGCTGGGCTTAACCTACTGCGCCTCGGGCGCACCTTAGCAACCAAAGGCTTGGCCATCTCACACGACAGCCTTAGCACCTCAGACAAGTCCACGGCATTCTCATCCAACGGTAGCCATTCATACTCGTGTAAAAGCGAAGCCACCCAGTACGTGACAGTTGTCAACCCCAGAGCCTTCCCCGGGCAAGTCCGCCTACCCGAACCGAACGGCGCGAGCCTCAGATCCGACCCGAAAACCGAAAACTCCATCTCCCCATCACGGGCCACGAATCTGTCGGGCTTGAACTCTAGTGGGTCCACCCAGACCTCCGGGTCCCTCGAGATGGCCCACATGTTTACCATGGCTGTGGTCCCTTTAGGCACATGATACCCATCAATCGTTGTATCAGTGATGGCGAGGCGGGCCCAGGATAAAAGTGGGCCAGGAGGGTGCAGCCTCAGGACCTCTTTCACCACAGCCGCCAGATACACCAACTCAGAGATATCAGACTCGTTGACGGCTCGAGACCTTCCCACCACTTTGTCAAGCTCGTCGTGGACCGTCGATTGCACATCAGGATGAAGCACCATCCTCGCCATGATCCACTCGATCAGAACCGCCACGGTGTCCGTCCCTCTAAATATCATTTCCTGCACATATAAAACGACAGCGTTTTGATTACTAACTAACAAGAAGAAGATTTTAATTAAAAATCTGAGTGACAGCAAGAGACTGATTTCAATGCTTTGCTTACCCAGAGGACGGCAATCATATCGGAGTCGGTCAATTTATCGGGTCCTTGGAGCGAAAGCAAGACGTCAACAAAGTCAGGAGCCTTTTCGTCTTTTCCGGCTTCGACGTCGGTTCGGTGTTCAGAAATGATTCGGGAGACGAACCGGTTCACTCTGGGGACGAGATTGGAGCATCTGAACCGGATTTTTTGGGCATCAAAATCAGCCAACCAAGGAAGATGATCGGACCAATTTAACATACCCAACAAATCGTACCCTTCATCGACCAACCCTTTGAGCTCTTCGACCTCATTGTTCATGGACGCCCCAAATTCAAGCTCGTATTTTCGCCCAAAAACAGAGCACATCATGTTGTTCAGCGAAGCCCTCTTGACCACTTCACGAATGGCCAGTTTCTCCTTGTGGGTCCCAAACATTGCCACCATTTGAGAAGCTAGCTCGCGCCGCTGGACCTCGGAGTTCTTGATTTGCTTGGGGGAGAAGAGATGGGCGGCGGAAATTCGACGCAGGGTGCGCCAGTAGACGCCGTACGGAGCGAACCCGATGGCCCGGTTGAACATCAGGCTGTAGGCGGACTCTTTGACAGGCCGGTCGGCGAAGACGGAGCTGTTGAGAATCTCACGTGCCACGTCGGGGTGGCAGGTGACGACGACTCTGGTTTGGCCGAGGGAGAAGGCCATGAGGCGTTTGGCGTTGCAGGAGCGGGCCATGGCGGCGATTTTGCGGTGGGCCAGGGAGGTCATGAGGGCCATGCTGCCGATGAGAGGCAGGCCTCTGGGGCCAGGAATTACGGGCTTGGTTTTTGAAGATTTTAGCAGCAATGGAATGATGTTTTTGAAGTTGCGACCCCAAGCTGGGCCACCAGGGTGAGACCAGTAGATGAAGGTCATGGCAAGGCATGTTAGAGCTACGAGCAGAAGCGTGCATGCAATGCTTTCTGCAGAGAAGGCTCGGAATGATTTGGAGGCTAGGGCAAAAACCCAGAGGTTTTCAATGTCTGTTTTCATGGCGGAGAGTGGAGAGAGAGTGGGTTTTGGTTTGGAAATTAGTGAGGGAGAGAGAGAGAGAGAGAGAGAGAGAGAGAGAGAGGTGGGTTTTGAGTTTGAACCAAAAATAAGCTGAAGAATGGGGCAATATATAGGGGAAGATATGAGATACGGTGCATAGATTTTTGCTAGCTTGCGCTACAAAAGAAACCCAAACAAAAACAATATAAAAAAGAAAAAGAAAAATACAAAAGAAATTGGGAAAATTGGAAAAGAAAACCGTTATACTCAAGACTCACAATAGTGTTGGGGGCGTATAACTGAAACAACTTTGTATTTTTCATTTTCTTTTAACCTTTTTTTTAATTTTTTTATAGATGCGCCGCCAGATGTGCACGAAGTGTGGATTGGGGGCGGGGGCGGGGGTATGATTGTCATTTCAGTTCTGTATTGTCGAATACGATTGGCAGAAGTTGCAAATTGAAGGGCGTCTTCAGAGTAAATTTAACTATATGCTAAATTGAAAATAAATAAAAAATGTTTAAAAAAGTACAGGAATCTTAGATTGATTGGGTTGGGAAGAGATATATATATATATATATATATATATATAGACACAGATGTGTCCGAATGTACGAAGTAGTTATGTGCTGAAGTCGACCCTAAACACTGTTTTAAAACCCATTTCACCATAAATTAGTTAACATAGCATTATCCTCCCACAATATAATTTTGATTTATTTGAAAATTTATGCATAATGGGGCTTTAAACGACCAATTTGATATTATAAGAACTTCCATGTTTTCATTATGCACTCGTTCTCTTGTTTTTGTCCCTTCAATTTCCTCGGGTAGTACAAGTACAAACATGAGAATGAAAAACTACGTAACAGAACTTATATATGGTACTATATGCAATACAATAACAATAAATTGAAGCTATTGAACTGTATCATTACAAGTAAACGTGTTGTTCTATTCAATGGATGCAGTTGGTGGTAGCCAATGTCTAGATATTCCTCGTTTTAAGACTTTGATCTAATTTTACCCAGTTATCAATTTTTTATATATATATTTTACCATTTAAAATGTTTTAAAGTGTGTTTTAATTCAAATATTCGTGTGCTCTACGCCTCCCACGTCAACCCTTTTCATCCCATTTTTTGCGGTTTAATTTTTTGACCCCTCCGCTTGGAAATAATTAACCAAATGTAATGGAATTGTAAAAAGAATTCAAATTACACATTCGCGTCAATTGTATAGATTTAGAAAATTGAAATTAAAAAAAAAACCAAAGAAATAGAGCGTGATAAGAACTAGACATGACATGCGCAGCAGCGCAGGTGAGGCAGACATTTTGGCCGGGAGGCCTCGACAAGGGAAGCATGGCAGCCGTTATTTTCAGGTTGCGCGGTCGGACACGTGGCGGCGTTTGGCGGGACGTTGTTCGGCGAGGGCGTTTGGATGCACATGAAGGCCCATGCATGCATAGGAGGGAAAATCTTTGGTGAGACGGGCGCATGCAGCGAAACTCGTGGGATCTGATCCGATGCACCGTCTTTAGGCGTGTATGCGAAAAGAGAATGGCCTGACCTGATGATATCTCAGAGGTTCCTCGAGTTATGGTTCTCAGCTGTTTTTATTGACACGTGGCGGTTGCATGCGATATCCATGAATCACCTTGACCACGACAGCTCCTACCCACGTTCCAAAGCTCCTCTGCGTATTTTGGAACTTGGAAATCGATACGCACAACAAAAAAAGACATAATATTAATATTGTTTGTTTGATGTGTATATATAAACAAAACAAAAATAAAAAGAGAAGAAAATTGCATCTTCAAATGTTTATATACGATTCAAAAAAACATGAAAGGCAAGATAACCTTTGAGACATTAACGTCAAAAATGTAGACTCTGATGACTTGAACTGATCTTTCTATTCTACAGTACGAATATGTGTATTACGTACGACGTACGAACAATGACAAATGAACAAAAGAATTAGACCGTATTTTGAGTGAAATGCGTCATTCGATGAGTTATTATGATCCAACAAGTGTGGTATTTTCATATGTTTGTATTGAATACGAGTTCATTACATGTTTGAATCGGAATTAAAGTATCTTTTTTAATTAGAATTTAACGTGGTAGCACTTGCATATCTACTACATTAGAATTTTTCATACTTCAAGACGTCTGTGAAAATGTGTCAAACCTAACTGATATTTTAAATTCACTAAGAACTCGAAAATCTACATTTACGCACTAAATTTTAACGGAGTCAACATTAGGGTACAAAAAATTGGCAAACTTAAAATATAGGATTAAAGTGGAAAATTGTACAAATTATAGGGACCAACAATGTGATTTGGTCGTCTTTCAAATTGTAAGCAAGCATGCAGTCAAAAGAAAGACTTGCGAGGGACGCAGACCTGACTAGATTCAAGTCAAGACACAATAGGTAGCGTATTTTCCTTTTATCGTTATTTTTTATTTTATTTTATTTCTGGTTAACTGGTATATGGAGGCATCAATTAGTTTAATGTAAATTTGCCCATGGTTTGGTGATGAGAAGATGGACTCACCATGAATCCATGACCATCATTACAATTTAAATATTTGCACGTGTTGCACTAAAGTAAAACCGTGGACTCACTCACCCACTATGGTCATCTCCAGCTATGGGCTATATCCCAAATATAGCCATAAAATAATACAAAACTCATCTCCAGCCATGGGCTAAATAAAATTTTGGCCCTCCAACCGGGCCAAATGTAGCCCAGCTTTGGCCTAGGCCAAATTCATAGTGGGCCCCATCATGTGCTTTTCAACCACCAAACATTAAAGCACTCCCCACTTCCCTTTATCAAAATAATAAAATATGAAGGACCCTAAAATATAGCCATGCATGGCTGGAGATAAAAAAATTTAGCCTTGCACTATTCTTTAAAAAATTAATATTTTGGGGGGCTAAATTTTTAGCCCCGGACTACATTTAGTCATATGGCTAGAGATGGCCTAAGCTAAGCTAAGCTAAGCTATAATTTTTCTTCTTCCTTTTTAAAACAAAAAAACAAAAAAAGAAAGAAAGAAAAGATTTCGTAACTTTTTTAATAACATTCAAATATTGGCTGGATAATTTTTCTTTTAATCTCCATACTTAATCAATATGCTTAGGTAAGCTTATCGGGGAGTTGGTTGATCTCTGTCAAACACTACCACAATTCTTGGGACTTAAGCAAGAAGAAAACACGGATAAAAAACCTTAAAAATTGCAAAAGAATATTTTAATTTCGAAAAGGGGATATGTAATCTAAGCGTGACTATAATTAATCCTTTTTTCTTATTTTTTTCTAATGTGAAAAGTAAGTTTAATAATCCAAACTCCCATTAGGGTTTGAATATTACAAAGTGTGAAGACTATAACAGCAAATCAAATATGCGTATACGCATCTTGTGGTTACCTCTTTGTAGGTCACCACCAAACTTCAAGGAAATTTCCCACGCGCAAATTTTCCAAAACCCTACAAGACAATTGCACCATGGCATTCAAACCTTACTATATATATATGTTTGAATTTGATAATATAACCGGAAGCTGACGTGGCATGCAAAGACCAGAGACGAAATTGCAGTGAAAGAACGTAGAAAATGATGAGCTAAACAATAAAATATTAGTGGCATTACTATTTGTAGAACAAACCAGCTCATAATACAAACACTTAATATTTTCTTAATGTTCCGGTCGGATGCCGATGATTACTAGGTAATCAAGATATCCCATGCAACTTCCAACTTGTACATATTTTTATGTTTCGAAAACGAGAGACGGAAACGAAATTAATTGAACGCCATATGCACGGAAGAAAGAATCTGACCCTATAATACTATAATCGCATTATTTTTCTTAAACAAATTGTTACCATATGATTATTTACGTGGTGGACTAAACAAAATTTGTAGCTAGAGAAAGGAATTGGTCGTGGTCTAATCAAGCGGAGATTGCTAAGTGATTAAGATATGCCCATTGCATGGTTTTATATTTGAAGCAAATGCAAATCCATGGCATTTCGATGAAACCTATGCATTTATCTTAGGTCTTCACGAGAATATGGTTAAGGATTGGGCATGTTGTGCACATATGTTAGTGTTTTACGTTAACTTGTGTATTAATATATCCAAAACCAATTAGCTGAGTCCAACTTTGTTGGAAGTCTTCTCTTCATTTAACCTTTGTTCACGAACCTACATGGAAGTTTGAGCACATGGTGTTTATACTTTGGTTGAATGAGTTTCACATATTACGTACTATATTACAATATTCCAACATGACAAATACCATGTTTGAAACTTTGTAATCGACTAAAAAAGGCTCAAATGGTATAATCCCTCCGTCAACCCAGAATAAAAAGAATGATCTCATAATTCTTGGTTTGTAAATATATGTTGTCAGGTGTTCCGTTATTTTCAGTCCAATATAATTCATTCGCATCAAGGGTAGTTGAGGCTTAGACACTCCAACTTTGCTTTTGAAAATCTTAAAGTTGTTGACAAATGAAAATTACTTTGCATTCCTTGAAAACAAATCATTAAAGAGTGAAGAAAAAAACCTCAGTTTAAAGATTTGGATGATTTGATTACCCTAATCTTAGAAAGCAAGGTCAAATGAACAAAGAAGTAAGTTAGTGGGCTGGCTGCGATGGTGAGGACCTAACCCACTTGGTTTTAAACAACTCCCAAGATGATTGGATTGGATTCGATGCTATAATCTAACTGGGTGAAGTTCCATTTTGACTGGCTTGGGTGGGGGTGGGGGAGGTCTCAAGATTCTTGACCTTTATATTTTCATTATTATTTTTTTCCTTTTCAAAAACTTGAATCTTTGAATAATGGAAAATATGTTCAACTTCGGTCCGTGGTCCTTCAAGGAGGCCTTCTTTCTCGTGGGGTTCTTGAGGCATAAATTGATGATATATGACTCTTGCAAACTCCACTTTCTTTTGACTGCAAAAAGTTGAACAGAGGTAACTGAGAAGTTGAGTTGGGTCCTACATGTAGATTTGCTTGTTCTCATCAAATATCACTTGAAAATATTCCAAGTCACTGACTCACTGTGCTCTCACTGTGCTTGTGTTGCCTATCTTCATTGATCTATCTATCCTCTTTTGAATTTGTCTACAAAGATGGCAAAAATTATGTTGCCAAATGTCAATTATACTTCCCATAAATGAACCATATTTATGTTTTTTTAGGCCATAAATTTGAACTTCAACATGCATGCCAAAGTTTTTTGCACGATGGATCAATGAGAATGGCCTATTTTGCACAAATTCATTTGTTTGGTGTCCCCTAAAGTTGATAACGAGCGATGTGTAAACAACACAATATCTTAACTTCAAATTTCATACACGACGACACTTATTGAATAAATAAGTAAAACGAGGGAGAGAGTGGACCAAACGATGGTATTGGAAATATTGGAATGCTATATATTTAATCAATCAAACACACTAATTAACACAGATAGCTTAGCCCAGCAGGCAACACAGAGAAATATTTATGGAGGATGCTTACTTTAATGGAGGACCAACTTTATGAAATTCTAAGGCATAACCAAAGTGTGCAACTAATCAGATAAACAACAAAGCATAATCTTGACCTCATATTCTCGATTTCCTTTGTCCAGATTAGATTCGTGATGTGCAAATACTTGTTTATAATTTCAAGCACCTCATAGGCTTACACAACTTGCACATACTCAATATTCACAAACTTTATTTTCCAAAATCCAATAGTAGTCCTTCTCTCTACTGTTTCCTTTTCCAATTTTTTTACTTCTTGAAGTCTGGTTGGTGCCACACAACCCAAAAGTACCGTCTCAAAGATCTAACACCAAACTGCACGCATATGCCACCCACGTACGCGTACTTACAAAAAAAAATATATGGCATATCAACTTTAATCGAGACATTGCATGAATCAACAGGAACGATTTGAGGGTTTTGTATTTTTATATATATCATGATCATCATAGATGATGATTACAGGAGTTGTGTTTGGCTGCATTGGAATCATATCTTGGCTTAGATTATCAAAACTAATCATGGAGGGGATATTATGCTTTTTTTTTGTTTTTTTACTAAGATACTCAGATCAACATTGTCGAACAAGTGTAATGATGCTTATTGTTTAACAACTAAACCCAAACATTTGTATTTACTTTCTTCTCCTCTTCCTCTCCTTTTGAGGTTACTATGAAATGAAATCCCATTTTCAGCCCCCACCCCCAAAAAAAACAAGAAGAAAATGCCCAAGATTTTTCTGATCATGAATCTTAGTTGAAGTGGAGGCCAACCATGCAATGAAAGGTGAATTATAGATTCAAGAATTTTGTCTTGTGTGGTGATTGTAAATCATTGTTTCACAAAGCGCCAATTATGAGGCTTGCACAAAATAAGAGTTGTTAGTCGTTTATGCATGTCGATAACAGATTAGTCGTTTATACATGCCAATAACAGAAACTGTCATTTCTTTTTTCAAAGATTAACGATTTCATTCGTAAATAATAATTTTTATATTATTTTATCAAATAACATTCCCCAACGACTTTGTAAGGTGCCCTTTGGCAGCGCAAAGGTTTTTTTGTTGTTTATGATGCTTGATGACTCAAATAATTAGGTGTAATATCTGGTGCTTAAAAATACCAATTTCTGGTTGTGGAGGTAGGGGTGGACTAGAAGAAGGGGTAAAGAGTAAAGACCACGCCTAGTGGAATCTTGATTTATATATTGAAGATTGGTTTTAAGATTTCTGTCTATTCTTAGACTATGGCCTGAACAAATAAAGAAAGAAAATCCAGTCTTCCATTTGTAGAGTTCATACGAATATGATACGACGATTCACCAACCTTCTTGGCATCTTGCTGCTGTTTAAAAAACACCCACTGGCAGTATAATCCAATGAAATTTCCCATCAATTTCCACACACAAAATATACAAATTTCTAGCTTATAGATAATTTGTATCAATATCAAAATGAACCAAGACGACCCTTGGAAACATATTCATTACAAACATAAGTGATTTTTTTAAAATTTATCACAAAGACGTCTAAATTTAGTGGTACTTCACTTCCCAACATTGCAAGATGTTCGAATCATCCTTATTATTATATTTTTATAAAATAAATAAAATAGAAGAGAACTCTAAGATCCAGTTTTTTGTCTTAAATTAGCACTAAACTAGTTTGTGATCAAGGTGGTGCGCTAGTCTATTTTACTATTCAGAGAATACCTTCAAGCCGTCCACAATGAAAAGTGTACAACAATTGGATTATAATTAAACAAGTTTAAACCTTTATTAGCTGGAAATTAGCTAGAAAGAGCTGAGTTGACTACGAAGTCAAATCCAAATAAAAACAAACAAGGTCAATATCGAATGTCATTTGTGCTTAACTTTGGTTATGGAAGTTTGTTAGCACGTTCAAGTCTAGGAGGTAGGTAAAAGCCTTTTGCTAAAAGGGCAGTCACATCTTCTACTTACACTACCCCATTAATATCATACAAAGTGAAAGCGAAATGTACTAATCTGCAATTTGGCAAGTGATTGACACTTTTTTTTAATCATAAATCAAATTTGTATGGTGAGAGCATATCCTTCGCCAGTTTCAACTTGTCAACCCTTGACCTTATATTTAGTAAATCATCCCCAAAACACCTTTCATAATGGATTATATATATTTTTTAATCAAGAGGAGTTCAGCATATACCTTCAAAGATGCTGTAATGTTAGAAGATTGAACCAGTTATTACTTGATTTTTTTTGCTTAAGAAACAGAGAGGAAAAGCCTGAAAAGAAAGTTGATACATTGTTTTTGTTTTTCTTAGTCAATTGTTGAGAGGGACAAAAACCAAAGGCCCATTTTAAAATGATGCTCTTCTTTCTGTTCTCTTCATGCTAATGGGCTTTTCATTGTCTTCCTGGTTTTGCTGTTGGCCCTTTGGAATGTTTTCGAATGTCACTATTGCCAGATGGTTTCTTGCACTAGGAAGATAAGGACATTCACACATACAGAAGCAATCAAGTGCTATAGAAAAGAGACATCAAGAGCAAATTAATGTTTTACAGCTGAAGGTGTACATAATGGTTAGTGAGACATCAAGATTCAGAGTAAAACAAACTGTTAAGTTTTGAAATTTAAAAAAAAAATCTTGTCCTACCTACTATCTTTCTGGCTATTGTATAGAATTTGGGTTGGCTGAATGCTGAGCCAGTTGAGAGACCCTTAGGATCAGCCCATCAATGTCGACTGGGAGAAGCAGTTTTCGCCATAGACACCCGGTGGAGATTACTTCTGGTGGTTGAACAATCGTAGTCATCTCATTGTTTCTATGCAACATTCCAAATACTGTCACAGAGCTGCCTTCTTGTACATACCTGCCAAAACTCATGCAAATCTGCAGTACATAAGCTCTTAAGAAGCTCAGGGCTACGAAAAAAAAGAAATTTAACATTCTAATGTATAATTAGGTTACCCTTCCTCCAGACGTAGTAGACGGGATTCAGTCGAGAGATTTCTCTCACTTAACCATTTCCTCAAGTGAGGGGAGAGGAGTCTACATCTTTTAGTGTTGACAAGTTTGCTCTCAACGACCAGTGGAATAACTTTACAACCAGAACCAGCTTTGACAGTAGCTCTAAGACCAGACTTCTGATCGGTTAAGTAAAAGTCTGTGGAGAATCTCTGTCAGGTGGAAGGCCGAAGCAGAAGAAAAAAAATTATAATTCCAAATAGACAGATATTTTCTATTTTTCATGGTTCAAAAAATAGCATAGAGAAGCAAAAAACCAGATTTCTGGGGAAAGAGATCTGCACAGACAATATTATATATCTAGAGAAAGAAAAAAGTAGTAAGATGCATTTGGCTAGTTTATTTGAGATACCTAAAAGCATAATATACATGAAAAGTTTGATAGTAAAATGTGTATTATTGATACTACTTAGAAATTAAATATTGAAACTGATAAGAAGTCTGAAGTCAATTATAAGCCACACGCTTCTATCTTTCAACTTTTTCTACCATCCTCATATTTTTTTTTTTCCAATTATCAGACTATTGCAGGTACCAGGTGATGCTGAAAAAAACAGGAAGCAAATCCAAGCTAACAAAAGGAGCAGAGCCTGAGGCCTTCAAACCTCAGAATGTTTTAGAGCACAAACAAAATATTTAAGCATGTCCATGTAAAATAACCACAAGACAGGACAAATGAAAATCAGACAAAGCTACTAGATAGATGATAGGTAGCTCTACTCGAGAACAATGAGCAACTATGAGCTAAGATCTTTAGCCACAGGAGCTATGAGAAGAGCTATATGCACAGCGAAAAGAAGTAATTTGGATAAAGTTGTACGTGCTACAAGGGCAAAAGGAAGTCCAGAGTTGAAGTTCAAGATAATCAGAAGGATGTGGCAGAAAACAAAACCATCAACAAAGAAAAAAATTGGATCATCATTTTGAGTACAAAGAAGGCATTCCAATCCTACTAAAGTTAATTAACTGCACAAAATGGACTCAAAGTACGAATAAATATGGAAACATAACATTATCTATCTCATGAATGCAACCAACATATTTCATCTAGTTAGAAGGACAAGAAACAGTCTTTTCACTCATCTACAAGGCTACTGAAGAACATTTGTTTGAAAGGCTACAGAAGAACATAATACCTCACAATATGCTAAATGCCACTGGAAGCATGATCTATTGACATTCACTGGCTGTAGAGTTAATCCCCTATATTCATATAAAAGAGTAGACGCATAGATACATCCGGTAGCCTTTTCATATGAAGATTCCAGGGAGAGACTCTCACATGAAGCAATCTGAAATCATCAGAATAATAAATTAGGATCAGCCCCCCAACATGTTGATGGAAATTATAACCTACCAACAGAATAAATCACTTATTGACTGATGGATGAGAAACTGGAGGAAATAAGCAAGAAATGAGAAAGGTTAACCATAATGCAGTAGTCTACAAGTTTAGAGACCACCGTGTATCACATGCATTATCAGCTTGTTAAAACGTTGCGGAATTAGTTCATATGCATTAGTAATGTCATTCAAGATTTCACACAACATTCTCAATTAGTTCACATGTAGAAACTAAAAGATGAAATTGCGCCATCTGTTATCAGCATATAATTGCACGAAGTTCGAATAATCTAAGCTTTTTGATTGCTTGCCAAGCCTTGAATTTAGTTAAATGAGACCAAACACGTTTTCTGATTTCCACGGCTATAAAGTATTCTGAAGTAAGTTAATGAGCTTCATTCGAATTTTAGAACAATAACTGCTATTGATATTCTTTTTGTTTACTAATGCCAGAAACCCAACACAGGGCTTATTTTTTAAATTTCACATAATCTACCGTATATGCATTGATATTAAACCAATTGAAGTAAATAGTACATCATAGCACTGAAACAGAAATACTCAAGCTATCATTTTTCAGTGCCCTGCTTAATTGCACAAAGAATCAGATGACAGAAATAAGGTAAAAACAGCAAGGCTCCCAAAATTTCCTTCGTTTTCCTCCAATTTCTCAGCAACCAAACATAAATAGCCCAAACTACATCTACATAACACTCCAATAACACATTCCCACACGAAAACAAATCACTTCCAAATACGCCAAAAAACAAAACAAAAAAAAAATCAAAACAAACCTAGAACAGAAAAATAGCTAAAAGAGCTAGAAAAACAGTACCCCAGTGATCTTAACAAGCTGCCCGTGCTGAGCGAGACGAAGGTCAGACTCAGGAAGAGAGTTGAGGAACAAAAAGAATGCAGCTTTCTTCGCCCAGTGACGCTTGTTCCAGACAACGAAAGCAACAACAAGAGCAGAGAGCACGAGGAAGGAGATGAAGAAGAGGGCGTTGCGGACCACAATGAGGATGAAGATGGAGACCGAGAGGCCCAAGAAGAAGATGGGTACAAGAATGTAGAGGACCAGAGAAGGTATGGGCTTGAAGGCGCTGCTTTGGTGGTCTATCAGAGCTGCATTTGAGAGGTCGTTCATTACGACTATGGGCTGCTATGGCGTGTGCTCTTTCGCTAAAGCACCCACCTTTACTGAACCAGTAGCAGCAACAGCAGCACGGAGCGTGCTGGGGATAGGAGGGAGTGTAGCCAAGTGCCCGAGCGTTGAAACGCAATGCCGTTTGGAAACTTCGCACGAGTACGGTGCAGTTTCAGATCGAAGAGCCTATTGGCCAGTCCTGTGTTGACTTAAATGACTTTCACGTGAAACGACGCCGCCTGGTACGCGTACGGATGTTGTGTTTCTAACAAGCCAAAAACGGGTAATAAGAGAATGGAAAATATTAGAGGCACCAACTCTCTAATAGAGCGTGGGATCCGTTGTGCTGGCGGGTTCCACCTCTACTAGAGAGTTGGCACCCAAAGTTGGTGCCTCTAGCACCACCCAATAAGAATTAGGGGCTTCTATAACTCAACTGTTTAAGAGCATTCACACTTCGCACTCGAGATTTCGAGTATTTCAACTTAAATTGCTTTCATTTGTTGGGAAAATTTTGAGATCAATTTTGGGTTTCGCTTTGTTTCAATTTAGTCTTTAATTATGTCATTATGGTATGAGAAAAAAGTAGTATGAAGTATCATGATTTATGCAATTCTTGATTGTGTTGCACTATGGATACTTTGATGCCACCCCTCAATAAGTTAAATTATATGTTAATGTATTTATTTATTTGATTTTGGCTTTAACAGTTAATTAACATTAGAAGTTGATGCAGTGTAAAACTTGTGAGTGTGTGTGTAAATGGGCAAATTGGCAACAGAAATAGAACAAATTCACATATGTTAGAGGCTACATCAAAGTGTTCAGGGCTCAATGTTGAGCAGCTAGCATATATACCAACACCTACAAAACTCTAGTTGAGATTTGAATGCATAAATATGTGCGTGTGTGTGTGGCTTTGGGGCCTATACATAGGCACACATTTCTCATTCAAATCCTTGAAAGCCTTGCCTTTGCCGCTGTGGCTCTACCTCTCCCACATGATCCCCATAATTTTTTAGTCTCAGTCCTCGTTCAGATGCATTTGTAGGGTTTCTCAAAATCTAATGTGATTGGTGATGAATTGACACGCATGCCCTCTCTCTCTCTCTCGCTCTCTTGACTCCAATTAAGATGAACACATTAATTTTTCTGTTTTTCAAGACCAGAAATCCCACCACTGATAATCACTGCTAATTGACTCATCAAAGAAACCCTCAGAATTCAATCTGCCCCAGTCCTCTGTTGATGTCAAGGACCCATCTGCAGATTCAACCAAGCTCACAAGGTTTGGTTCATCTTCAAGCCCAAAATACTCTGCCTTTATGCTGCTGTCATCATCTGACAAAACCCCACGCCCTCCTTGCTCTGATTTTTCAAGTGACAGATGATTAAGCTTTACCTGATCAGATTCAGACCTAGCTGCATCTCCATTGTCTGATTCACCACAGCTCTGCCTCTCCTCCTCTGGCCTTTCCCTCATCAGATCATTCAGCTTCTGAAACTGTCACAAAAACACAAGACATATCTAATCAGATATATTGGTTCTGTTAATAAATACTAATATTGTATTTAACCCTATTAACAAAACAGAATGAACAATCAATTGGTTAATTAATTACCTGAATGACCAAGGCCTGCTTTTCTTTCTTCAAAGCTTCAAACTTTGATGCCAAGTTGTTGTAATTGGCTCTGAGTATGCTGTAGTCTCTTTCAAGCTGCTTGGACTTCCACCTAGCTCTCTTGTTCTGAAACCAAATTGCAACCTGTCTTGGCTGCAAACCCAGCTCCTTGGCCAATTGCATCTTCTTCCTTGGCTCAAGCCTTGACTCAGACTCAAATAAAGACTCCAATGACCTAATCTGTTCATCACTGAATCTCTTCTTGTTTTTGCTGCTCTTCCTCTTCACACTGCCAGCAGCTTCAAATGAGCTCATGCAGCTAAAACCCTCATGATCATCTTCTGCTGTGGGGCTAGAATATTCAATTTGGTCTAACATCATCTTTGATGGGATCTTCAAAGATTAATCAGCAGAAGTACTAATTGGGTCTTCAAATTTGGTGATGGTTGTTCCGGTAGGGAATGTTTTGGGAGTGTGTGCCTTCTTCTTGATATGCATGAATGGATTTGGCTCAAAAGCTAGCTTATGTGTGTTTATGTCATGGTTTTTGTTCTGTGTGTGTGACTTCTGATTGCTTCTTTATATCCAAAATCTATGGGCCTCCGATAGCGTATAGTGATTTCTCTCAGTGCATTAATAATTAAATAATTTTACCCTTTTTTTTCCTCTTCTTTTAACTTATTCATAATCCATATATTATTTGTGAATTAGGCTCTAGCTAGCTTAGGGTTATAGCCGAGCTGACTTGTTTATTTATTATCTTCATCTTGTGTGGTTTAATGCAGCACATTTTTGGTGATTTGTATATTCTTTTAAGATGTGATTTTAAAATGCCTACGTCTTTGTCATTGTGTAAACCACCGTACATCTTGCGTCTTCTCCTAATTAGCTATGTAGACTGTCGGCAATATGAACGTGTATCACGTTTTAATTCATTGAACCATCCGTCCTTGTTGATTTTATGATGTTACATAAATTCTTCCATGTTTGGTTTTGGTGTCTTATACTCCCAGGCCTAGGAGTAATCGATAGCTTATATATACATGGAGATATACCAATACTATGAGGTGCGGGACGGGACGCAATAGTGAATTCATGTGTTTTTCTTATTCTTCGGGTAGGCTGAAGTCCGTACGCCACCTTATTTAGTTATTTTTGACTTTATATTTTGTCTCAGTCTCTTTTAGGTATTTTATTGAACATCTTGCCCATATGATAGTCATAATTTTTATAAAAAAAAACATAAAAGAGCATTTGGCAATTTAATTGTAACAATAAAATTGGGTTGGTGTAATTTGTATAATCTCGCCTCACCTATGTATTAGTGGCTAGACACAAGTTTTTGTAACATCGGCTACTCAATTACTAAAGAGTAGGGACACCAACATTTTCATACATAACTTCAACAAGTGCTCAAATCTCTTAGGGAGAAAAAAAAACACGAAAAATATAGTGGTAGTAATGCCTATTTTAAGTGGGCATTTTAACATGTTATTATATTATTAGACTATCAATAAGACCATATTCAATTATGCGCTTAATTAATGATTTTGTTTACTATCAAACCGTAAAAAATATTAAGCTGTCTTATAAAAGAAATACCGTCATCACGTTTATCATGCCAAGTTTGTGTGTGATCAAAAAATTAATGAGCAATAGGTCTCCATCATTAAAACCAAGTTCCTACTTAATGATTCAATAAACCCTAATTGCTCCAAGGCTTCGGCTCAAGCAAGAGCAAAGCCATTAACAAATTTGACTCAAGCCATGAAAATGTTTTGATGAAGTCACTTTCGGAACGTGTCCAATTTTGATTCTCCTTCCCATACGATCAATTTACAGACCCCATCTTAACATTAAAAAAATCGCAGAGGATATTGTTTTAAACCAATGAACTTAGTTGCATCTCGACAGGTACCTGTCACCTGTCTTCCATCACCCAATCATCTCTCGCCACCTGCTCCCGGTCAAAACTTTGGTATCCCATTTTCTCTGGAGTTTCGGGTGATGGCTCGTTGACGTGGCAGAGATCTGACGGTTGTATGAAGAAAGCTCGATTTATAAAATCGACACGTGCCCTTGTCGTTGTACTGATTTCAAGCCAACTTAGAGTCGTGTATGTGGGGACAACTATTTCAGGTTGTCTGTCGTGCAGTCGGGCTTGCCACGTGGTCATTTTGCTCTTCTTCCTAGTAACTCTTCCAAGACCACAACATAATGTTGGTCCTTTTTAATCAGCAAAAGAAATATTGGTTCCTTTTTTAACAAGATTATTAAGATTTCTTAAGAGAGAATGCTATGAAAATAATTTCTTAGCAATGTTCTAGCATTTTATGTGATGATGTTCGTGCTTGTTTTCAAATTTGAATGTAATTGACAGTTTAACAACATAACATATTACCGTTTGTTTTTTTATGTTAAATAATTCAATTGTACATGGTGGGGACTTCGAAATTCATACTGATGCTTACAAAATTGTATAAGTTGGAGGAATGCATTAAAATACTGTGTGGGCCTTGCCTTGATGTAGGGTAAAGGGGATGTCCCCACGTTTCTTCCATGGTGTTGTTTATCTTTAGAGTTATTATTATTTTTAATATTTAAAATGTTTTGTTGACTATATTTTCCCTTATTCAACTGTGTTTAGGCGACAATTGGACGACGGAGATTGGATGCTGAATTTTTTAAATTACAATATTGTCATAGCTAGGCAGGAGGATCTTACTCGTTATCATATCAGAGGAAAGAAAAGTATGAACACTTTACTTTGTGCAAAGACATAGACCCATCACCATGAAGTCGTGAAATTAAATATAGTAAAAATCAATTGGAAAGAAAAAGAGAGATGGTAAGTGATGAAGATAGTGTGTGAAAATGACGCACGTTGTTGTTTTATTTGTACTAGGCATACTCATGGTCCTTGTTACTTGCTTAGCATTAGAATGTGAGCATTTTACTTAAAAATCGACTGATAACGAATGGAGATGATTAACTTTTATTTCTCATGTATAATATATAATACTCTCGTATTGAGAGTATGTTGTGATATTATAATAGAATGTGAATGTCTAACTCAAATTAATTAACAATGAATGGAAAGATTCATGGTCATCGTTTAAACCAATAATGCAATGCTTGTATTTTCTGATGCGGATTAATTCTTTCCCTTGGGTAAGTTTAGAGCAAAGGAATACGAGCAGAGGTGACCAAGACATTTAGCTGGTCCTCATGTTATACGAAAGGACAATTGGTGTGAAGAAGCTAGCACTTTTTCTTCATGCCACATTAGCAAAATAATGATTCAGTACTTGCAAAGCAACGTGGCGCCACAAGAGCGCAACACGGTGCACCTTGTTGGATCAAGCAGGTCTATTTTATTTTGGTATGTTGGCATCAAGAGGTTGGAGCATGAAGGGATTGAATTGCAGTCACAGTCATTGTGTCTGTCGCATATGGGAACGAAGGTTGGTGAAACAGTACTGTGAATGCATGTCAAATTCCAAAGAAGGTGGATGGAGTTGGTTAATTTCTGGAAGCCATGAAATTAAATGGACCTAGAAATGAGTGGTTCTGTTTGATGACAATTTGTAGCCAACAGAATATATAAGTTAGGGGCAAAGTTGTTATTAGCATTGGATATGACTTGGGAAAATTAGTGCAAAGAAGAAACAACTCACTGTTTTTTCTTACTTATCCAACATGAGAGTTGTCTTATATTGTCTTGTAATTTGGCTTTCTAGAACTTTGAACTAAACATTGATCTAAAGTATCACGAGGGAATGGAATCAAAATATAAATAGAGTCCAGGAGATAGTTTGAGAGTAAAAGACATCGATGATTCTCATTAGGCCAATTAACTTTTGATGCACAATTCTGTTGTCTGCATAATTGGACATAATGGTGCACTATACTCATTGACATGGAAGTTTCACTTCGGAGAGGAATTTTGGTGTCAAGCAATTTCTCTCTCTCTCTCTCTCTTAAAATGGTTGGTCATACGAGGAGTAAGATAGTCACAAAGTGCATTTCACCCGTGACAAGGAATTCTTGTGTCTATTTCACTCCCCATGTAAGTGTACAAAAGTGCATTCACTACTAAAAAAGGGCTCAAAAGGCACCAAGTGGTATCAGTCTCTTTTGCCTTCTTTATGGACCGAAAACAATGCCTATTGTAGTATTAGGGACTGTTATATATCAGTGTCTTTTAAGGCGGTCATCTATTGATAATATGTCAAAATCAATGCCTAATTTTTGCAATGGATCCCACATTTTTGTAATACCCAATACACGTTTATGTATTCTATTAAAGAACTACATCCATGCCTAATGCATTCCCTAGGAACTGGAAGGTGTATCAGTCCCTAATGATCATTCCTTTTATTTAATACACATTTATCTCTATTCAGATGCCCCATGGTATTATACCCATTACAAAACTTAGACCCACTAAAGGAAACAAAGAAGTTGTAGGCCAACTTGCTATTGAGGCAATTTAACGAGAATCATCATTTAGAAGCAACTCATAAAGTAGCACTAGTACAGATGCATGATGGGGTGACTAAAGGAAACAAAGCATTGTTGTGCAAATGAAAAAGGGTTGAAAGCTATATATATATGAGAAAATATAATGATTAGTGAATCTACAACATTGAAAATAATTACAAGGGTTCCTCAAAGAACCAGCGACTCACATCTGCCATCCAGATATATACAGCAGGGTCTTCCTCCATTCGCATAATCTGCCACTGGTCGCTAAGTTGATGTGTCTCTTGCAGAAAGTAGCGACCATCTGTCCAAAGCAAAGCTTCATTCTTTGTTATAAGTGCCAAACCTGAACAAGATTCCAAACACAACTCAGTGTGACAATATGCTTCAAAATTCACTTCACAGATTTCTAGTAGTGATTGTTTGTACCCAGAACATGGAAGTTCTTCCCGAGTCAATGTTGAAAAGCCCCAAAATGAACTACTGGGCCTGAAGACCTGAAGATGATAGTTGGGCATGAAGACTCGACAATACTTGTATGAACCACCAAGCCCAAAAACTTTTATACGAAATGGAACCAAGCCCAAATACATCCTTGCATTTCATGCACTGAGAAGGTTTTCCACCATCAAATTAAATTATGGTAAATTTAGTTTTGGATATGAATTTTTCATTGACTCTCTTCAACATCAATACCGGGCTACCAGCTACTCTCTGCAGTCACCATCATGGTCCACACAGTGAATGCTCTGTGGCCATTAATTCAAAGGAATTCAAAATCTTAATTTACTTTTTTTTTTTTTGCATGCCAAAGGAATTCAAAAGATGAAGAGCATGCAGTCAGTTTGTTGTTTGATCTCTAGTCTTTAGCGACTGATTAATTAATATATATATATATGTTAGTGATTAGTACAAAGTACGAGTATATATATATATAATTTTTTTCTCGATCCAGCCACCAAATTGACTTAAGTGCCAAAAAGCTTTCTCAAAAGCTCTCTCAACCTTTTCCTCCTTTTCAACCACTCCTACTCCCCCCCTACCTTTTCTCTTTCACACAGTCACACTGAGTCGCACAGAGCCACACAGAGTTACAGTGTGCCACAGACACAGCACGTGACAAGCATATGGCTTATCTATGGACGAAAGTGAGTATAGTAAACCCAGCTCCAGGTGGGTTGTGTGCTCACCTGTCCTTTTTACATATACATGTACATATATATGTACATTTTCAAGTTTTTGTATTATAATCGAAATTAACAATATGATGAGGGGGAATATTAGTATTAGTATAGGGTTTAGGGTTTTATATAGAATTTTGAAATGGAAATGGACAACCTGGCTTGAGATAGGGGGATTTGACATTTACGTGTTGTTTCTTTCTTGCTGAGCCTTTTCTTCTCTCTCTCTCTCTCTCTCAGTCACAGCTGCTTCTTAATTTACACAACTTTCAAGGCTTGTAAGAGCGTTGAAATCTGGAGCCAGTATCGTCCTCTCCGTTTGTCACTCTGATATGGATATGTATGTACAACAAATACACAACCACATTCAACATTGAAACAAAGAAAGAGAGAGAGAGAGAGAGGACATAAAAGAGGCTTAGGGTTTAGGGTTGAGCTTAATTTGGTGGTGAAGTTGTGCCTACTAGGCATGGCAGCACATCTTCCGGGCACCCTCTTTTAGATAAAACAAGGAGATCATCAGGATTCCAATTCTCGATTTTACTAATTAACTACATAACAATAATGTAATTGATTAACAAAGCTGAAAGCAATGTCCTGTACTTGTGTTTTTAACATTGAATTATTTTGCGAATGACATTATCACTTGAAACTTGCAAGGATAATAAAACTGAAATTTGGGCATAGACCTATGACCTAATCTAATACACTAATGGGGTAGGTAGGGTTTCCATTGACTTACATTAAAGCCTCCTTATATTATATGCAATTGTTTCTCTAGCTATAGGTTTATGATTGAAAGTAATTGTCCACCTAAAATTATGAGAAAAAGCCATAATACATGGCTTGAAGATGAACACGTGTGTTTAATTCAAAACTTTTACCCCAACAAGGCTGCTTTTACTGTTGAAAACTCATCTTGTGAGTCAAGTAGTTGTCCCCCAATTACATATTATTAATGCAATTATTACAACACAAAGCTCTTCAACTATTTGTGACATGAAAATTTACTTGTTTTTATTACAAGTCCAAACTTCTGCAAACCCAAGTTTTTGTTTTCTTTTCCCATAGCTAGCAGCAATGTCAAATGTGCCACAGTGTATGGTCTATTGGCTGCAAACACGCAGTACTCTTTTTGGCAGCCTCAAGTAAGACAGAAAAAAGGTTCATAAATTAACCTAGCTACCATCATTCCATCTCATCAATACACAAAAAAGCTTCTGATTTACCACCCCCTCAAAACCCTAGGAAAATAAAAATATACTCGTTTGACAACCTCTTCTCAATTCCTCTTGAATGTTTGAATGGTTTTGATTGTGACAGTAGAAAGGTAAAAAAATGTTAGCTAGATGGATGGGGTGAAAGCTAAAACGGGGTCGTTCACATTTTGACGCGCAAGGGAAACGGGAAGGGAATGGGAAAGGGAAGGGAAGGGACCCAGAAAAGTCGCCGAGGAATTGGGGGTTGGAAAGGTAAAAGGCTAGAAATGCCCGAAAGGCAAAGTGAAAATGAGAGAAGGGGACGCCTCTGCCCCATCTGTCGGTCATCGCCTCGAATTCCTCGCCCTGAGCCTGAGCTCTAAAGTGACACGCCAGCCGAGGGCCCCTCCTATTTCTTTATTTTTCACTTCATCAAAATAAAAGATTTAATGGATTTCACATAAAAGTGACAAAAGTATTAAATGGGGTTTCCATTATCGGGCAGCTCAATCACTCAACCACTCCTCTGACTCCCTTCATAGCCCCTCTCTTTGTTTTGATTCCCTTTTTCCTGTATATATATAAATAAATAAATAATTTTATTATTATTTTGGTGTACTTTTGATCATTGGACAATGATAGGATCCTACGGTCCAAGATGGGTCTTTGATCTCTAGGGTACACACAGAATTGTTATAAGTCTAAGTAGACTATTCACTATTATTATGTTCGATGACACAATCAAAGCATCATGCTCAAAATCAAATGGTGTGAGAGAGTTTTGCACTTTTTGGGGTACTAATTCTTATGGTCAAGGGTTGTACGAGGTGTTTACATCGATCAACGGTCATCTGCCAAATCGGACGGTCGATATACATCATATCAGTTTCATCCATCTAATCTAACTTTAATAATATACTACTGTGTATATATATATGTTTTCTTTTTCATGTAATTAAATATTTGTGACTGTGTGTGACTCTGGCTAGACACAGTAAACAGAGAGAGAGGGAGAGAGAGAGAGGGAGAGACAGAGGGTGCATGGGGTCGTGGTCATTTCTGGAAGTGAGAGAGAACACAGCTGGTAGGGTCGAGTCTGCACCAATGTTTTTGTCTTTTTATATCGCCTTTATGACTCTTGCTATTATAAATTTATAAGTTTATAACTCTCTCACCCCTCAACCCCATACCATAGTTACCATACACCCCCCCCATGATCATTATTCATTCACATTCATCATTCTCATCCTCCTCTCTCTCTCTCTCTCTCTCTCTCTCTCTCTCTCTCTCTCTCTCTCTCTAACCCCCCTTGAAGATAGGCGAGACTCTTGGGGGACAGAGAGATAAAAGAGATCAGAGAAAGCACACATAGTCCACATATATATAGAGACACGCATGATCGTCAAAATCATGGATTTTGAAGAAGAGGATAGATACATATGTGAAGCTTTAGCTTTTGAGGGGAATGTTGTCTGGCTCGAGGACACTTTTCCTTGATCTGTATTTCTTATAGATCAACCTATATATTTATATCTAGGTATACATATATATGGCTTTTGGTGAATTAGTGTCGTCGGACCAGGCTTCATTCCCCCCAATTTATGGCTTCCATTGACCTGTTGTTTTTCCACGGCAGAGGGCTTAATTCTTCACAGACTTAGAGGTTTGCCTTCTGTTTTATTTTTATGTTTTAGATGATTTGCTATTTTGGGTTCTTTCTTTGTTTTGTTTTGTTTCTGGGGTTATTTATTGGCAGTTTAAAATCATGGGTTTTTGTTTTTAGATCAATTAAGGTTGTTAGTTTTGTGCAGATTGGTGTAATGATGGAGTATTTGACTATTTTTGCCCCTTTTTCAGTTTCATAGACTGCATAAAAGGTTCATCATTGCTCTCCCTTTTCATTTATTTGTTTCGTTGTTCATGATCATAAAATTATGATGATGTTGTTTTGTCAGTCTAAGGCTCTAAGCGCTTTTTCCGCTTCATCATTATCCAGATTTACCTCATGATGCCTTCCAGTATCTGATCTGTCCGTTTCTGCCATTTTTCAGATCTGGCTTTTTTGGCTTTCTATTTAAACTTTGGTAAACATTCTCTCTTCTTTCTCACGTTCTAACTCTCTCTCTCTCTCTCTCTCTCTCTCTTAGGGTTTCGTAGGTCTAGATTTAGGCTATTATCTAAATGAATCTTTTAGAAAATAGCATAAGCCTTTGCTTAGGAGAACAAGCAAGGAAGTGACACCCTTTCTGACATTGTTTGAAATGCCTATTTTCATTTGTCAACAGTTTTCTATTGCTCTCAGTCAGTAATACTTTTCTCAGAGTGTTGATTAATAATAATGTTTAAAGATACATACATATATATGTATATATGATTGCTGTATTTCATTATTTTGCAGATCAGTTAATTATATTCTTGTTACTTTTGTTTATATGCCATGATGCTTCAGAGTTACCTTTCTTTTGGTCTTGATGATAATGTCCTTGCTGGACGTCTCTTTATAACTTGAACTTTGCTTCTTTCAAAATGTGATGAGCATATGACATGTACATTGCAGCACAAAGGACAACTATAACTTTGGGAAAGCGTGTGTGTCTGGTTGTCCAAAAGGAAGCCTGGTCACTTGCCTTTCCTTTGGTATCTTCTCAGTGGATATACCTATTGAAACCCTAATCTTGTTCATCTTGGATTTGCTGTGAAAGGCTTTGTGATTCTCAAAGCTTTTAGTCACTCACATTGTCTTTTACCCTCCTGACTTTTTGTCCCTTCATTATGGTTTTATTTGACTGACTGTGCTAGCTAGCTCAGAGTCATGGGGCTTAGAACACAGCCATTGCTGAAAACTAAAGGTATTGAAAATGCATATGCTAGACAAGAACAAGGAGCACTGTGGAGGTAATCTAGATGCCCCAAACAAGTTACAAACTACTAATTTGATCAAGTTCTTCTTAGAACTTTCTTAAGCTTAAGAGTTTAAGAATTCCCTTTGCACAATCCCAGAGTTCAATTTCTTCTCGAAGTCCATGTAATCTAGTGTTTTGTTGTCTCCCTGATATATTTATTCATTTTGGTTACATTGGAGTTCGGACTGGGTGCCATCATGCCACCACCACTGTAGTGGGAACCCATTGGCGTTATCTCCCTTCTTTACAAACTGTACATGTATTCTTCAAGGCTACTGATTAATCCCAGAGTTCAATTTCTTCTTAACTATTCTAGTGTTTTTTGTTATCTACATTCTTTAATTTCCTTCTTAGTTTTGATAACAAGGTTTTGGAACAAGTGTTGTCTTGGCCTCTAAGAACTTATAGTAATTAACATTCCTTATTCTAATTAATGTCAGCTCTCTTTCTGTCTCTCTCAAGCGCTCGCACACACACACACATTTAGATCAGCACATTCATCTTCAGATATTGCTTGATATTATATACATACAAGTGGTCTTCTTGTCTCTTTCTAGTTTTTTCACACTATTATTTTCCATGTCACATAACCCTGATTGCAAGAAAAGTCAATGTACGAAAAGCAGCTGGTTTGGAATCAAGGAAGAAATCTCATTTGCTAGCAATCAAACTCTTCCCCCTTGTGCTTTGATTTTTTCACTAATGTGGTAATTAAATCTAATTTCCTTGTTTAAATTGGAAGATGTGGGCACTCATGTTTTTTGTTTTTACCTTGTGCTTTTGTCCTCCTCTTCTTTAACCCCTCTTTAATTCATTGTTGTTAATATACAAAAGTTCCTTTTGGGAAATTGAATCTTTTTGACCTTTGCAAACATAAAAGTAAAAACTTTATTGCTTTGTTTGTGCCCATAATTGTCCACACACAGAGAAAGAGAAAGAGAAAGGGGTAGAGATAGAGATAGAGATAGAGATAGAGAGAAGAAAGATAGCTTTGGTCATGAATGGTGAACTCCAAGAAAAGCTTTTTGTGCATGGCCACAACTTTCAATGAATAATTGGTGTGATTGTTCCCACTTGACAAAGACTCTATTAATTAACTTAATTTAAACCCTTTTGAGGAGGACTTTGGATAATTGTTCTTGTAGCTAGCTAGCTAGCTATAGCTGTTAGATGGATGCATGGGAAATTTGAGCTACTTGGTCCTAGCAGATGGGAAGTTGTGGACCTCCTTTCCTTATAGCTCCATACTTAGGCACTGTACAGTTGTTTGAAGCCTATAGTAGACTACTGTAGGATCCAAGGCAACTTAATTTGGTTCCATAAGTTCCCTCATTAATTGGCAGGATTGACTAATAAGAATTGTGCTTTGTGCTTGCAGCTGCTGAGATTTCATTTGTTTCATTAATTCTTGTTGAGCTTTCATCTGTTGATTTCCCTTCATCTCTAGGCAAGTTTTTTTATTTTTTATTTTTTATATTTTTTATATTTTTGCCACTTAACTTTATATTGAAATGAGATCAAAATCAAGTAGTACAAATTAAAGGGAGCAGAAATGTTTTTCACTGTATCATCAATGTATCCATGTTAGTCAAATCTAAGACCTCTTCCAGTTATGTAGAGATAACTACCACTAAACTAAACACTAGTTGGTGTTTCTTTTCGGGTTTGATATTGTGATGATCGATCAGTGGCTTGATTTGGCTAGGTAGAGTGCATATACAAATGAAAATATCTGTAAGTTCTTTATTTTTAGTCTACTTCCTTTACAAAAGAGTAAGGCGGAAGTAAAAACTATTGCTGTGGAGATGAGGGGTAAATCAATGCTCTAACACCCACCAAAGATTCATTAGCCAAATCAGTAGTGGTTGCAAACTGTATACCCTTACGAGGCTACTGATCATTTGGACTTTAAATGTTTGGGCTACCGGTGCGCTGTTAATTAAGAACCGCGGCCAGCCCTTTGTAATTGGATCTTTAGGCCTAATTCCGCCAAAATTGTGCCTTTGTTCTTTCACACTCTAGGTTAAAATATGGCTATTTTTTATTTGTCATTCGCTAGGGAGGGAGAGGGGGCATAATTATATTGTGTTGTCGGATTGTCTTTTACATGAATCGAATCCTGGTGCACTTAGAGGGAGGAGGAGAGTTTGGTCTACTTTTCCACTGTGGTGCCACCCCATGAAGTCGAATCCTGGTGCACTTAGAGGGAGGAGGAGAGTTTGGTCTACTTTTCCACTGTGGTGCCACCCCATGTGCGTTAAACTTCAGCTATTAGCAAGAGCTTAATTTATGCTGTCGTCATCATTTTGGCCTCCTACCTAGACAACAAAATCTTCATTTTTAAAGCATGTTTTTTCCAATAGCATGAGGTAGGTCGCACACTTGTTTCACACACTTCAACCATAACATCCTTTCTTCTAATCTTCTTCTTTGGTTCTTTTTATTAATTTTTTTCCCCATCTATTGGGTTTCAAATGAATGTCTTATTGATTAATCAAACACTAAAAGCCTTATTACTTTGCCAAATTAATATTCATTTGTTAATTAGTGGGATTTCCAATTGGACCCAACAAGTTCCAAAACTACACGGATCAAGCTCAAACTAAACCTTTAGGCTCAGAGAAATGGGTCAAGCTAAGTTTGGGCTTGTAGGATGGATGCAATGCAAGGTCCAAATAATTATGTAATTATTGTTGGCAATAATATTTTTGCGTTTGGCTCCAAATATAATTTGGTTGGTTCAAATTAGAGAAGACCGATTCTCCACTAGCTAGCTAGCTAGTCGTAGTGCCAAGCAGGTGGAAATGGAACAGATCCATGTATAAGCTGCCTGCTTCAATGCATTGACCTCAATGACACAATATAATAATTATTTGAGGGTCAAAGGAAATTATGTTTCACGAAAGATATTCAGATACAAAGCAACCTCCCCCACTCCAGCAATAAAATGGAGAATAACATGTCAATTACATCTTCTTTTCTCTTTTGCTTTCTTCAAAAAAGCAACACTGAATCTGATGGCTCACTCCCCCACTTTGGCTGGTTTTTTTTTAATTTCTTCCATCCCCACTTTCTTGACTTTGCATCTTGTTAATCTATACCATATATTTTATGTCTCCTTGCTCATTTAGTTTAACAAACATAATCATGTATAGTATGTAATTGTATATAAGTTGGAAGAACATAACTTAGCGGGTAGTTCTACGACACTTTTTAATCATTTGGTACATATATTATATATATAATTAATTTAGTGTTTTATATATATATATATATATATATAATTGTATGGTTCTTTTAATGCTAATTGACTTGTGTGTAACTTAGTGGATACAATTTATACAGAAAAGAAAGAAAGAAAATGCTTTAAGTGGGTAGCATATTTTGTGACTTTTTAAATTCGACCATCGCTTATCAACGGGATATATAGTCTAGTGTAAAAGGGTCTTGAATTGCAGACTAGTGGTCTCAAGTTCGAATCCCTAAGGCACTTTGACCGTTTGTGTGAAAACCCCCCTCCCCATTGTGGTCTTAGGTTCAAATTATAAACTGTAGCTCTCTTAGAAAAAGAATTAATAATTGATCCACAGCCTCATATTCTTAGAAATATTCTAACAGAGATTTGTGAGTATTTCTCCTGAATCATTTTTCCTTTTTAGTACTACTTTCTTTTGTTCCGAAAAAATTGTGGGAGCTTAGCGTTGAAATATTCAAGAATGAAGAATTTTGGTATGTAGGAAGTATATATCTTGCGTATCAAAACATGCACTTGATGAGACAACCACAAAAAATATCTAAAGTTCTTGTCATGGTAAAAGAGTGCTTTACTTTTGGTCAAACATAGTAAAAGAGTGTATAATTCATTAATAACTCTTGGCTTACATGGTGACTAATGTGGTGGCTCACAGACTAGTTCGATTGGCTGAAATTTGATCTGAGGCGTTAATGTGGTATGGGAATCCTCCTGATATGATACATGATGTCTTAGCCGAAGATCGTATGTAATGGATTTTCCAATAATAAAACATCTTGGCATACCTAGGTCTTAATCGTTGTAAATTCATTAAAAAAAAAAATGTATCTTCTTCTTCTAAATTTTGAATTGAACCAAGTTGTGGAGACGACTTATGAGTATCGCCTGGTAAGACTTCTGTAGGCTGTTTGAAGGTGGAACCAACTGGAGAAAAGAGTGAGGCCATATATAATATTATGCGGTATACAGCACACACACGCTCCATGGAAAGTGAAGTCCAGCAACATATACGCATTCCTCTAATTCTAAACCAAAGAAAGGTTGGGGCCTACTGGAAAAAAAAAAAAAGGTATATATTTTTTAGAGCCGAAAGAGAGGACGACCAGTTTTTGTCATTCTTGTCCCCGATTTTATTATTCGACCAGTTATTGGAAGTAGATTTCCTATGAGAGGGTTTTGTGTTGTGTCCTGTGTGTGTCCTTGAACATATGTATATGTCAACATGGACATGTTCGAGTGCTGCCATTGGATGTTCCCAGAATTTGCCTTCCTGTAGACGACACCCCTCACTGTCGGTTTCTACTTGGGTGCTTCAAAACCCTAACTCCACCCACGTGTCTCTGCCTTCTTCCACTCACTGTCTACGTGTTTTAACTCCTCACACAATATCCGAATTATTCCTCTCCTTTCTAAAATCAAATCACAACAGAACAATTTTGGTTACTTCTGCCTAACTACTATTGGTGCAGTTTTTTATTCATCTTTTCAATGTTAAATCAAATGGCGTGTATGAAAAAATTATGAATTGGGGAAATCAAAAATATGAAAGAGAATGAATGTGATCAGCTACTACTAATCAATATAATTCCTAAATTTTCAGATATTTGATTACGAATTATAATGTGAAATTTACATAATTTTCTTTTATGTATGTGTCCGTAAACAAAAAAAATAAACACAAAACAGTAATAACATAAAAATTCTAACATCCTTTATTCAAATCCCTTCTTTTCCAAAATCGTTTATATCATCCGTAACATAATTTAGAATCATATGATAAGCAAAGAATTTAGGTCCCTTTTAAATCAAACGCCAACCAAACCAACTTGTGTGAAGGACTAGAAACCCCATGTCACATACGTTACAACTCACCACTTTCTTATCTGATTGTTCTCAAAGATGAGGACGATATCATCGTCAATTGATCATCAATCAAGGGTCAAAGAAGCCCACTTCTTATCTGGTTGCACACCAAATAAAAGCCCACTTGATTATTCTTGGGCTGCCTTGCATCTCTCTCTCTCTCTTGCTATATATCTCATTTATTTTCTGGTTGGTATGCGTTTTGCACTAGGAGTGTAGTTCATCAACGATGACCAACGTACCAAGGTCTCTGAGTTACTCTTCTCTAACCCTTTTCAAGCAAGCCATAGCTGCCTCAGATCCTTGGCCGTTTTCCTTCGTTTTCTTGTAAGATTTTCTCTAGGAGAAGATCAAAAGGGGACTAGGGTTAGGTTTGTTTTTGTATTCCATCTTTTATTGCCTTTGTTTGCTGGTTTCTTTTCAGATATGGGCAGTGGAGAGAAGAGCCTAAGAAATTTCCATCTGCACCTGCCTCACCTTCACCATCATCACCATAGTCATCATGGTGGGAAGAAACAAGCGATCAGAGATGTTCCAAAAGGGTGCTTGGCAATCAAGGTGGGCCAGGGTGAAGAGCAGCAGAGATTTGTGGTGCCTGTGATTTACTTCAATCACCCACTCTTCATTCAGCTCTTGAAGGAGGCTGAGGAAGAGTATGGCTTTGATCAGAAGGGCACCATCACCATCCCTTGCCACGTGGAGGAGTTTAGGTACGTCCAAGGCATGATTGATAGGGAGAAGTCCCTCCACCACCCTCACCACCACCACCACCATCATGTTGTTGGGTGCTTTAGGGTTTGATTATCAATCAAAGATTGTGGCTTTTCCCTGTAAATTTGGAGTCTTTTTTATTCCTTAGTTTTTGTTTGTTGGTCCTTGTTAGTTGGAAGATGATGGCAAAGATGATGTGATGATGATGAAAAAAAAGATAAAGATGAATGTGGCTTGCAATTGTAGTCACTTTGTTATTGTTAGGAATCAAAATGATGATAAAGAGAAAATCAAAATGCTTTTCTTTTCTTTTATATATAATACTTTTCCCTTTCTCCTCTTTATTCTATATTAGCATTTGTTTTTTTTTGGTTTTCTTTGTGATAAGGGTATCATTGGTACAACTTTGAGAGGGATAGAATTGACAAGGCCAAAGGATGGTAGGGTCAAATGCTCAAGGCCATTGCTTTAAGCCATAAATTGCTATGGCAATTGTTATCTCTCTCAATCTCAACATTATATCATTATAGCTATATTTGATAGAAACTTCTCTTTACCAAGAAAGTGGTATTTAAAAAGGGAAATAAGCAAATGGAAAAGGCAGCAATATCTGAAAATTCTCAGTTCCTTTCTTATTTAAGAGGTGGGCAATATACAACTCATATTGAGGAGTTTTAATGAATAGAAATAATTTATTTTTTGAGATATTATATGAATGACTGAGATATCCCAACAGAATTCTATGGAAACTGGAAACACTAGTAGTGATGGGCCATAATGGAACATAGAGTGTGGACCATTCTCTCTGTGCTGCACACTGCTCATCACATCACTGAAAACTCTTTGGAATTGTGAGTGTATATCACTTCCCATTTCCTTTTTAAAACTAAATTTAAATATAAAAAATTTGGTTCCAAACTTTCAAGTACCTTGTTTTTCATACAAACGATATTAAGACAGGGAAGAATCGAACTTCACCCCTCCAATTCAGCACTCGAGCTACAAACTTCCAAGTATTCGATGAATGACGTTGTTAATTATTGTGTGGATTGGACCGCATTAAATTGGGTCAGTCTGGAAAGACTTAAGTGTATACAAAGAACAAACCAGCGAGAGGGAGAGAGGGAGAGAGGGAGAGAGGGCTGTGGGTGCATGACATCCACATTTAATTTGAGTCAAAGTTTGTCTGTAGATGCCAAGGCTCTTTGCATGTTTAGTCCCTGTGTCGTTCAACAGAGGAGCCAAACAAAATCAGTTTCGACCTTTTTCAGATGGTATTAATTGTTATAGGGTCATTAATTTAATTTAATTCAATTAGAACCAAAATTATGACACAGCTTGGAAGTTAATGAAAGGCATAAAGCATGCAATCAAGGCCTCTGTGGGGTTTTCAGTTGTCAGATTCCAAATTAACTAATTAATTCATGGCTATGTGTAATATATATAAATAATAAATAAAATAAAATAAATATATATACAAGTGAGTTACAAAAGCATGCTCGATGGGTAGGGGTCTGTTGAAGTTAGCATGTCTTTCGAGTTTTTTTGTTTTTGTTTTTATATTAAATAGCTTTGTTATGTATAGTGATAATGACAGTAGCTGAACTGATAATATATTTTCAAATTAACAATGCATTATCCAACTTATTATTTATTAATTTACCTGATTAAGATTTGTATGTATGTCTCTTAACAAGTTTCGGACTTTACCTCACCCGATTGATTTTTACAATCTGTACATACGGATTGTGTTTGCGATAACATAGACCTATGGTTAAACTATGTTTATCGCATAGTTTTGGAATAAAATTCTAAATGTTTTTGTTTTCTAAACAATACGATATTCTAAACTACTCTAATGTGCGGTGATGGGTATCGAACTCGTGTGCAATGTAGCGAATTCAGTAAATCGTTTTGCATTGACAGTGCTGATGATAATTAAATCAATTAAGTACCTATACACTCGTTTCACCCAAAAGAAAAAAGGTATCCATATATCGCACTAAGAATTATACTTTGATAATCCTTTAATTTTCCAAAAGATAAAGAAACTCATACTAATCTTCACTCAAAAGGATTATTCTAATTCAAATTATCGGGTGATAATCTAACTGGTTCGATATGCCTATATATATACTCCCACAAACTTCACAATCATCACGATTCACTCACTCGTAGCTTTCACTTGAAATCACTCAATCATTTCTCACTTGAGTTTCTGAGATTTAATTTGCAAAGATGGTAAAGAGTGGAGTTGCTGTGTTTTTCCTTCTTTTGGGTTTAGCTTTGACACAATGCATGGCTACTGATGATGCCAAATCTCCATCACCACCCACCCCAGCCCAACCGGGGTTTTCATGGTGGCACCCTGACCCTAAGCTTATAAAAGTGCATGGGAGATTACCGTGCTGCTGCTGGAACTTGTTACCGTGAGGTTTGTGTGTCGTTCTGGACCCGAAAAGTCGCCATTCAAGAAGATTGCTGCAAGGCCATTGTACAACTTGATGGAGATTGTTCCTCAGCTGTGTTCAGCAGGTTCAATAACCCTTTCTTCCAGCTTTTGTTGAAGGAACATTGCTCAAACAAAGGAGGATCATCGGCACGGGCACCACCAGAGGCAACCCCATCACCTCCAAAAGCATAAGATGTCTAGTTGAGTCTTAGATTAGGCTTTCTTTGAGTACAAAATTAGTCAAAATAATAAGTACCTTTTTTTACTTTTTAGTTAGTTTTTTGCCCTAGTAGTAAATTGTCACTCAGGTGTCGCTAGTATTCTCCATTGTGGCATGTTTAAGTTAAATATTTTAATAAAAATAAATTCTGTTTAGTTATTTGTTCTTTTTTGATTTGCTCATGATCTTATACCAGTACTGCTTCATGATTCGCGACTTGATACCTAAATCCTGTCATCAACGGGTTTTATTATTTATTTTTTACTAAGATATCTTGAACGATTTGACCGTGATCAAAATTGCTTCTTTGGTTAAAAATAATTGTTTGTGATAAAAAACCAGTAATTTTGAAATATATACTCTTTTATCATGTAAGGTGATGGACGGTGAAAGACTAACTATGCTAAAAGAGAGTGAGAGAGGGAGAGTCCGGTAGGTTTAATTAGTCAAGTTTTTCAGTTGGTGCTAAGACTCTGCATTGTTGGTTCACTTAATTAACTGCAATCTTTTGCTGGTAATGATCGATTTGGATACTTCCACAAACTGCACAATCTCTCACTCACTCACTCAATCACTCATATCCTTCACTTGAGTTTCTGATTTAGCAAACCAAAGATGATGATGAAGAGAGGAGCTCTTGTGCTCTTCTTTCTCTTTTCTTTAGCTTTGACACAAAGTTTTGCTGCTTCTGATGCCAAAGCTCCTGCACTACCCTCGCCATCCAAAGGTTCCCCATGGTGACACCCTGACCACCCTAGCAAGCTTCAAAAGTGCATTGGAGCTCGCCGCGAGATTCTCGTATCTTTTTGGATACGGAAGGTTTCCATTGGGGAAGATTGCTGTAAGGCCATTGTAGAAGCTGATGATGATTGTGCCTCTACTGTGTTCAGCCAGTTCAACAACCACTTCTTCCATATGTTGTTGAAGCAACATTGCTCGAACAAGGAAGGCCACGCCAGCACCATCGCCACCAAAGGCAACACCGGCACCACCTCCACCGAAAGCAACACCATCACCACCAAAGTCATAAGATTTCTAGTTGAGTCTTAGATTAGGGTTATTTTAGTATTCTTTTGGTATTTTATTAACATTAATTAAACTTTATTTAAATCTTTAGGTGGTGGCTGTGGTTGGGTCAAACACAGCTTTAATTAGTTCCCCTAACTGCCAAGCTTCCAAATTTTCTAAGACTTCCTCCTAACACCGACCCTTAAGATAATAAAACTTCAACTATTGCTTGCAAAGTTGCAATGCAAAGGTCAACTAGCATGCGCGCGCAGCCAGCAGCTTCTCCAGTTAATCCCTTTACCAAAAATTTAAAAAAAATTGAATGTCCAATTTAAAAGTCGAGCAGAGAGACACGTATGAAAAGACACAAAAAGTCATCCCCAAGCGGCTGCATGAAATATTAGTAAAATGAATCAACATGATTGAATTGATGATACGGTTGGACCAATTGCAATGCACGCTTAAAAAGGGAGACCAGAATATATATCATCTGCAAAAATCATATGTTAAATCTTTGTTCTATAACCAATTAGCAGGCTTATAATCTGCCATTTGGGTTTTCTTTAATGGGTCAATTGTCAACTATCTGCAAACTTAGGGAATGAGCAAGGAGAAAATCATCAACTTTTTTTCTAAAAAATATTGGCTCGAAATTCCCAACTGGCTTGACTAACATGTTCATTTATACACATTTTTCTTTACCCCACCCCCCAAAAAGGAAACAAAAAATAAAAATTCCCACAAATCATCTGAAAACCCATGAATCTTATAAGAAACTATATGTCAAAAGGCTAAAAAGAAATAGAAGAAAGAAAGGAAAATATTAAAAAAAAGAATAAAACTAATGGTGTCTGGTGTTGGAACTACGGACCGTCACACCATGCAAAAATTTTGTATATCCAAGGAAACTAAGCTTTCCATCTGCGTTTCTGATCCAATCTCTGAGGACAGAGTAGGCAGAAGGGCCAAGATTTAATTCCTGCAGTGACAGGGTAAACGCGATTGAGATCAATTCAGAAATGCAAAAGAACTCGGCTGCAGAAAGAAAACATAAAGGACTTCCATGATAATGAAAGAGGTAGAATTGGACATACTCTGGCCAATTCTTCGATCGATATGACTCGGTTACCCTCGCGTTCAAAATGCTCAAAAGCAGTAGAGGCTATCTGCTCCCAACCTTCAAGGGCCTCCAATTGATGCGTACTGATTGCGGCTGCACAAAATTCTTCGAAGTCCATCGCTCTATAAGCAAGTGGCTCCATCTGAAGTCAAATACAGCATGGAATTGAGAAACTGCTACTGAATTCAGAATAATATATAAACAAAGAAAGAAAAGATCGAGCCCGGGATCTTCTTGAAAATGGGAAGATCTAGGACAGGCGGCCAACCAAAAACTCATTAGAAAGACAATCGTTTTTTGTTTATAGGGAAAGGCAGAGTTTGTAAGAATTTGGCCAAAGGAAAGTGACCTTCTGTTGCATTTCCTAAATTGAAATGACCTCAAAAATAGAAATGACTTACAGCATTTAGTATATCAACAACCCTCGACTCCCTCATCGCCTCAGTTGAATTTCTTTGAAGAGCCTGCAAAATTCAATCTTCTAAGCATAAAATGACTTTCTTAATTACAAATAAAAAGAACAAAGGGAAAAACACAAGTCCCTCTTCAAAATATATCTCGCTTGTACAGTCAAATTCAAAGCATTAGGAGTAGGAAATAACCGTTTTGAAATTAAGAAGATAGACACGTTCATCGTTATCTGGTTCCAAAAGCATGAATTGGGCTCTAAGATATATCAGCTCATCCTCTGTCAGGGCTTTCGAAAGAGACTGTAATTACAACATGAAAAAACAGAAACACAATTTTGATATCCATCACAAAGGAATCTCAATCCTTACTTGTTGCAATATAATAGACATTAATCTAGTGGCATACAGTTTAAAATGATTTTTCATACTTGCCCCGTGAAAAGTAAAAGATATGGCACATTAATAAGCACACAACCTTAGACACAGGAAATAAAAAAGGAAAAATAAGACAAAAGGGGATAAAAAGTCACATAATTTACTTGGATTTAGCTACATGGAGAAAATGAGAGGAAATTAGAATTTTGCCAATTTTGTTTCTATGAGCCAACAGTCTCTCCAAATCCTGCCTACTTTAAAGAGAGAGTTTAAGAGACAAAACTAGAATTTTTCCCTTTTCTTTTCTCTTCCATTTAGAAATAGGAACCAAACAATGGAAAGGAATAAAGGAATTTAATAACAAAACAAAGGGTCAATTTTTCTGTTCACTTCACCAATTAACGTTTCTATAAAACTAAACATTGATTACATGGGCAATATCTTCCTTCATGTAATCAAAGATTATCATGAAAAAGTTGAAGATACATTCTGCATTATCATAAATAAATAAAAATGTAAAATTACTCTAACAGGAATTAATCATTGAGTAAAAACCAAAAGTTGAAGTTTTGGCATTCAAGAGCAGAGACGACTAAGTTAAATATACTACTAATAATCAGGTGATATCCAAAATCTCTTAAAGTGAAAAATGCAACGGGTGAAGGTAGCAAGAACCAAATTTGGAAATGATAATAATACCTTAAGTGTTGCACGTTTGAAGGGCGTAGCATGGAGATATGATTTGACCAATTTGTAGATCAATATATCTAAAGGAAGGGGACGACTATCATTTCGCAACCATGGGTGAGCTGCCAATTATGAGTGATTATTAGCTTTAAATATCAAATCGAATACATCAATTATCATCATTTTCAAATAAGAATGCCAAAGTAAAATCAAGTTCTGATTTGGCAAACAGTATTCAGTTTAATGTCACTCATGCTTGTAATTTGTAAATAAATATTTTGGGGCATCCAACTAACAATCAATAAAGTTATGTAGCTGGAGATGTTTGGGATGATTCTATCACCATCTTTTTTGAGAGGAATGAATAAAGCTAGTTCAGCATATGACACAATATAGGTGGACATTTAGTTCAAATATGATGGACCCACTCCCTAATATAATTTTTATTTTCTTTCAGAATGTGGGAGGAAAAGACATAAAACCACCTAAGCATCATTAAGCGCAAAGCATATCATCTAAAATTTCCACCAATTGGCTAATCTCCTAGGTACTTTTTAGACAGCAATAGAAAGAAATTTGCTTACCTAAAGCCTGGACAGCAGTCATTCTTTTCCTGTAGTCCTTATTCAAAAGCCTTCTTACAAAGTCCTTAGCCTCTAGAGACATAGAAGGCCAGGGTAAATCATCAAAACTCGGATCAGCTCTTAGCACTGCACGGAAAATTCCAGATTCCGTTCGTGCCCAGAAAGGTCGGCTTCCGCATAGCAGGATATAAGTGATAACACCAATGCTCCATATATCTCCCTCAAGGCTATAAGATCTATGGAGGACTTCAGGTGCAACATAGTATGCACTTCCAACAATATCATTAAGTCTTTCATCTGCACATATATGCATAAACAGATCAATAATAAAGAAAAGATTTCCTCATAATATTATGGCATTTTTTGGTGCGAATAATCAAATTTAGTTTGTCTTAAAAAAGCTTGAAAAACAAAACAAATGCTTTATTTTTTCAAGAGAGGTTGGATCAGATAATTCATGTTGCATAGAATTGGAATGGACTTGACACAAATGTAACGTCATCCATAGGTTTAACCTTGAGTTGATAACTATCATCAAATTTATCATATGCGGTCTAAGATTGACTGCCAAGTCATGGCACGATGTTCCATTTAATTGAAACATCAAATACTCAGGAAAATCTGAATGTTGTCCCTTTGAAAAGGAAAACAATAAATAAATCAAGTGGTACCTCGAAACTGCAGCTCTAATATATTTATTAAATCAAGGAGAATATTCAACTTCAACTAACGAGAGAGGAGCAATGATCATCAAAAGTTACCTGGTCTGATAAAGTCAGAAAGACCAAAAAACAATGAAGCTTCATATCAGCATCTTCACTTCTAGAAGCGAAAAGGAAATTCTGTTAAGCAGGAAAGAGAGAGAATATATTTAGCACTAAGTATGGAGGTAGAAACAGATACGAGATCGTAATTAACTGAAGCACATATAGGTTGAAAATCGAAACCTCTGGCTTTAAGTCACGGTGCACAACGCCTTGAAGATGACAAAATGCAACAACACTTAAGATCTGCACAACTATATGTTTTGCATCTTCCTCTGCATATCTTCCACCTCTGCAATTAAGGTGAGTTTTTCAACACAATTCAGCTATGCAATGAAATGACTAATATTTAAATACTGGCCAAGAAAATACCTAGATAAAATTCTGTCAAGAAGTTCCCCACCTTCACACAATCTGGTAAGAGAACACAAATCCACACATGTCATACCCAAAGAGCAGGAGAAATATGGCATATGATGCCTCAACCAGAAAATTTATATACTTCATCATTCAACAATCATGTATGCAACACCAACCTAACTGACTATTTTCACTTAAATAAATAATATTTAAAAGGAAAGTATCAGTCAACATTACAAAACATAGATAACATAAAGAACGCCTGACCCTCCAAATAAAAAGGATGAATAGAAAACAAGGTATACATACTCCATGACTATGTAAACATTATTGGCGTCTTCACATGCATCATAAAATTTTACAAGATGCTTATGCCCAGATAGAGCTTTCAATATCTTCACCTCTCTACGAACATCTTCAATCGATATTGCTGTCGTCATCTGCCAAATGAATTTGGTAAGAAATAAATACTATTCATTTAAATTGGGTAATCGATATTTGCAAAGTTTCACACCATTACAGTTAAAGAAAGTTGAGACCTACAGAAAAAGGAAAAGGAATATAAGGAAGGATGACAATTGTCCAAATCACTTGTACACAGGTGTTATCATACTTCCCCAAAAGCACTCTCATACAGATTGTAGACTAGATACATTTCCAGCTGTAAATTGCAGCTTCTGACATTGTAATAGATCATAATACTATCCCAATTATAAATTACCAATTTTGACATATGTAAGTAGATATCTGGGTAAATGAAAGGGCAAGTTGAGTTCTGAGGCGAGTTAGATGCAAATAACTAAATTTGAAAAGTAAAAACAGTTTACGCTCATAATGCATGCAAGACCTACGATGTATGACACTTCATTCAAGACCTAGGATGTATGACACTGAGGAACAACCAAATGTACTTTTGACTAGTCATTTCAGAAACTTAAAAAATTCTTATTCGTTGATTACAATAGTTAAGATACATGGAGGATGGGAAATCGAATCATTACGATTTTGAACAAAACTGTCTCATACCTAGTTTGGGGACTTCGATGATTACGTAATCATTACAGAACGATAATTATCATGCATTAATGCAACCAGGGCACGATGACACGTTAGCTAAATTCTGCAGAGATGGCAACGTGGACGCAGTGAAAAACGCAACGTAAGATTCTAAGGACGTCTGAGCTGAACACATCATTTTCATGCTGCATATCCCACATCATTGTGGGATACTGCAAACAGATCAGCCCTCATCTTTTCTTCTTCAGTAAGAAATTATTATTCAGTATCTAGTTCATAAATTCTGTTTAACCAGAAGAATTACCATCAATGTGGTTTCTCTATATATGCATTTTATATGGTTCTTTTCTTCTTCTCCATGCATTACATTTCCACAGCTATTTCGTTCCTTTTCCATTTCTTATTAAATCGCAATTGACACCACCTAATATGAACTCAAGAGTGGTTCCCCTAAGACATAGCCATTCCAATCCCTATACATTTCCCACTACAGTTTCGACATGATAATAATGGAATATCTTCTACATAAAGATAACACATTAAGTTCCCACTATACCATAATTTATATATAAACAGAATTTGCATTTCAGAAACAACAATTACTAAAAAACCAATGAAAGGAATATACAATTAATAGCATAGCTCGATTGTACCTTGGCTTTGGAAATGATCTTAACAGCCACAGGCTGGTCCTTGAGCTCGCCCTTCTTGCCTCTACCAGAGCAAGTATGACCAAAATGCCCTCGCCCCACCTCCTTCCCTAGCTCATACTTAGCTCCAAAATTCTTCCCATACCCGAAACTCTTGTCCAGCAACTGTTCCGGTTCAACACCGTGCTCCTCGGGAATCGGGCTCTCCTTGGGCTTGCCGAACCGCTTGGCTAGAGACGCCTTTATATGCTTCGCCGGAGAAGGAGGCGCGAACCTCCGCCGGAAAAACCTCCCCGGAGTCGACGACCTCGCCGGTGACGGCGATACTCCCGCTGGCAAAGGGCTAGCCGATACGCCGTGCGGGTAGGGGCTCGGCCACGGGCTAGGGTTCGACGACCTGGCCGGCGTGTTTTTCACGCTGACGACGCCGTTTTGCGGCGTACTCTGAGGTTGGTGCACGGAGGTTGTGATGGTGGTTACGGTGGTGGCGACGGTGGTTGCGTTCGGCTCATTTTCAGTCGTCGGAATAGTCTTGCCGTAGCACTGGCCCATCGTCGAAGCTCACTCCGGCGGTGTATCGGATCACGAGCCCAAGTCAAAGTCCGCACATCTGACGGCCCGTGTCGAATCTGAGTCGACTCTCGCCGGCGAGAGAAGACAAAATGAGAAAATGAGAAAATGAGAAATTTGAGATCTACGGCGAGAAAACGATAAACCAAGAGAATGAAAGAGAATTTGAGTCAGGAGAGAAAGAGAGAGAGAGAGAGAGAAAGCAAGAAAGGAAGCGGGGGACTGAGACAGAATGAGTAGGGGCCTTCTCTGTTGAGACACAAGGAGCCAAGTGATGGGAGATTATAAGCTACTCACCTCCATACAAAGAAACGAAATCTTCGACAGATTCTTGACCGTCAGATTTTAATAATCACACATGGATGGTCACAATCAGAGTTTGAAAATGATTGCTTCCCCTAGATGAAGCATTAGAGAATGAACGGTTGGATTTAGCATGCTAGTATACGTTCTACGTGCTCTATAACGTACGCTAGTATTCTCACTCCTTGTGCTTCTGTGTACACCTCCTTTTGATTTTGTCTCTTGCTTCTTTGTTTGCCTTTTTTGTAATATTTAAATTCAAAAAGGGCTTTTCGGGAAAGATAGGAGAATTATTCTGTGCGGTTTGGTGTACGGTGTTTTAATGGACCTGCTGAGCTTTGACTAGTTAATGATGGTGGGTGATTAAATTTACCCCGTTTTGACAGGTGGCAGGTTAGTGAGGTATCGAGGAGAATTGTCGTTCAAGGTGCGCGTAGCAGGGGATAAAAAATTTGGAAGCGGATTTGAGTGAGTCAGAGCTGACGAACATGCACAGCCTGGTCCGAAGGTTCGAAATAGGTGGCGATCCGGTGGGAGACGGAAGAAATGTGAATGCGCTGTGCCCCTTTTTCTGCCGTTGATCACCGCCTTCAGTTAGTTGACTTTGATTAACTTCATTAGAGTACATCACTGTAGAGTGTAGAGATAATTATGCGGTAGCTCTAGAGGGGAGGAAAAAAAAGGGATAATTAAGCAAGTTTAATGTAATGAAAATTGCAAACCGGCCTAACCCAGTTGAAAAGGATCTTAACTTGCAGATCAGAAGTTTCAGGTTCAAATCCAAATTTATTAGAGTCTGGAAATTACAATCCAACAATTTGTTTACAATACTAGTTATAATCAAGTTAATTAAATTATTGAGAAAATGGCACTGGTGTCCTTGTGATTATATTTATATTTCTTCTTCAACTTCTGATTCTTTCGAGTTTGTCAAATCCTATAATCTCGTTGACCAAAATAAAATTCCTATCATCTTAAATTTAAATTTAAAATAAACCCATATAAACCCCATGTTGTTTTTAATCTATATTAAGTCAAGGTCATTTTATTAGTGGTATTGAGTCTTTATTTTGTTAGATAAGACTAGTAGTTCAAATCTCATAAGTACGAGAGTTTGGTATAAATAAATGTGGACAGTTGATTAGTGAAATAAGAATGATTTGTCTTTGTATTGCTTTGCTTCTTACGGTTTCTTTTTCATGTTAAGAAATAGTTGAAGTCATAAATAACCAGTAATTGAGTTCTGTATTATGCATTAAAATAGGCCTTACTACAAAAATGAAACACAAATATTGTTATTAACTAAAATAGGCCTTACTTTTGTTACGAACTACAAATATTGTTGAATTCTAAAGAAACTCGTATTATACTATGGTTGAATCACAAGTTTTATTTTTACGTAACGTTTTGTGGGTCGGACTGGACTGGACTATTTGAATTAAAATGGATGAGAATCTTGATCGTTGTTTGATGAACTTATAAATGTTGAAACTATATTCATTGAATTAGACAACAATCCAAATACAAATTATATTTTACAAATTTCATCTAGAGTGGTGAGACAGATTAAGATTCTCATAGGCATAATTCTCCTTGTTGTATAACTCAAACAATTAGAATAAGGGTTGCAAAACAAGAACATGTCAACTTTCCACTTACTCCCACTGGCCGCAATATCTTTGTCTAAGAACACGTTAAGTAAAACTTGTGGTGATGGGATGAACAACCCTCTTATTGCATCAAATGATTTGACTTGCTCGAAAGGCTTATATACAAAAGGACAGTATTTTTAGACCTACTATTTTATCCAAAACGCTATTGAGTACACCATGAGAAGACCTTGGAGGTTCAAAACCACAAGCCAACAAATAATTAGAGCACAAGCAAATAGCTAATGTCATTAGAAAACCTACCCTTGTGGCTGTATTATATAATTATACTCCAATATGAGAATATATTAGGTATCTATATGATTTACTAACTGCATTACGCTTCCCAAAAGTATCTTTTCAAACAACAACAAAAATTTTCATAACAACCAATCACATATTGCATACATTTTTTGAAATTAGGGTCGACCTTGAGATTCTGGAAGTCCCAAATGAACCCTCGAGGTGAGACTCCGCCGACCTACATGTATTTTACATGGATAAAGAAAAAGTCAATACTTCCAAAATTTTGTTTATGTTATATCTTAGAAAAATGAAGACCATAATTTCGAATAATCAACAATTTTATATATTTAGGAAGCATTGCCATGGGTCACGTTGACTTATTCTATCGATCAACAACTCAGGATAACTACAATGCCTTCAAATTTTAATACGATGTCCGACCACATGACTTAGAAGTTAGAGGGATATCGTGGATGTTGTAAAATACTAACTACATTTAATTACGTCAATAGTATTGTGTGTGTATATATATATATATATATGGATACAAAAGAGGACAAAAAAAAGTGAGGGATAGAGATGTTTTATATTGTTTTTTGTGGGGAAACTTTTTATTTTTTTATTTATTTTTTTATTTTAGTATAAGCGATGGTCTAAATTACAAGGGAATGAAGCTTTCTCACAGTGCCATGGAGTTCGAACATGAGACTATTAGTCTGACAATTAAGGTCATTTTCTGTTGGGCTAGATCCTATTAAAAAAAGATACTTTATTGAAAGTCTCGAGTACGTGTGTGATTTGACCAAATAAAGAGTACTATGTGATTTGACCCCAAAAAAAAGAGAGTATGTATGTGATTCAACCAAAAGAAGAGCATGTATGTGTTATATACATATATATATATATTGATTTTTTTTTTTAATACAAGTGATAGTCTAATTTAACAAGAGGAGGGGTGATTTCTCACACAAACACATTACCAAGGTGTTATGAAGGTTCGAACTTAAGACAACATATATTAATACTATTACAAGTTACAACTCGAAACTATGAACCCTTACCTCACAACTAATTTCGTTGAATTCAAAAGGCCTAGTGCCTGGGCAGGAAAAGAGGTTGGTATGCATAGAAGCAAAAGGCTTTAAGGCTGCCAAAAATAAAAAATCACCCTACAATGAATCAAGGTTGGCTTCCCCAACTCATTCGGTTTGGTTTGATTAAAAGAAGTGGTTGGTTTGATCCGGTTATTTCGTTTAAAAAACAATTAAGCGATTTTCCATATTGCTTTATGCATGTCAAAGGTGTCATAAATTTAACAATAAATGGGAAAACTTTGAATATGGAGAAATTTGAAAGAAAAATAACTTCTAATTCAAATGATTTAAAGATGTTTATTTTGATATTAAATGGTATATATCAATGTGTTGGATAAATATAATAGTAAATGGTGAGGATCAATAAAAAATTGCCAAATGCTTAAATAAATACATAATTTGAGTTGGTTCAATTCAATTTTTATTGTTGTCAAAGTTAGGAAGGAGAGGGGGGAATTCATACACAAGGATACCATAAGGGATTGAACCTATGACCACTTGGGAGCACACCAATACATCGTTTGAGGGCCCATATAGGACATGATTGGATTTAACTTTGTATTTTCGATTGAATTGGTTGAGACTGACCAGACTTTGAGTATGTTGTTTAATGTTATACCTACTTTTGGACTGGACTAGATAACATAATAATTTTGAAAATTTTGGAAAACATAATGGCAAAACATAAGGAAAAAAAGAAGTTAAATTGAAACAAAAAAAACCATCGATTGTATGAAGCTATGAAACTTGAAAGATTCACCACAAGAAAATCTGAACATTTTCGAAAGAAGAAATCAACCCCAGATCATGAATAGCCATGGCACACCACACAAACACAACATGAATCTATATACATAAACCAAAAGGCAGAGAATGGTGAAACATTCAAAATACCATAAAATGCCATTGGTTAATCCAAACATTAAGAATTAAAATTATTAATTAAATGATGATAATATGGTAAATTCACACTTTTTTATGTTAAAAAAATTAAAATTAAATGAAAAATTAGATAATGAATCCTATTTTTATGGAACACAACTACCCATTATCTTTTTTAATTCTAAAATAAATTTAATTTTTTTTATAAAAAAAAGCCTCTCGCAGGCGTGGAAGCACATGCGAAGAGGCTAGTACCCATAAAACAAACAAATCAACCCCATATCGTGAGGTTAAACAAGACCAAAACGACACCCAAATTTTCCAAAACCAAATCCTATTTGCACCCAAACAACAATATGAGATTAGCACGAAAACCCCATATCACAAAAATAATGACAAAAAAAAAAAACAAAAATAATAAGAGAGAATAAGATGAGAAAGGCAAATACCAGGAGATTGCAAGATTGAATTTGACAAAATCAAAGAATTTGAGATGGCAGGAAAAAGGAGAAGGGAAAGAGAGAGGAGAGAGAAGAAGGCAAAACCATAGAACATATGATGCAAAGGAGGCTGAGGGAGATTACTAGGTGCTCGTGTTTGCAGATGAAGAGGAGCTCTTGTTCGTTGTAAACCCACGTTTGGGCACGTTTGGGGTTGGGTTCCAGAGCCGTAGTTATTTGGGACTTGGCTCCAATGTCCAATATTTAGTATGTGATACAATTAAGCTCATTAAACAAAGGCTGAATTCATGTCTATTTTAATTAAATATATCCAATTCAATTTAGCCCATCAAATATAACCCAAAAATTTGGCCAATCTAACTACTATTTTATTAATAGTTGGTTCGATTCAATTCAAGATTATTAATTTAGTATGAAAAATAACCAAACTGCTCCAATAAATTTTGTTTGACCGGCCTAAATGGTCGGATGGTTTTCTCGGCTACTCCCTGACCAGTCGAGATAAATCCTCGCTTATGTGGTTTTTTCTTTGGGTTGGGTCAATACTTGCTTATGTAATTTTGGTTCAAAATTTTGGGCAATAGTTGGGTCCAAAATTAACTTGGTCTTGGATTTCAAAACTTGGGCTTCTATCAACCCAGTTCAAGTTGTACGGTCTAAAAGCGGTTGATCCATTAGGAAGATGAGTATAATTAATGGCAGACCAGTTACAAAATTGATCATGTTATATGGCTTATTGCTGGCCAGACTGACTTCAGTCTTCTTGTTCATCAGTTAGCGATCAAATTGGGCTACTTGCTCCGGAAAATCCTAACATTAACATATACCAGTAGGTTGCCCCTTCCATTGATTTGAGCACAATTGCGTGGTGAAATATAGACTATGATATCAATTGTTGAGAACTTATAATAGAATTCGTCCGTAAAAATCAGCTTTTAAAGGAAGGATGCCTAAGAATTCCTAAGGGCCAATTTGGTATTGCTATGCTGTGAAAATAATCGCTGTCAGATTTGCTGTGAGAGAAATCAGCTGTAAGATAAAGTAGTATGGCGTTTGGTAAACTCTTTGTTAAAAGTGTTGTTGGTACTAATTCCCGCAAAATCAGAAAATGATTCCCGCATAATCATTAAACCTAGCGCCTCTTCGAAACTGATTCCCGCATAATCAGAAAATGAAAACATCTCATTAGCTGCTTTCCCTTATAGCTTTCTCTCACAACAATTTTCAACAATAAGTGATTTTCTCATAGTTTACCAAACTGACTAGGCTTCCCAAATTTTTTAAAAAATCACTTATTACCCCAAATAAGTAATGTCAAACGGACACTTAAACCACTCTAGGATATGTTATTTTTCCAATGCGTGATCTTGAGTCCTGAAGTTTATACTGTTTCGATCGTCGAAATACATTCTTGAGTAACCCTATAGAGAACATGTGCATTTTTTTTATTTTTAAAATCTCATCCATACGTAGTGAAGGTTATGATAAAGCAACAACCTAATCATATTTTTCCTTATATGCATTTGAATATAAGAAGAAACTTATAACTTAAAAAATCCAAAAATATATGAAAGAATGAGTTGAATTAATTTCTAATTATCTTAAGGTTGAATTAATATAGAGGACGATTAGTTAAGAAAGATCATTCGAGTTGTTGCGGTTCAATTGAGATAAGCCATTACACAAACTTTCACCTAATTGCTCATATGAATAATATATGACCTTACAAATTACGTCAGCCGGCAGTGGATGCTCATACTCGATCAGATTCTTTGAGTAGCTTGAAAGCAACGCAGCAACACACACACAACACAGCAGGACCAGAAATATGATACATGCTTCTTCTTCATCACTTCCTTTTCATTCCTTTCTTTATGTACTGTTTCTTTTTGCATGAGCTTCCTCCACCTCCTTTCCAAATTAATATGCTTTAGATGCAAGCATATGATTCGCACTTTCAATTAATATAGTAAGGACAGTTTGGTGGACTGTTAGCTTGGATCAATCATAGTGATAATCATTATACATTATACATTATACATTATACATTATACAGAGACGAGGATCAAACTCAGGCGTAGGATGAATGACGGATACTCTACTTTGGCCAATCGACTTAACTCATATAAGCACTTATATCACATCATATTTTTTGGACATATATGTATGGAGTACATAAACTTGCTTGAAATGGCAGATCGTCTTAAAGGCCTTTGTTCAAAGGCCCACAGTTCCAGTACAGTATTTACAAACTTTTGGGAATCAAATATATCTTGAGAATTAAAATTTAAAACGCAGCATAAACTTTTGCTAATCTGGAAACTTGATTATGCGCAAAGGCGGTGACAAAACAAAACTGTGAGAAGCAACACATGTGAAAGCCATTGGATTGGTGGTGGGGACCATGCAAGGCCTACCGTTGGATTGGATCAATATCCTGCGGTAACACAGTAATGACAGATGCCTGCATTTGCATGACATGCATGGGCTTGTTCACGTGCCACACCGTTTTCCGCAATTTGCATTTAATAAGACTTACCCCACACTCAGGCCACACCATATGCTTTATGGACCAAACCTATGGTAAAATATCCTTGGGCTTTCACTTGGGGTGTATGACCCAAAAAATAATTTAGGCAAAACAAAAACAATCAGTCATGATCTCTTGGACTACAAGGGTCCACGAGATTCATGGTCACTCATCGTTGGATGTAAATTCAATGGTTCATTCACTCTTGCACTCATTTTAAGAATTTTTTTTTTGAACTATTGGATTAATATCCAACGGTGGATGACCACAATTTCATGGACTCCTGTGGTCCAAGAGATCGAGACTGCAAAAACAATATACAAATTTATAAAAAAACCCAATCCTAGGCATGTATTTATAAAAAAACCCAAACACTATTTAAACATAGAAACACACCCAAAATCAACCCCAAAGTCAACTTTTTGGGTGTGTTTATAAATGGGTTTTGAGTGTGTGTAATGATGGATTTTGGGTGTGTTTTCATGTTTAATAGTGTTTGGATTTTTTTTATAATTTCAGCCCGCATTTTGGGTGTTTTAGTGAAACTCCCAAAACAATACAACAAAAATAGTCGGGAGAGTTTTTCTTGTTTAGAAGAAGTTAACTACGTGATTTGAACTCAAGATCTTTTTCAATAAAACGAAGACATTGACGTTTTACTAGATCAAATAATTCTCCATAATTGGGAAAAGTCTTAACAACGAAAACATCAGTCAAAAGAAGATCTTAAGTTAAATTTCAGTTATGTACTTGCTCGAAAACTAAGTCCATCAAGTAATCAAGACTATTTTACATTGATAAAGGACTTAAGTCTTTATGACTAGCCTCATATACTTGAACTTAATTTTGTTTAAAGCTGATTTTTTGTTTAATGTTGGTGTAAAGTACTCATTAACCCACAACACCAAGGTATTATTATTATTAGTAGGTTTGGAATAAGAATGGAACATGGCATGTGGCCACGTGACTGGCATGGGGGTTGTCTTGCAAAATACAAAAACAGCCAGACGACACGCCATTTTCAGATACTCAAATAAATCCAAAGCATCAATTCCAAAGCTTTGTTTCATTATCCCACCAAAAAAAAGATCCATACTTTGCCCATTCCCAACACCAAACGTGAATAGTGAACAGTTTTTTTTTTCATCCAATTATTTGGAAAGTTTGATTGAGCTAAGAAGATGGCGTATAGAGTGAATGAGGGGACATCCTACGTCAAAAGAAAATTGTACCACAAGCCTCTTAAGCACGTGGAATTTATGGATAACGTTTCTAATATACCATGCATACTTGTTTTATACAACATTTGCCCAAGGCCATGAACTTCCTTAATTGCACTTCACAATTTAAAACTAGATTAGACATAACATTGTTAATGTTAATTTATGGAAAAATCAATTATCCTAATCAGGGTGAACGGATGTGATCAAGGCATGACGAATGCTGACAGAAGTGATCAAGATGACATAGTTTCGGAAATATGATGTTAAGATATAAGTTGTTGATTGATGGAATTGAAGCATGATTATTAACATTAAACTATTAAATTAGGAAGCTGATTTTCTTATTCCTCCTTTGTCCACATACACTCCCTTTTATACCAATCTCTAATTGAAATTGGACTTTAAAATAGTAATTAAGGTGAGGGAAATATAAATGGTTGGTTGATGGAATTGAGGCGCAATGAAATGAAATCTACCAATTCATACCAACCTCTATAGCTAGTAATAGTATGTGTGCCTCTTATTTGGTCGGATTATACAAACCAACATAATGTTATCTTAAACACACTAGACATTTAATTTGTACTAGAATTATCCATAAAGTGATTCTTTCAAATGGATAGCTTCTTCACACACACGGCAATGGCCCCTCCACCCATCTTCATGCCTTCCTTGTTCAACATATGTATCATTGTTTAATGAATTTTAACTTTCACTTGAGTAACTTCCAAGGCACACACTCACTCTCATATCTGGTTGTCTCGTAGTCATTTGTCACCTCTCTCTCTCTCTCTCTCTCTCTCTCTCTCTCTCTCAAAGCTCAAATACGCAAGAAGAATAAGAGATGCAAATCACTCGAACAAGAAGAAAAAGCAAAAAGTCTCAATCACCCTCACCACCACCACACCCTCCCTCTTCAACTTTCAACCCAAAACCCAATAATAATCACTCATCCCCCTCTTCCAAGCAACCCGCTTTCCACCTCTTCGTCAACACCAAACCCACCTCTCCTCCTCCTCACCCTCTCTCTAAATACCCAACCCCCATTTCATTTTTATATTCTACAAACACACTCTCTCTCTGCTGTCTTTTAACTTTCACTCTGTTTTAGACTTTAGGCTTTTATTATCACACGTTAGTTGTTGGGTTCATTGGTTTTATTATTTTAGTTTAGAAAGCAGAATGGCCCGGCTCTTCCGATCCAAATCTTGCCATCTCGTTGGACTCACTGAGTTCAACATTGCCCCTCCGAGCCCATTTTCCCACCACCATAACAACAAAGACGTTGATGGAGAAGATGAAGAAGAGGAAGAGGAGATGGAAGAGCTGGAATATGAGGACTTGGGTTATGAAGATGAGGTTCAAAGCAATCCCATGTCGACCCCATTTCTTTATCCCACAAGTAGAGCCCATGGGAGCAATACAGGTCGAGACTTTCATGCTCATAATGGTCACCAGCAGCAAAACCAGTTTGCTGTACTGGACATTTTGGTGGCTGCTCTGAGGAAGTCTTTGATAACTTGCAGTGTGGAGAGGGATGACGTGGCTTCCTCTATCGATATCAGTTCTCCTACTGAGGTGAGGCATGTTTCGCATGTCACATTTGACAGGTTTAATGGGTTTCTGGGTTTGCCCACTGAGCTTGAGCCTGAGGTCCCCAGGAAGGCGCCTAGTGCCAGGTGAGAGCTCCTTTGATCTTTTTGCAATTTTGCCTTCTTATTTATTTATTTATAATAAATTTAAAATAATTGGTTGAGGACGAATTTGTGGAATTTATGAATTGACTTGGTTATCTGGAAATTTTGGGCCTTCGGGTTGGTTTGAAGTACCAGTAGTCTGAATTTGAAAACTTTGACAGATTCATGTTCATTCATAATTGGATTTTATGTGTGTGTTTGTGGGGGTGTTTTTCTTACTTGCTACTTTGCTTTTAATAATGAAATTGAAATTATGTTGTTCTCTTGTAGACTTCTAAATCAGTTTCTGTGATTTCTGGTCTTGTTTTGGCTTCTCTTTTGAAACTCCGCAATTTTATGTCTGGTTGGCTTGTCAAAATTGGTCTTTCTGATTCTGGGGTTCCCCTGAAAAACAAATTAACCAAGTGGCTTACTTTAAATGGTTTTTTTATTTTTTATAAACACAATTGGCTTGAGTCTTGACCAAGGTTGTGAATCCCCTTCTTTGTGTTAGTCACAATCACAACCATTACCGCTTTAACTGATCTCCTCAAGAACAGAGTTCCCCTGTACTTAATGAAAATTGTCTGAGGATACTGATTTAATTTAAGTTCATATTTGGGGAGGGAATTTAGAGAGGGAAAGATGATTTGATTCTGACCTAATTAGATTGTTTCACCTTTTTAGTGCTTCCTGCCATATCATAGCTTTTGCTATTCTGCCTTGAACTTGGTTGAAAGTGTTGGTAGGCACCTAGGCAGATAAAGGAATGTAACATGGAAGGGATTTATTGTCTTTCATTTTGTTTCTATAGCGATGGGTGGAGTGATTCTAATTATCATAGGAAACCATTTGGTCTGTTCGGTTTGCAGTAGCGAAGATTGTTAAAAACATCTTATTGTGCAAATGGATTTGCATAGGGTAGCAAACACTTGATCTTTCGGCATTGTTTGTCTTAGTTTTTATTCTTTTTGTTTTCGTGAGTAGATTGTACTAAAAAACTATCTGAAGGTAGATTTGGGAAACATGTATGTGGGTCTGGCAGATGGGAGTTTTTGTTTCAGCAGTTTGAATATATGTCTTACATAATTTCCTTGAGTCCTAACATCAATGTTTCTGTACCATTCTATTTGATTAAGGACTAATGGGATACGCTTCTTTTCATCCAGTGCAAGTGTGTTTGGGGTCTCTGCCAAGTCAATGCAGTGTTCGTATGATAATAAAGGAAACAGTGTGCCTACAATACTTCTTATGATGCAAAAGCGATTGTATTCAGGAGGAGGCCTTAAAGTAAGTTTGGTTTCTGAATTAATAGCCAAGTGTTACTTGTATGCTTCTTCGCACTTCTAACAAAACATGAGGTGTTATTTCATTCTCCTCCTGCTTAAAGGCAGAGGGAATATTCAGAATAAATGCTGAAAATAGCCAGGAAGAGCGTGTTCGGGACCAATTGAACAAAGGTGTAGTCCCGCATGGAATTGATGTTCATTGTTTAGCAGGTTTGATAAAGGTAAACATATTTGACATTTCTAAGAAAAACTCCTCTATTATGCGTTTGTATACATTTTGAAATACATAGCCACTGGCTCCTTCTTCAGAATGTTTAGTGTTGTTAAAAATATAAGTGGACTTTCAGTTTTTCCTTCAATCTTTCAAATTCTTGATCTTAAATAAACCCTCTTGAATTAAACCTTTCATTCCTTTCATTTATGATATCTAAAATTATATTTTTTTTAACTTTGGGTTTGTGCTCCTTTTCCTTTTCTTTCTTTTGGTTGTCACCTTCTTCTTCCTCCTTTTACTAATGGGTGCTCCACCACCCTCCTCCCCTTCTTAAACCTTGCAGGCATGGTTTAGAGAGCTTCCTTCAAGGGTACTTGATCCACTCACACCAGAACAGGTGCTGCGCTGCAACACAGAAGATGACTGCACAAGACTGGTGAAGACACTTCCTCCAACAGAAGCTTCACTGCTTGATTGGGCCATCAATCTGATGGCAGATGTTGCGCAGAATGAACAGCACAACAAGATGAATGCACGCAACATTGCTATGGTTTTTGCACCGAACATGACTGAGGTTGGTAGCCTTTGATTTAAAATGGTTGTGTTGTTGTTTTACATGTGAAATGTCTCTGGTTGCTATATGTTGTTTGCCTCAATTTTTCTTTGAAACTCTCTCCATTTTGAGTCATGGTCAAGCCTGATGGTTGTTATAGCTTTAAAGTAAGAATTGCTGCGGATGATATCTACCAGTATCAATGTCCTTGGAAAGATGAAATGAAATGTTGTTGTTCCTTGGCCCCCAAGGTGGGCCAAGATGGCCAGGACTCAGGACAATACATTTTAGATGGAAGGCCTTAGTTGGCCTCCCACAATAATACCTTGTTGATTACCTGATACCTAGGTCAAGTGTAGGCCTGGATTTTGGGGTTTATCAGGCCCACCTACTAAAAGACGAGTCAATCCAAAACATCAAAAGATTGTAGGTCCTTGGATCTGACAATGATTCATTGTTTTATAAAACTTAGCCAAGTTTAAATGATTCATTGTGTTAGCCAATTTATTCTAGCAGGGCTTCTTTGTTATACAGTTCTCTTTACTGGGGGGTAATTGTGGTTGTAATGACCATATATAAGACAATCCTCTTTGTTCACAAACAAATATAAGCTTTGCTATAGACTAAACTAGAATTGTTTCTGCAGATGGCAGATCCTTTAACTGCATTGATACATGCAGTGCAAGTTATGAATTTCCTGAAGACATTGATTTTAAAAATCCTGCGTGAGCGAGAGGAATCAGCTGCAGAGGCTACACTGCATTCACCAAGCTCGAAATCTCCCAACCACAACAGTGACACTGTGTATTCATTCATGGGTGAATCCTTTGGGCAGAATCTAAATACCTGTGCCCCCAAGGGACCTGTTGATGATATCTCATTCAGGACTACCAGTTTGGACAGCCCGAAAGCTGACATTGATGAGAAACTGTGGTGCTCTCCGGTATTAAGTGACGGGGAAGATGAACTTGAGTCCAATTCACACAGCAGCATGTCTACTAAGTATGAACTTGATTGTTCCGAAAATGGATGTAGAAATGGATATGAAGCTGGAGACTGGTTAAGTTTGAGGAAAGGAGTGCGGAAGCTGTGCAGCCACCCGGTGTTTCAGTTGAGTAAGCCGGCGAAGAATGAAAATCTTGGGATTGTAAATACTAGGGGAGGAGGAGGAGAACCATGGGCATAGAAATGGGAACCTCTGAGAGAGAGAGAGAGGAGAGAAGAGAGAGAGAGAGAGAGAGAGAGAGAGAGAGAGAGAGAGAGAGAGAGAGAGAGAGAGAGAGATGTCTGTATTTGTTCATAATATGTTGGTTGTGGTTGGTTTGTGCGAACATTTTTATAGCATAGATGTTAGGCTTTTGGTTGATTCTCTAGTCTTTTTTTGGATAAAAAGGTTTGGAAGGAACTAACTTGGAGGGGTAGTGAAACGGATATAACTTTGAGTGCTTTTAATAACAATGTTGGAGATTTTATACAGTGAATAAGCCTTGAAAGGATGCCACTACAGAATTGATAATGTCAGTGAGAAATTAACACATCAAAAATCAACTACAAAAAGAGAAGAGAGTTTTGATGGGCTTACCCTTCAATAAACTACACATTTGATTGGGTTTGAGGTTTAATTTTGGGCTCAAAATAGCAATTGGTTGCATTCATGGGCCAAAACCCAATCCCCCCCAGTATAGAGAGCAGAATGAGCCCAAAACAAGTAGGCCTTTTGAAACCAAAAAAAAAAAAAAAAAGGAGGAGAAAGTAGTCTCTAAGATTTGGATTATGCGAAGTGACGTCGGTAATTTAGCAAAGATCTTTTTTGACATTAAGTATTTGATCCTCTCTCCCCAAATCTTTGACATGATTATTTTATTTTAATATGCAAAAGTATAAACCATAATTATGAATTCAACTCATTTATTATTATATATTATATTGTTTTAATCAAAACTTAGACACACACCTTTTCTTACTTATACGATATATATATATTTGTGATGAGTTCAATGCGCACTAACTTGATGTAACTTTGAATTTATTCTCATTTCAAGTGACTTTGACACTCAGCCTATTTCCTTTCAAGTTTTCATTGCAAAAGGGAAAGATGGAAAGAAGCCTCAGGATCTACTAGCTAATGTAGTTATATAGATTTTGATTGTCGTTGCTAACATTAACCATAGGCAGTCAGTGGTCACAATCGATATTAGTGGTTTTAGGCCCTCGATTAAGATATCTCTTAATTTCCGTACATATAATAGATCCTTTGCATGCAACTCCAAAACCCAATTTTCCCCCTCACAAATCCTCCTGCATGGAAACAAGATTTTAGATTTAAAAAATATCATGGATCTTACCTTAACAGTTCTTTTTGTCTTTGTCATGAGTTTGAAATGATCTTTCATTATATATATATATATATATATATACAATTATTGGTATAAACATAATTATTAAATCAAAATGTTGATCAGTATATAAAAAAGATAGAACAAAAGCGATTGTGTGGCCTGGCTCTCCCTAATAGTCCATAAATACCAACTACTAATGTTCCATTCCAGATCCAAATTTCTTTTATTGGAAATCGCTCGTAACTTAGATGCCATTATTTTTTATAAGAGCTTTTTTTTATTATTATTTTAACTCAAAGTGTATCTTTATTCATTCTCAACACCCGAGATGCGTTCATATGCATAACTATAGTGTCATAAATACAAAGAAAAAAGTCAATTATGATTATGCATATGAACATATATCAAATATTAAGAATGGTAACGAGGATAGGTTAAGTTTCTTTTCTCTTTTTAATGCCTTTGGAATGTACTTTTTTCATTAAAGGTTGTGTATACATACACTCCCTTAGAAAATTATTAGTTGCAAGAATGAGTTACAACCAAAATATGGCAATGGCAGGTGTACGAATAAATAACGTAGGTCCTACTTTAATGTTATACCGTAGCAGAGTATGATGATGAAAAAGACGATTCCTAGACGCACAGTTTTTGGACCCCCTCATGCATGAATGACTGTTTGGTTTGTTGATACGTAGTAAAGCAGTCCAAAAATTCTGATGATGGAGTTACTGTTTAAAGTGTAGGTGCAAAGCTGGAGAGCCATGTTAAAACATAATGAAAAGTGTCATTGCACATATAGGTTACGCCGGTTAGGTAAGGTAGTGTGCCTACTTCCTTGCATTCAAATTCGATTCTCGTCCCTGTAAGTTTTTGTCAACTCTCTAAAATCTCCTTGGACCGCGGATGGGTTATTTCGGAGTGAAATAATTGAGTTATGGACCGGATGCACTACCTTCCTTTTTCCCAATAAGCCCAATACGTAAATATCTCATACCACAACTATACAATATACCTGGGATATTTTCATACCACAACTGAATTGAAGGGTATATATTTATCGGACTCATCAGAAGGAGCGGTCCTGATTGGATTTGTTTTGGAATAATCAATGATATTCTAGAGAGGTGGTTAAGGGGGGATATTATCTTGTTCACAAGCAAACCCAATCAGGTAGGAAGCTGTCCCCATTTGGGTCTCTACTGTACTGATGATCAACATGGCAACTTCCAATCCAATTATAATTAATCATGGTGACAAGGAAGTGAGTGTATATAGCCACTGTGTTTATGATCGATAGCGTCGTCAATCTACAGTTGTTCGGTGTTTTAATTAACTTCATTGTCAACGTTTTCATTGGCAAGGAGAGATAAGAGAGCCGGAGAGGGACCGTACCATTTGTCCCATATACATGCCTAGCTAAACTGAATAACAAAATCCAATGAATAAGTAGAGACAACAATCAACTAATTAAATGAAAAGTGGAGTGTGAAAAACACTTAAGGTCCGTCTGGTTACGTTTTCGGATAATATTTTCTAATAACATTTTTAGAGAATGAAAACGAGAAAACGAATTTGCACTTTTAGGTTTCGAGAATGGGTTTGGTAAATTAATTGGAAAACAAATTTAGAAAATGAAAACAATGAAAACATGTCTGGTACTACAATTTAAGAATAATAATATGTGAGCTATTTTTCAAATATATTTTTGCTAATGTATGTTCTTAAAAAAAATTAAAACAATAATAAAATTCTAATTCTAAAAAAAACCTAGACAAAGAATGTATAATTCTAATAAAAAATACATCATATAATCTATGTGAGCTATTTTTCATGGAATTGAAAAAAAAAGGAAACAAAAATACAGATAAATCTTTTATGAACATTCTAATTAGTTAAAAAAGTTTTTTAAAAATCAAATAAAAACAGAAGATTTATATATTTTTTTAAAAAGAAACCCAACCCCACTGCACCATCCCCCTCCCCTATCCCATGAGAGAAACTCTCATGTAACGGGTATAACATTTTTTGCTATTCCCGGTCAATAATGCAATGACACGTAGGATAACTTTTGCACGTATCATTGTGTTATTAGCCGAGGATAGCAAAACATTGATATCCTTGTTACATGTAAGTTTTTTTGCTATTGGAGATGCCATCGCCTCTCTCTCTCTCTCTCTCTCTCTCTCTCTCTCAACGGAAAATGAAAATGCGATCCCTATTTTCTTTCTTAATTTGCACATGTAATTATGGTTAGGGTTAGCTAGATCTAGCTATAGAACGTTATAGAACGTTATATTGTCTGTTTAGGGTTAGCTAGATCTAGCTATAGAACGTTATATTGCACATGTAATTATGGTACTTGTTTGATGGCATGATACGAAAGTGGCATCCTTTTCAAAGGAATGCATATATTTCTATCTTTAATACTATTGTTGTGGTCCTATTTTGATTGGACATGACAAACAAAGCCTATCGATCCCTAAAAGTGTCCACAATTTGGCCATCCTTCATATATTATAATATATATATATACGGATCCGTGACATTATGTTTTTGACACAAGTTTTGACACAATTTTTGGGCTATTAGATTACTCAACTTTTAATGAATGAGATTAAATATGACACAATTTTTTTACATAAAAAATAATTAAAGTATTTTACTCTCTCTTCTCCCTATTTTATAGGAAAGTTAAATTTCTCTCACAAAAGCATTTTTTTTTTCTCTCTCCTCTTTCTCTTCCCCATCACGTTTTATGCTAACACTTTCTTTCATCATACAAAAAAAAAATTGTTGATCTTTCTTTCAAATTGTTGTTCATGTTTCTAAATTTTTGGGTTTTGGATTTAGGGATTTTAATCTTCTCTTTCAACCAACATGAGTGAGGACGGCAATTTTATATTTGTTTTGCCTTCAGCTTTCTTTGTTTTCAGTCTAGCTGTGTTTCCTTTTTGCTCTCCAACGTTTGGAATGGAATTGTCGTTGACAAAAAAGAAAATAGTACTACAGCAAACAAAAATCTTCACAATTATTTTACAGTTCTTCGAGTCTCATTAGAAGATCAAGAGACAAGACTTCGAGCGGTTAAAGCAAAAACAATTGAGAGATAGAGGGATAGAAATAGAGGAGCAAGAAGGTTTTTGGGTCTAATGAAAGAGAGAGTTGGCAGATAACAGGAAAGAAGAGAGAAAAAAATTACTTCAATGAGAGAAATTTACTTTTTCAAGAAAATTGATAGATGAGAGAGAAAAATATTTTAAATAAATTTTTTTTTTGTGTCTAAAGGTATAATCTCATCCATTAAAAATGAAGTAATCTAATGGTTTAAGAGCATCTCCAACCGATGTGTCAAAAGTGCCACATAGACCTTTAACAGCTAGAAATAATATCTCACATCACTCCAACCGATGTGTCAAAGCTGATGTGGAATGAAGGCTGGAGGTTAAGATGTCATTTTTGACATCCCAAAAACAAGATGTCAAATGAATATTTTATTATTTTTTAAAGACAGCGGGTTGTTACTTTCATTTATTATTTTATTATTTTATTATTTTTATTCTTTATCTTAAATGATTTGACTGTTACAATAATTATTATTTGACATATCGGGTGGAGTGTAAAATTGTGTAAATGTCAAATTGCCACATCAACCATCAAATTTAAATTTGATATTTGGTATTTGACATCTCCCTTGGAGATGCTCTAAAAATTGTGTCAAAACTTGTGTATAAAATATAATGTCATGGATCCGCCCCTATATATATATATATATATATATCAGTTCCGATCTCTTGGACCACAGGAGTCCAAGAAATTGTGGTCACCCACCGTTGGATATTAATCCAATGGTTTAAAAAAAGTTTCTTGAAAGGAGTGCAAGAGTGAGTGAACCATTGAATTTACATCCAACGGTGAGTGACCACAAATCTCTTGGACCCCTGTAGTCCAAAAGATCAGGACTGATATATATATATATATATACATTAGTTAAGTGTGTATGAGTTTAATATAGAGTGCTGCTATTTCCACCCACCTGTCCTATTTTCCCACCCACTTTATCTTCAAAAATTTTAAAACAAATTTATCCCTTTGCAAAATGACTTTTAAGGACAAATTTAAAACTCTCTTTATTTATTTATATAAGCTTGACACATCATTAAAATTCAATATGAGGGTTAGAAAAAAAGGACACATCGCCACTTTTACTTGAGGAAAATAAAACAAAGGGAACCTAATGTCCCGCTTCTTTCTTCAGAAAGGATGAACAGAACCCACCCAAACTCTGAAACTCAAATATCCATTTTTATTGTCTAGTTTCATGCCATATTGAAATCTAATCCCTTCTGTTTTCCTTCCGGACTAGAATTAAGAATCTTTAGTTTTTTCTACTTGGCTAATTTGCCTTCAAATCAGACCTAATATACTTCCTTCTTCCAAAAACAATAGAACCTTCAACCATATCTAGGCGTCAGAACTCAAAAGACAAAAAAGAATTCCTAATTGAGTGAAATAATTGGAAATAAGATAAAATTAATAGTTTATTTTGAATATCAGAGAGAGAGAGAAGCAAAGGAACCATTCATGATCATGGGAATCAAAATACAATGGGTTCTATTTGGGTTTTGAGGGTTTATATTTTTTAAAGAAGAGAGGTTTGGGTCGCGGGGGGAGGGAGAGACTTATAAGTGGGGATGGGCTAATTGAGGAATTTTTTAATTGTAATGGAAAATATGAAAATACAATTAATGTTTAAAAAAATTAAAATTACTAATGATTAGTGAAGAGAATTTACTAGAATTAATAATTAAAGGGTATTTTAGGAATAATGGTGGGTGGGAAGATAAGTTTGTGTTCTTTCAAATTTACATGGTGGGTGGGAAGATAAGGTGGGTGAGAAAATAGGAGAAGGGGATGGAAATAGCAGCACTCTTAATATATTTTTGCCTCTCTTAATAGGAAATCCTAAAAAGAAAAAAAATTTGAAACCATGAATTAAACAATAAATATATGCACAATATCTCTGTTCCATAAAATTAATTCCTTGGTTGGCAACTTGGCATGGGAAGAAGAAATAGCAATTAGCCAAGCTGCAGGCTGCAGGCTGCACGCATGTTCCTCTCAGTGAACTTGTCGCTGCAGGTCGTCTAATCGAAATTCATATCAATATCCTGGAAATGACGTTTTGTATTTCTCTTTAAAATGGTTTTTGTGTTTTGTTTTCTGTTATTTTCTTTCTTAATTTGCTGCATCAATGCATGCTCCGATTTTCTTTTCGCAAAAAGCAACTCTTCCATCTATTGGAAAACGTTGCCAGAGCTTGCTCGTTCAGTTTCAGCATGTGAGCAGAGAGTTACAATAGGAATAACTACGAAAACGAAATGAAAAGAAAGATCAAATGCAGCTCTACCTATAAGTTGCAACTTGACATTACAATAGGTACAATAATATGTACGGATTAAAGCTATTGCGAAAAAGAAAGAAGAACATAAATATATAGGAGAGTTAAGTAATTGAAAACCTTCGAGTATATATAAATTCTATATTCAATTTGAGTTCTAACGATCAAAATAATCTATTTTTTAAGTTGTATTTATATGAATAATAAAAAAATCAATCAAATCGAAAATTATTTAATCTTTTGATTATAATTTCACTTTTAGCCGACAAACTCTATCGTCCGCACAATTATTGATTTGACTAAATTTTCACAATGATATCCTTTAAGGAACATTTTAAAGAGACAATTATCATAATTGGAATACATTGCGGAATAATCTCACATATAAAAACAATCATTGAAAGTAACCATATATAAAACATAGTTTTAAGAATGCAAAAATTGATTTTTCTGACGATTTTATATTTAAATGTAAAAAAGAAATGGAATAAACGTTTACCATGTGGCACTGTGCTAGTTTTTCAGTTCACGGTTGAACTCTTTTTTTTAATTTTTATATGGAGTGCTTTTCAATGCCATTCAAAGTATTAATAATAATAATAACCAAAAGTAAACATACTGCAAGCAACTTTCTTAAGTTGTACGGCACTTCTGATTTTATACTACGAACATGGATAAAACCAGTCACCAAGTCTTGATTTGATCACGAAAGCCACCATTGAAATTAATATAATAAGCAACATGAGCAAGCATCCAACTCAGTATTATATATATTAGCATATTTTTCCTCGTGCTGTAAAATCTTATTGGTTAAAATTTTCCACCCATTAAAATACGTCAATTCTGCTTTGATTACTTTGCACTAACATATATTAACCATAAATATTTTGTCGCACCAAATTAAAAACTAAACGGACATTAGACAGTGATACAAAGATATATATGGATGTTAGTATTTGAGACACATGCATGTCAATTAAAGGAAAAAAAAAAATTGGAAGTATTTGCCGGCATGAGGGGACTTTATTTATAACTAAAATTCAAAGCATAAAGGCATCCTTAATAAAGTCAGGGGCACCTCAATCCACTTTACAAGATGCACACAAGTTAAAGCAAACTTAATTAACTTATGCGCTACTTCATTTGACTTTTTACGAGTAAAAACAACATAATTACCTAGATTACAAACGAGTTTATCACGAACACCATCCATAATAGGCCCTATGAAAGATAAATGTACATTTCTGTGAATGTATTTTTTAATCAATACCATTTTTAACTGTGTTAGACCCCATTTTTCTATCTTAACGAACAATAATTGGGTTCATTTTCCTTTCATAAATAGGGTAGGCAATTTCATCCCCATGGGGCGTAGTAGTACGTACTTGGAAGATCCAAGTGTCTATTTATTAATAGTGCATTTCATTTATGAATGATTATGATGATTGGTCTCCTTCTGTTAAGCATACAATGACAAGCATGTGAGATGTCAACACTATAATTTCAGAATTTTAATTTTTCCGCAGATTTATTTATGACAAATATATGAATTCCTCCTTGGCCTAGCTACTAAATGCTTGCATGGCCCCTACCAATATCACCTATGCATATCAAGTTTTAATTTCTGCCTATAGCTAAAAAAGATGGGTAGCTCAACTTCTTGCATGGTAGTTGAGTTGGCAGGCTCAAAGGGTTCTGTCTGATCGCTATGGCATTGCCCACATGTCGATTAAACTTGTCCAATTATTTACGTGTCATCATCTGCAATCGACAAATTAAGCCCCCCTTGCGAATCAAACGAAATCAAAAGACTTCGATATTCAAGAACAAGTTCAAAATGGAATTATTACTGAGGTGGTCTGGTTCGTCAGTAACAATTTGAGTGATTCTCCAACAGATGCAGATGATTATAGAAGTTTATTTTGGAGAAGATTTGCAGATGAACACCGCAGCAATCTGATATAATCTGAAGCACAATTAAATAAAGATTTTCTTCTTTGTTTCTTTCCCAGAAAACAATTAAATAAAGAATGCAGTTGCGTGTGGTTCTCGAACGTACGTGTCATTTTGTTTATTGGGGGGGCATGGGCATACGAGGTTAAATACAAGAATTAGGCACAAGATCAACATGCTTAATTAAGTCTGTCAGAATCCAAAAATAAATAAATATATTAAGTCTGTCAGTTCAAGAGACATACGCGTACAAACTAATACATTAGTTTATCAATCACACACTAATCACTCACGTGTGCGTCAGTGCGTGTGTAGAGTAAATTAGTTTAGTTTAACAAATGCAATGATTCCCACTAAAATAGATTAAAAAAACTTCAAAACAAATAGATTAATGAAGCTGTGTCCAACCGGCTTTCAAATCCTGGATCCATCACTGTTCCACCCTATGTATGATAAGCTTCTGAACAAAGAGTAACCGACTAGATGATGAGTTATGGGTTATTAGAAAATGTCGAGAAAAATCAGTTTTAAGTAACGAATTTTTCTTTTTATAATTTGATGCACAAAATGAAGTTAAATATCATGAAAAATGTCGTAATAATATTCATGCTTGTTTATGTTGGGCAATCCTTTTGGAACACAAATGCTTGTGAGTACTTTTTACATAATGTAATACGGCACATGAATTACTCATTCTGATTCGTTTCTAAATTAAAACCTTTTATCTGATAAAGGGAGGGAGTGAGTTTTATATATAAACTTTTCAACTTATTGAGGGGAAAAAAGGGTACTCATGAAAAGACGAAACAGGGAAAAGAGATGATCTGGGCCCTAAAGCGTACGTTATGCATGTGCAGTTGCCCTGTTGATATAATTCCATCACTGTAGATATGGCCCCAAAGCTTTGCTGGTCCTTTTTAACCAATTTCTATATATGAAGAGAATTTTCATATATTTATATCCTTCACCAGCAGGCCTAGATATGCGTGTGTCTGTGTGAGACAGAGACAATACAGTGTGTGGTTTTATGCACTGAATTTGCATCTTCCTGCCTGAATATAGTTTGTTGTGGATATCTATGGTCATCTTCTTGGCGACTTGTTGGTCCATATCTAGAACTACATCTTCAGCTAGAATTAACATAAAATAGATCTTGATATGATCTTGTTTTTCGTACATTTAACCCGTACGGACTGCAAAAGTAAAATTGTGCAATAATAAGTTAACTTTTGTAAATTCAAGTAACAAATAGTTGCACGGGAGACTGTGGAAAACAAAGGGTGGAGAGACCACAAAAATTCTGGTAAAACGATAAAGAGAGAGAAGCATCGTATACACGTATCAGTGCTTGTCTCGGCTGTTAAAGTTAAAATTGTACATTCAATCCAACAATCTCATACATACAATAAAATAAGGAAAATTATTTAATCATCTAACTGTCATCACTTAATAGACAAACACAATATTAATGTTTCTGATTAAACATTGAATTATTACATTGTTAACTAAACAGTTAAAACAATGTTCTTTAATTGCTTTTTTACAAGAATGATCCTTAAATAATGATCTTGAGAATGAACGATTTCAATTATCATAGAGCTTTGCATAATTAAAAAAAGAAAGAAAAAAAAAAGTGGGGAAAGAGGTCTATAGCGTTCCCTAAGCACGCATTTGTATCATGTCAAAAGTAGTTTCATGAATTGAGGTGTTGTGCCTCATCTTGAGAGAGGTTGCTCTTGTGGCTTGGTCATGGTAGATCCACTGCTCATTGGTGCGTTGAGGCTTTGGAGTAATTAGATGATGCTCCATGTCATGTCCCGAATTAAGATTAGCGGTAGTTGATTTTCTTTTTGTCGGCTTTGTTTTAGCTTTTTTTATTTTGGTTTAGACAATAACGTCCAGAAACTCTATGAGTTTTCTGTATTTTTTTTTTTTGTCATAATTCAAAAAACTTGGTTGAATTTGCTGGGTGTTTTTAGTCTTTTCAAGAGAATCATGCAAGTTAGTGACTAGTTTTTGTCATTAATGTCATTGGACTAGATTCGGGGAAACTGTGACAGTTGAAAGGGTTATAAAAAGGTTATTTTCAGCTTTTCTGTTAGCTCAGGTTACTGGAGAAGTTTTACATATACGTATGTCATATTATAATTGGGATGGCTTCATTTACAATATGTATCCTTTTATTTATTTATTTATTTATTATTATGTCATATTGTAACTGGGATGTTGTATGTCAACAGTACAATCAAAGACATCAACATAACATCTAAAGTACCAATCCCAAGAGGGCAACAAACTAACATGTTAAAAACAAAACTAAAACGGACAAAAGTAGCACTAAAACTACTAGCCCATATCACTACTATTTTGCATTTGTCATGGTGCTAATTATATAGACGTTTCATTTGTTTTATTTAAGTCTCCAAATACAAATATTAATATATACAAGTATACTAAACATAGAGTATATATATTCCTTTAAGACTATATTCCTTGGCTAATATGCTTGTTAATAATATTACATACATATATTCAGCTTTGTAGCTATAGATATTTATCTATGTTTTTTTATATTTAAAGATTGAATTATTATCTAAAATTACTTGTAGGATGACTAATAATGTCTAGAGGGGGGTGAATAGACCAATTTAAAATTATAATCAATAAATAAAAATAAACTTTAGTAGCATGATTGATATGACTTATCAATCTTAAAACGTGCAGAGCATAAAATAAAGGAACACACATAGAATTATTTTACGTGGTAAAACCCCACATTTGGGAAAATCCACAGGACTCCTCAATCCAAAACAAATCTACTATAGAACGATAATTACAAGAAGTACTCACAAATTTATCCTAGACATATTCTAGATAATGTTTACCGACTTCTTCGTAACTCAACTTCTATCATAGGATGATCTTTCAACACTCCTTATGTTGAATGCAATACTGGTCGCGATTGCTTCAAGCGTGCCGGAGTTCTTCCAACTCTTCTTATGTTGAATTCGATACTGGTCACGATCGATTCAAACTCACTGGAGAAAAACTGCCACAACAGTCTTAGTGCCCTCAACCGTACAAGTTACTGAACATGCAAATGAATGCAATATGAATGATAAAAGGGTTTGCTAAATCACCAAGTAAACATGGAACACTTGATGATTTATCTCAAATAAAAACTCAGCCTTCCAAAGTTTATGGACTGAAAATATGATTGTGAAAGTTCTACAAAGAAAGAAGACAAAGGTTTGGTTTTATATTTCTTCCTAAGAAGGATCCACATTTTAAGAATCTCCAAGTTTTAACTTTTGACAAAAATCACAAAGATAGTTTTCCTATTTTGGAGTTGAGAAAAGTGAGGCCAACCAATAGGAAAAGAGGAATGCTATTCACAATCGCTCTAAATCGATTCTCATGATACTTGCTAGACACGTGTACACGCGTTCCTAATGTATTCTCCTTTTTATTTTTTTATTCTTCTCTCTTTCTTTCTCTCGGTTGCCTCACGCTCACTCTTCTTCTTCTCTCTGTCTCTCTCCCTTTCTTTCTTTTTCTTATTCTACTTATGTCTATATCTCTATCCCTCTCTTTTCTCCTCATCCTACTTCTTCTCCTTCTTAACAAAGGGGCTTAAGCCTAGAGAACAACTAAACCCAAATCTTCCTCTTTATTTCCTTATCTCTTATCTCTATGTTCTCTTTTTCTTCCGAGTTTCCTCCTTATTCTCTCTCCTCTTTCTTTCATTCTTTTTTCCTTCTTTCCCTCCTCCAGTTTTCTTATACCATTTTTGGCCATATTCGCACTACCGGCAAACAAATTGGGGGTTGTGAACCTTTCTAGGTTGTGAAATTTTGGGGGTTTTTATAATCTCTTCCTCCAGTATCTGGCATCTAGCATTTAATCAAATTTACACAGAGAGAGATATGGATACTGAGAAAAAGAAGAAGAAAGAGAAAGAAAATTAAAAAAAGTAATTTTAATCATAGGAAGTATCATGAAAATCTGGGTTGTGTACGCACATCTAGCAAGTATCGTGAAAATTGCTTTAGGGTGATTGTGAATAGCATTCCTCATAGGAAAATAAAAGGGAATCAAGAAAGTAAGAGCATCCACAATGGGCTCTCTAAACCACCTCTTTAGACAAATTTTAGGGAGGAATGGTAAAAATACAACTCCAACCACGCTCCCTATCCACCTCCTAAAATAGGGAGTCCTCTAGGAGCTCCTAAATCTGAGGAGAGAGAAAGGACTCCTAGTGGCTCCCTATAATTTAATGCTGTTTTATTTAATGAGTATTTCAAACCTTTATTTAATGCTAACTATTTTTTATTTTATTTTTTAATAGAGATGGACCAATCAAAAAAGAGTTATAGCATTTATGACTCTCCAAATTAGGGAGTATGGTTTGAGTTGAATTTTTTTAGAGAGCTCCCAAAATAGCTTTCTTATATTCTTAGCCAAATTTTAGCTAAGAAATAGAGAGCATCATTGTGGATGCTCTAAGACATTGATAATCACACAATTAAAAACTAATTTTTATTCAACAGGATTCTTTCCAATTACCAATGTGATTTTCAATAAAAAATACTTGAGAGACAAAAATAATTTAATAATAAAAGAAAACAAGAAATAAATAAAAAATATTGAAAAACATGCCTAAATGAGATGTATTCCTAAAGGGATTTTAATTGATTAAAATCATATTAAATTCTAAAAAACGTTCCTATTATGAGTGTGTGAAAAATGACATGTCTTACTCTTCAGATCAAATGTCTTATACGTATTAAGTCACAATTTTGGAATTCGAGGATTGCTGAGTTGTTTCAATCTTGCAGTGTTTGGAAATTAGAGATAGCAATTTTGCTTCAACCCTCTAGCTAAATGGCACTTCCAAACTTATACTAAGTTCAAGGAAATACAAACATACTTTCATACTAACATTATATATGGTAAAGAAGGTATTCCTGAATTTGACATATCTTTGTTTATTGGGCTTTTTCTTGCAACTAGCATTATTAATAAATATTTTTTTTTCTCAAGAGTTTTTGTTAAATGATATTACTGGCCTACTAAATTAATTCGAACCAAATAAGTGGTTAACCGATTCGAACGGTTAAAAGTTCTAATAGTTAATTAATGAAAGAGAAATTGATCTATCAAAATTTTTAGTTTAATGAACGGAATGGCCCTCTACCTCTACCGCTCCAAACCTATCCGCGCTCAGGATAATGCACGTAAGAGTGAGACCCGCCAATCAGTCACTGAGCCTCTCCCTTTCATTCCACGTGCTAGTGATGCCCAATAGCGACTCTACCCTACAACCCTCCTACGGCTATTGCCTATTAGGCTAATTTTTCGAACCAAATTAATTCTAAAATATTTATTTGCCTGGACTAATTGAATTATAAAATATTTTTTGGGCTGAACCGATTGAAATGAATCTGAACCCCAGCAGCACCACCAAACTTAAACCCCACATCACACTCTCACACTGCTGACTCTAACTAATATAAACCCCCCCTCCCACCCCAACCTTTTTCTAACTCCTTTACTCCTCTCTCTCTCTCTCTCTCTCTCTCTCTCTCCCTCTCCCTCCCTCACCCTCCCTCCCATGCATACTTTTTCTACCCTCTTCACTGCCAAACTATCTATTGATTTGTGTCCACTAAATTAGACACTCATTTTCCCCACAAACTTTGGTCTCACTACAATCCCTCTCTCTCTCTCTCTGAGATATTCATACACATATACATATTCTATGGAAGAGCTGATAATCTCTCCCTCTTCATCCTCTTCTTTAGTATCTTTACCACAAGAAACCTCACCATCCCTACAACAAAGGCTTCAGTTTATTGTCCAGTCTCAGCCGGACTGGTGGTCGTACGCGATTTTTTGGCAACCCTCCAACGACCACCAGGACAATGGCCGTCTCTTTCTGACATGGGGAGATGGCCATTTCCAAGGCTCCAAAGACCCCTCCGCCAAACACCACAACAACCCCTATGGGATTCTTTCAGAAAGAAGGAAAATCCTCAAGGGCATTCAATCTCTCATCAACGACAACAACCCAGATCATCATCAAGACAGCATCATGGATCACATGGGCTTGGACGCCGACGTCTCCGACGGCGAGTGGTTCTATGTCATGTCGTTGGCTCGATCTTTCTCCATTGGCGAGAGTGCCATTAGCGCTAGTGTTCCCGGCAAGGCCTTCAGCTCCGGTTCTGTGGTGTGGCTCACTGGCGCCCATGAGCTCCAATTCTACAATTGCGACAGAGCCAAAGAGGCCCAAATGCACGGCTTTCAAACCCTGGTCTGCATCCCAACCCCCACCGGCGTTCTCGAAATGGGTTCTTCAGATTCGATCAGAGAAAACTGGAGCCTGGTTCAGCAGGCCAAGTCGTTGTTCGGGTCGGACCTCATCTGCTCGGTAGCAGACCAACCCGACCCGGAAACCAGATCCCCCATCGACTTCATAAACCGAAACTTCTCTTTCGCCGATATCGGAATCATCGCCGGAGTAGAAGAAGAGGAAGACGACAAGAAGGAAGTGGCGCTGGACTTGACGATGATGAAGAGGAAGGGTGGAAACCCGGGAACGGGTCTGTACCCGGATTCAAACGCGAACCCGAAGCCAGACTACTCGGACTCCGACGGCCCCAAAAGGACACCTAAAAAGCGGGGCCGAAAACCGGGTCTGGGCCGCGACACGCCGTTGAACCACGTGGAGGCGGAGCGGCAGCGGCGGGAGAAACTGAACCACCGGTTCTACGCGCTGCGGGCGGTGGTCCCCAACGTGTCGAGAATGGACAAGGCGTCGCTGCTATCCGACGCCGTTTCTTATATCAACGAGCTGAAGACGAAGGTGGACGAATTGGAGTCGCAGGTACAGAGAGAGTCAAAGAAAGTCAAGGTCGAAACAGGAGATAATCTGGACATCCAGAGCACCACTACGTCCGTGGAGCAGATCGCGAAGCCCCCCAGTTCGTCTGCAAATGGGTCTGGGCTCGAAGTGGAGGTGAAGATTATGGGCACGGACGCCATGATTAGGGTTCAATCGGAGAATGTGAACTACCCATCGGCCAGATTAATGGCGGCGCTGCGGGACTTGGAGTTGCAGATCCACCATGCGAGCTTGTCTTGCATCAACGAGCTCATGCTTCAAGATATTGTGGTGAAGGTTCCAGAAAACATGAGAAGCGAAGACAGCCTCAAATCTGCTCTTCTTAGAATATTAGATCAGAACTAAAAAGCAGGACCGACGGATCGTTCAAGGCAATGTGTGTGTCCGCTTGCATCGAATTCAATCTCCCTTCCAGTACATTAGAGTGAAAACATGTTCGATCGTTCAATTGGGTAAACCTGATTTTCAGTTTGCCAAGCTCGAATTTATTTATTTATCTCTGTATTAATAAATAATTGAAGTTCCTTATTGGTTTTTTTTAATTTGTTGTGTTTTGTAAAATATGTAATTAATTATGGAGATAAATATTTTCGTACGAAACGTTGATATTTTTTCATTGTTGGAAGTGTCATTAATAGTAACGTGTTCCCCATGTTTATGGCACAGTGGGACTTTAAGAGCAAGATAGTCCAACTATAGTTGGGTGAATCAAATGAATCCAGGGATGACAGATATTTTATGCACGTTCCTAAATCGACTCACAAGTGGGGGTGTCTAATAAACGAAGGTGAAGAAAAACTCAAATGGTACATCGTCGTTGTCGGAAAGGACAATCGCTTACGCGCGCAAAATTTCTCTTTTAACTGTTGTGCATCATAACATAAACCTCCTTGCATCGCATCAACAGTACTGCTAGTTATAAACGCGCGATCGGACGACTGTTGTTAGCAGTTCTCAGAATTGATAGAAGGACAAAAAAATTCTGGTTTTGATTTGTTGGCCTGAAGTGTACCACTCGTGCTATTTCTTTTGTGGACGAAATGAAATGGAATATCAACTGCGGATGTGTTTTTGGGGTCCTCAGACATGAGAATCTAGGACCCACCTACCACCACTACAAAACACTATTAAACAAAGAAAACAAAACACACTGGGAAAATGTGCTTTTCATGCATCTATTATTATTATTATTATTATTCTTTAATGGATTTCTTTTTCGGTGGTAACGTGCGATGCAGGTTGAAACCTAATTAGATTAGAAGAAAAAAGAAGAAGGGGGTCGTGGATTGTTATTGGATAGTGTTTGCTTGATTCTTTGCGTATAAAACAAAGATGGAAAAGATTCAATCGATGAGACAATGAAGGAAAGCGAGAGCCACCACTATTACTTTGTATTTTTGTTGTTGTGTGCTTTCTTTATTGAGCTTCGGTTGGTCTTCTGACTTTTTGGTTTGAACCCTAAAGCGGTTTGCTGAAGGGAGTTCATCATTTCCTTCAAATATAGGAGGGTAATTAAGAAAGACTACCATCGTTGATTTTCTAGAAGAAGGGGATCCCAATGCGGTATTGCCTAAATGAACTCTAATGTTAACGTCATGTAAATTTTTCAGCAGACTTTTCGCTGGTATAAGAAAATTGTGTTTCTCATTGACATGTCTTGATAGGCAGAAAAAACGTGTGTAAAATATGAATATCATTATTTTGCTATTTTCGATCAATCACATTATACTAAATGAAAAAGTTATCACGCGTAACATAGTGTGATTGACCGAGAATAACAAAACAATGATATCTCCATTTCACACGAATGTTTCTTTTTGACAGGATGTTAAGTTTGATGAATTCGAGACACCAAATTATCATGCCAATTTTTTTTATAGAAATACGAGTGATAGTCTAATCTATTCTACATTAATCATTCTACATAGAGAAATTCAAACTAGAATACAAAGAAGCGCGATTGACTACCATGATCAACTTTCACATTACCCAACTTTCTAGATTCCAAAAGATGTGGCAACTTATCATTTATTGCTATCTGGGCCACTGTAAACTTTAACCAAAAGGTGGAATCAATTGTTGGATATTTTTGGTCTTTCTAATTTGTGTAACTTTCAAGTTGATTCCTCGATTGGGCTGAATTGGTGTTATAGATTCTAAATGAGTGATATCAGGCCCAGTGTTGGTATACTCTTACTTGTGGACTTGGAAAATGATCATAAGCCCAAGAAGAAATATTAGGGTAAATTTGGTAACGTTTTTGAAGAATATTTTTGGAGAATATTTTATGAGAATGAAAACGAGAAAATGAATTTTCATTTTAAAGATTCGAAAATGTATTTGGTAGATTAATTGGAAAACATGTTTAGAAAATAAAAAATAATAAAAATGTGTATGGTAAGACAATTTGAGAATAATAATTTGTGAGTTATTTTTCAAGTATATTTTTTGCTAATTTCAGTCCTAATTTTTTTTTAAAAAAAATTTCTGATATTTTAAAGCCTAAATTTATTACAAGCAATCAAAAATGTATACTTTGAGGCAAATCAAAAAACTATGGTTCAAGAACTCTGAGGTAGATCAAAAAACTTGATGTGTAGTGGGCTAAGGCAAATCGAAACTCATCCATGCGGTAATTTGACATATTGATTTGAGATACTCTTATACAAATACTCATATAGAGCCTATTTGGAGAGAAAACTCCAAAACTAGCCACTTGTCATTTTCTAATTAGTTCTTAAAAAATATTAACACACTAAAAAACAATTAAAAAACAACAAATGGTTAATTTTTAATTTTTCTACTAAAATAGACTCTATAAAGATTTTTGTATAATATGTCGATTTTAGCATATTCGATATGTCCATTATAATATGTCCATTTGATTGTATAATAGGCTTTAAATTCGATACATACCCATTACAAATAAATAATAATTATGCAGCAACAACCACACGAAATAAAACAAAAAATGTCACTCGTTGTTCTTTTCCAAGCAATTAGGTTCTCGTTTATTTCAATCGCCGCACCAATTAATCGAACACAAAAATGCTACTTTCATATTAGTTGTTACACAATCAAACATCAACCCATTAATAAAATATCAATCAAAGTGTCGTCTCCACATTAATTATATATTTAAACATCAAACAAGTAGCAAGAAACAAAAATGTCACCTCAAATTTTATTACGCCCTAAGATTTGATCATATTTATTTCCACATTGCAAGTAGTCAAACACCATAAACCTCATTTATAAGATTTAGAATTTATACTAATTATGTTTAATTAACTCGATTCAATCACCCAATGTTGCCCATCAAGCTTAATCTTGAGTCCGTAAACTCGGGCAAACAAAGTTACCGCCCTCCTCACCCCGTGGTCATCCGCTGCGGTAAAATAATCGTGCCCGAAAATAACCCCGCCGGGCCGCAAAATCCGGTAAGCCCGAATAATATCGGACCAGGCGGAATTAAAATCATGACCCGCATCCACTTCGATCAAATCCCCGTACACGCCCATCTCACAGAGCCAGTCAAGACCCGACCCGGTAGAGAACGGAATGGGCAAGACTGTCTCGGTTGCGTTGACCGAGACGACGTTCTGCATGAACTGGTATAGCAGCAAAACGTCGCCGTTCAGGAGGCCGATGTCTCCGAACCGGTCGAGGAAGCCCGGCCAGCCGCGGAAGTCGTCGAGGCAGAGGATCTGGGTGTCCTTGAGGCCGAGCTGGCTAGTCAAGCCGGCCATGTGGATGGCGGAGGCGCCAAGGAAGGTGCCGATTTCGATGATGGTTTTGGGTTGGACTTTTTGGATGAGGTTTTGGAAAACGGCGCCGTTTGAGCCCCAGCCTTTGACGCGGCTGCGGCGGAGGAGGCGGGTGGCGTAGGGAGGGGGGAAGTTGACGAAGGGGGAGGTGGAGTTGAAGAGGCGGTCAAGGATGGTTTGGCGGATGAGGTGAGAAGGGAGTGGGGTGGCGCAGTGGGTGGTGAGTCGGAAGTGGTCGAGTTGAGTTGGGAGGTTGACGAGTTGGGGGAGTTGGGGGGTGGGAGGAGAAAAAGAGGGGGTTGTTGGAGAAGAAGGGGAAGAGAGGTATCCAAGGGTGAAGGAGAGGAGGAGGAGGAGGAGGTAGGCGATGGGTTTGAGTAGTTTGAACGGGGTGAGTTTCTTTTGGTGGTCTTCTTTCATGGTGGGTGGTTTTGGGTTCATTGTGTTTGTAGGGCTAAAAGCTTAGGTTAGATTGGCTTGGTTTTGAGAGAGAGCTAGAGAGAGAGAGAGAGAGACAGAGGGAGAGAGAAGAGAATGGAGAAGAGGAAGAGAGGAAGAGAATTAGAGACTGCGTTTCTGTTTGGTTGGGTCATATTTGCGAGCTTAGTACGAGGGTGGTGTAATAAAAACGACCGGAAAACGCCCCAAGGCCTGGTCTTCATCTATACGTACTTACTGAGAGAGGTTGAAATTACTCAAATTAGGATGCATGAAATCCTCACTACACGTGTCATAATCGAAATTGTACATTTTTGGGGTGACCCATATGTATCGAATAAGACGATTTTGATAATAATTAAAATCTTTATGACAAAGTCGTCGTTTAGTTGATATAGATCGGGATATTTAGTCATATATCAATTCTTAGCATTAATAATATAGATAAATTTTATATCATTTAATTTCTATAAACAAACCTAAGAAAAAACTTTTAAAAAATGACAGCTGGCCATATTGAATTTATTTTGATTATTAAATTACTTTGATGTTCTATTAAGTGTTTTGAGTTTTTTATATATAAGATTTTGGGGTTGTGCTTGTTTTAAGAAATTGATAGCAAATTTGTAATTTATAAGAAGTTAAAAGTTTATTTATTATGTTATAAATGAGCTTTGGGTATATTTCTAAAGTTCATTTCATATAAGGTATTTTTATAATTTGGGCCCCTATATTGGGTATAATAGTGAATCTCCCATATATGAATCACTAAAACAATTTTCAATTAATTTAATTTTTGGAAGAATGTTTATTTTTATTTTTATTACAAAAAAATGCAATATTTACACAATACTTTTACAACTGGCCAATATACCTCACAACAAAGTTACATCACGATGGACTAGCCACCACTAGATATCGAATTCAACACAAATATATATTGACTTCGTTATTCATATGATTTGAACTAGAGGTGTCAAACGGGCGGAGTTGGGCCGGCCAGACCCGTTAGAGTCGGCCCCTATAATAAATGAGCTATGCCGGGCTCGTCCATTTAAGAAAATCATCAATTCCGGTCCGAGTTCATATGAGCTCAAGTCGTGCTCGTATCGGGCCACTAAACGGGCCAAGATGGATCCATGCCAAATTTTTAATTCGTCAATAATTGTTGTTTTCAGGATTAATTCAATATGTTAGATCAGTCGACCGGAGAAAAATCAATAAGCTTACACGCAAGATACAAATTAAATTACATGAAGCTTGTGTATGGATGGAATGTGGACTAATCAGAGAAGAATCGTATTTTTGACAGGCGATGATCCGAAACTCGTTAATGTCACCTAAGAATTAATTATGATATCCAACAAGATGAACAACTGGACCCTGATCAAGCCAGTCAACATGAAGAATGGATATGGATAGATGGATAAGATTTGAGATATTTGGGGGATGAATGTCTTGGAAAATTGGAAATTGTGAGGGAAGTTTCAAGTACATTTCGACAACATATGAGTAGTATTTCCCCGGAGAAACTTGTGAAGGTGACGGAGTAATTTCAATGCACTCTGTAGTCAAGTCAATTACAACCTCTTGGTCTTTGGTCTTGACTCAAGTCTACGGCTAAGATTTTTTTATCCAAAACCCACTTCTCCTCATGCGCTTATGAGGCCTATCAAATATGCATTTATCAAACACAAGCAGAGCAAGTCTCACCCAAAAAAAAAAGAAGAGAGCAAGAGACTAGAGAACTAAAGCCAACGCTACCCTTTTACTACTATTACTATTTAAACTTGCCAAGGCAAAATAAATAAGTTCCAATATTTATACTCCAACCTCGGCGGCGCCATTTAACAAGTTCCAAGTATTTGTCCCTTCTTTGGGTCTGAAAGTTCAAATATTTGTCACATGCAGTTTTTTTCCCTTTTCTTCAAAAAAAAACAACCAAAAACGAAGAAAATAAATGCCCACACACAGTACAGGGGGATGCAAGGGCGCCATTTAGCGGTAGGTGTATGACGGACCAGCAAAAGCATAACGACATGAAATTGGCGCAGGCAATGCATCAGCCTTGGTTGCCTGGTAGTTTTCTGTCCGGAACCGGATGCAGCATCAGCAGGAGCAGCATGCATTGAGTATAGTCTCTCTCCACAATCAGTTTCTCTCCTTAGCACAGGATCAGTCTCAATCAGGTAGTTCTCTCTCCTACCACCAACAGCATGTGTTGAGTATAACCTCTCCACACGATCAGTTTCTCTCCTCACAGGATCAGTTTTAATTAGATGATTCTCTCTCTGGGGTGCCAGATATGGGTCCAATGATGAAGAACCATAATAGGAGTAGCCGTAATATGGCACGTTTCTTCTCTCTCCCTGAAGACCATAAGCTCGAAATTACTTTTCAGTAAGGTATAAATCATGAGAAGTTTCCTCTCTCCTTACAGATGCCACATCTCAGTATGCAACACGCTGGTCCCTTTCATGAGCTAACACTGGATAACTCCTAGCATCACCATTGGCATAAGGATATCTAGCGTGTGCATTCCTGTGGGCATGTGGCAGCTATTCCCTCGCTCCTTCATGAACTCCCCGATCCTGAACTCTAGCCTGGACTGGAGAATGAGTGGCTAGAGCAGTTGAATGGACTTGAGCTGGTCGGAAAAGTGATGTGAGCTTCCTGACCTGAAAGGAAAATATTGGATATTATTACATCAGCATATGCAAAGAAACAACGATCACTTACTCCAGGAAAACTTAATAAAATGAAGGGGGCGCATTATCTCACTTGTCGAATTGTAAGTTCTGTTTTGAACTTCTTTTTCTCATTATAGTTTTCTTGTATTGCCTTCTTGAAAACACTCTCAGGTAGAGGAAGACAATCTTTCTCCACGTTGAACCGCACCTAAAGTTTTCAAGTCATCAGCATACATGTCAGGTTAACTAAACAAAGCAAACAAGGAGAGATAGATCTAAGAAAATGTGACCTGAGCAGGGAAGGCCCCGCCAAATGCTTTTGGCTTGAGTTTTAGGCCACCTGAAGAGGATGCTTTGTAAACCCCATACAAAAGCTTAAGATCAAAATCAAAGAGAAAAAGCTTCAACCCAGGTTTGATACCCAACACAAGGTCTGTTTTACCCATTGAAACACCCTTGATATGCATTTATAATCACAAATAAGAGTTCCATACAAAACCTCCCACAGCGTCCAAAGAAAAGTAAATTCAAAGGAGAAAGAAAAACCAATTCAGTCAAGATAAACTTTAACATCAATCCCACTATCAATGAGGGATTGAACAACTGCCCTAATCTTCCCTTCAAACTTGTCCCTGTCCCTGGGAGTATAAGAAGCAGTGTAGACATCAGCTTCTCTTGCCCTATCGGACAAGATTTGGCCGACGGCCAAACAGGCTGGTATATCGCACCGAGACTTGAGGACGGCCTTAATGTCTTTGGAATTGGTACCAGCAACTGCAACCTGCTTGCATGTCACCCGGTGGGTGATTGAGGCCGAAACAAACCGCTTTGAGATGAACACATCAAGTGTAAATGGTTCAATGTAGGCTATGGTGCGCTGTTTGAATGATACATGTTTTTGTGGATTTTTGGATATCTTCTCTTTCTGGTAAGTGTATGGCCGGCTATTGTTATCATCAAGGAAATCCTCTACCCCGAAAAAACTTCTCTGTGCACAATGAACCTATAAATTGCATAATTAGATGGCAGTTGGTTTCATAAAAAAGTTTCTAAAGGAAAAACTAGCAAATCTTCATGGCATCATGCAAGCATAAAAAGATGTTTAAACGTGCTTCTTCAACCCAAATGCAATCCAAAGACTTTATGATGTCAAAATTCCAGAACATAAGAAATATGGAAACTGGGAAATTGGGATTTGAAGTGTACCTGTCCACTGTGGAAACCACTGGTGGGCACATACAGGCAAGGCAAAACTCTGTTTCCTCCATACACAAGAACCCCTTTGTTCCACACCTTCCCAAAGACATGCTTCAACATTTTTATTTTCCTTTTTACTTGCACGCAACACACCTTGATGTAGAATGATCCTACTTCTGTTTAATAAGCTGAAAAAAAACTTACACAACCACCAAAGAAAGAAACTTAGAACAACAGGTTACAGTCACTTAGTTGGTGCATTACGTCCAAAAGGTGTTAGGCAATGGAAGATATACAAAAACGTCAAAAAGGAAGAAGCTTTGTTTCCAATTTTATTCCCATTTATGTGAAACACGCAAGAACCACTGTTATTACTTATGAGTATCGAGCAGGAGCAGCATGCATTGAGTATAGTCTCTCTCCTCTCCACGATCAGTTTCTCTCCTTAGCACAGGATCAGTTTCTCTCCACGGCGATTAAAATAATAGAAATAGAAAAATTGATATTTCATCCATAATAAGTTCATAAAGGAGCATTACCATTCACCTCATTCTCCTCATTCTCTACATCATTATTATTACTAGTATTCCCATCACTAGAACTATTACCCACACTATTCATTTCCTGTGAATCAAATGAATTTTGACAAAAAAAATAATCTATACATATACAAAACAATTATACAGCCATCCCCACCCCAATTATATATACAGACGGCCATCCCCACCCCAATATTACCGAATATCCATATACCCATTATCTAATTAACAACACAGCAAGAATAAGAAGAAAACCTTGAGGGGCGAGGCAGAGGCGGCGACGGCAACGGCGATTGAATCTGAGGTGGCGACGGGCCGACGGCGATTGCTGGTGGTGGGTTCTTCTCTTCCTTCTTCTTCTTTTTTGGTTGCCGTTGAATCCCAGTTGACATAGCCAGGCAGGGTCCTTAAAATTTTAGGTTTTAAATTTTCATTTTAACCCCAAATATTCAAGATATCTTCGTTTTTTACCCCTTGACGTATCGCTAGCGTATCGGCTATACTTTTTATTTTATTTTAAAAAAAGACCCCTTTACAGCCGTGCGGCTATACTAATTTTTTAAAAAAATCCCACGTATAGCCGTGCGGCTATACTAGTTATGGAAAAAAAAGGGCCTAGCGCTTAGCGATTCGGCGCCACATATAAAAAGGGTATCGCCATGTGGCTATACTATTTATAAAAAACTAAAAACAACCCAGTAAGGCCGGTGGGCTATACCCAATTTTAAAAAAAATCCCGAGTATAGCCGCGCGGCTATACTAGGAACCTGCCAAGCGAGTCGGTGGCACGTGTAAAAATACGTATAGCCGCTCGGCTATACTATTTATTAACAAAACTAAAAAAGATACCCCGGTAAAGCCGGCCGGCTATACCCATTTGGAAAAAAAAATCCCGAGTATAGCTGCGCGGCTATACTGTTTATTAAAAAAAAGCAAAAATGACCCTCCTAGCGCCTAGCGATTCCGCGCCACGTGGCCTACAGGGTACGTATGGGTGTTGTATTGTGTTGGCGCCGTATTCGAGGATACTCGCATACCCCAGAAATCTGGCGTATCGGTGCAACAGAGCTCCTTACTGATGCCCCATCTCGGTATGCAACACGCTGGTTCCTTTCATGAGCTAACATTGGATAACTCCTAGCATCACCATTGGCATAAGGATCTCTAGCATGTGAATCCCTGTGGGCATGTGGCAGCGATTCCCTAGCTCCTTCATGAACTCCCCGATCCCGAACTTTAGCCTGGGCTGGAGAGCGAGTGGCTAGAGCAGTTGAATGGAGTTGAGCTGGTCGGAAAAGTGCTGTGAACTTCCTGACCTGAAATGGAAAATATTGGATATTATTACTTCAGCATATGCAAAGAAACAATGATTGCTTACTCCGGGAAAACGTAATAAAAGGAAGGGGGCACACTGCATTATCTCACTTGTCGAACTTATTTTTCTCAGTATAGTTTTCTTGTCTTGCGCCCTTCTCGAAAACACTCTCAGATAGAGGAAGACAATCTTTCTCCACGTTGAATCGTACCTAAAGTTTTCAAGTCATCAGCATACATGTCTGGTTAACTAAACAAAGCAAAAAAGGAGAGATAGATCTAAGAAAATGTGACCTGAGCAGGGAAGGCCCCGCCAAATGCTCTTGGCTCGAGTTTTAGTCCACCTGAAGAGGATGCTTTGTAAACCCCATACAAAAGCTTAAGATCAAAATCAAAGTGAAAAAGCTTCAACCCAGGTTTGATACCCAACACAAGGTCTTTTTTACCCATTGAAACACCCATGATACTGTAATGGAAGCAGTCTGGCTTTGTCTTTCCACTGCACATGAAGATCAAACCACCAAGCTTTTCCCTCTTTTCATCATGTTTTTCGCTGTTCCTTTGACTCTTCACACTCTTGTCTGACCCACGTCGTTTTTATGTACCCTTCTGTTTTTGTCGGCTCTTTTTGGATTCGTCAATCTTTCCTGGATTCTTTTGAGCCTAATGGCTCTTCTCGGCATGCTCTCCATTCGTGATATTCTCTTGTTTCTCTCTTTTTGAATTCATCTTCTTGGCATCTTCTTCTCTTTTGTTGCTACTCTCGTTGTTACCCCTACCTTTGCTCGTTCTCAAGCTGTTATGAATGGAGTTTTCTTCACTTTTTTAGCTTTGCCCTTCAATGATCTTGGGGTTTTCTTTCCAGAGTCGGATGCTTCTGCAGGAGAGGCAATTTTCTTTTCAGTTACATCAGGTTTATTAGACACTTCTGCAGGAGAAGACGTTTTCATTTCAGCTGACTCAGGTCCACTGAACGCTTCAGCAGAAGAGGTCTTCAGTTCAGATGAGTCATGGTTTTTTGGATGCTTCCGCTGGAGAGGGGATTTGTCAGATGACTCTGTTTGTTGGATGCTTCAGCAGGGGAAGGGATTTACTCAGATGACTCTGAATTATTCAACACTACTGCAAGACTATTTATCTCCTTCCTGTTATCTGTTTCCATATAGTTATCATCTAGTTCCATAGTATATGATATACAATCAGGATCACAAAGCCAAATGTATCCTGAAAACAATGCTAAAAAAAAAAAAATCACAGTCAAGCCGATCGGCTATACTAGTTTTTTTTTAAAATTCTGCGTATAGCCGAACGGCTATAATACTTATAAATAAATAAAAACTTCAAAAAATTATTAAAAAATACAGTATCTATGGAAAGCGTATCGCCGGGCTATACTATTCGGCGGGTATACTTTTTTTTTAAAACCCGAGTATAGCCGTACGGCTATACTATTTATAAAATGGTAGACCCACCTATGCCTAGAGATTCGGGGCCACGTGTCAATAAGGGATCAGACTTGCGCCTAGCGCCGGTGAAATGATTCGGCGGCACGTGTCCAAACAATATAGCGGCTATACCCTTTAAATATATTATATTTAAAAGAAATATAGCCGCGCGGCTAGACTACTTTCTGAAAAAAAAAACCTCTTAAAAAAGAACCCAGTAAAGCCGCCCGGCAAGACTCCTTTTTTATATAAAAAAATCCCAAGTATAGCCGCTCGGCTATACGATTTTAAAAAAAAAAAAAACCCTTCCAGCTGTTAGCGAGTCGGGGACGTGTAAAAAAGGTAAAGCCGCACGGCTATACGATTTATACAAAAAATGTAGTGATTTATTTTATTTTCTATTAAAAAGAGTAGGATGCAGGAACAACATAACCAGGAAAGGAATCAATCGACATGAGAAAGAAAAGGAAAAGAAATGAATGTAAAAGCAGCAGCTTCCATACTTCACTCTGTTCTGGCAGTGCATAAAAACTTAAAACAGCATTGAAATTATTTGTTTCAAAGGCAATACAGTAAATCCATGGAGGCACTTTAGCTAAGTGGAAAGGTATCAGTTTCAATCCAAGAATCACTGAAATTTAAATCCCCTATTTAATATTTCGGTGCACAATACAGAAGAATGTTTCTAACTTCATGCCCTTGTCTTTTTTTTTAAAATTAGTTTCAATACTGAAAAAACACTAACCGTAGAAGTACAAATCCTAGAAGGAAAAATGATGGATGGTCCTTTATCCTCCAACCAACTGGAAACAAATACAAGTAGACCAAATGCTAATTGGTTTGCAAGGATGATCTTTAAATTGTGATTAGACAATGAACGGTTCCAATTATGACACGTGCATGGTGAAGATTCGTTAATCGTAATGAGAGGGAAAAGAAATGAGCACTTGTTTGTATATAATAAGGGTTTCTTTTGTTATTCTTCGGCGCTTCGAAAATAAACAGAATTTGGGTCTAATGGATAGTTTGGGTATGGTTTAGGTCACATTCATTCCTTGTCTTTGTTTCCTTTTCTGTTCTTAACCATCTATCCATGTCAATGTCAACCCCACCAAATGTGCTTAAGCCCCATTGTTATTCTATTTATTTTGGGGTTGAAGTTAGTAATTATAATATAAGCATCATGCCTAAGATAAATATGTTGTGCACAGATACATTTCTATCTTCCCAAATTAAAAAGGGCTTAAGTTCTAAATATATAAGCTCAACATTATTCTCTGAGTATATAAATTTGTGAGTTCAACATCTCAATTATAAAAAAGGGAAAGGAAAAGGAAAATCAAGATTTCAATGTCCATAAACTTTATTGTTATTTATCTTCAGTATTCAGACGTGACCACCACCTATATTCACCACCCGAGGGCTTTCTCTGTTTTTGCGAAAGGAAAGGATAAGTATAGAGGAAGAAAAAGAAACCAACGGTCGTAACTCTTCTTCAAAATTCAATATTGTGATTCTCTCTTATATCAGAAGACGGCAGAAAACCAAAAAGATGTTGCTAGTGGACTGCCTCTACAATCCTGCATGGGAACAATGCTAAAAATTGTAGGCAATGAGGACTGAGAGAGTAAAACTTGAAAATTGAATTCTAATCGATCCTTTTGGGCATTGCAAATGAGAACGCCCAGTTGACAAACCGGCGAGGCAATACAAAGCCTTCAACGGCCATCTATGAGTTACAAATTGCTAAGAAGAGTTCATACACATACCAACAGGAAAACAAACTACCAGCAAAACTTGTAATAGGATCAGAATTTGTGGCGCATGCTGCATGCATTTATGAGTTACAAATTGACAGACATCCAAGTACACATGTTTCCATCTCTAAGAGCCCTCAGAACCAAGTCTGTCTTTTCTTTCACCACTTGTTTCATCTGATGCCAGGATCCATTCCATGCAAAGGAACTTACAACACGACTCACCTACCTAATCACTTTAAAGACTAAGGAGAACTTTCGCTGCTGTTTGCAATCTGTCAAAGATCACTGAGCAAAGCAGCTACTTTAGGAAAACACCTACTATCAACAGGCACATGTTTCCATGTGGAATCATCCATAAGACCATGTCACTTTCCATCTTCTCCATCACCATTGCCGCCGTGCCCGCCGGCTGAGCTCCCCTGGCCATCACCACCTGTCCCAGCCTCTGAGTTGTCTTGCTTGCTTCCTCCACGCCCATCGTTTGGACCCCCTCCAGCTGAAGTTGGGCCACCACTACCACCACCAAGTGTGGCTTCAGTATGATGCATGGAAGGCATGCCATTGGCCCCTCCAGCTCTCATTCCCATTTGCCCATTGCAGCTATTTTTCAGCTGGTGTACTGCTGTGCTGCATCACTTTGGTGCGGGTTATTGAACTGCAATGGCATCTTTGAAAATACCCTGTTCTGACCATTGCTGCGCCTAGATGTTGCATGTAATATCCTGCTGTTGCATACAGATTCATCTGCCAATTTGAAACAAAGATGATAAACATGATTAAAGAGGTAATCGCAAACCATCAAGCATGCTTACTACCCACCTGACAGGCACCGTTGGTGCCTGGTTGTGCATCAGCAATAGCTGCTAAATACATCAGATTCTTTGAAGCTGAGCTTGGTACCTAAATCAACAAAAGCAAAAAGTATACATCATACAAATATTGTGGTCTTGCATTAAGCAATAAAAATTTATATCCTGAAGTCATAACATGGAGACCAGCATTTGATATTTATAACTGTCCATTAAAAACAAAAACAAGAAGGAGTCAAAACTCAATTAGTTTCTCCACTCAGAGCTGCTGATTGCATGAAATGCCTACCGACTGCTGATTGCATGAAATGCCTACCGAGTATCCCCAACTATATCAATAAATATGTAAGACAATCCACTGCCATACCTAATTTAACCATGAATTATTATAATTAATCCAGTAATTACGAGACATCAAACACCTTACAAGTTTTTAAATGGGGAAATATCAAAATAAGTCTGAAAACATTGCATAATAAAAGATACCAATACAAACATGAGGCTAGGTCAACATTCTACCATCTCTAAATGATCAGACGTAGCATTCTAACCTAAATCAGACAAGTACAATCAATGTGATACAGGCCCAGCAATATAACTCAAGACACAATATAGACATAAAGCATGTGTGTGTGTGAGAGAGAGAGAGAGAGAGAGAGGACTTACTGGCACACTCAGCAAGTTTTCCAAGGTTTTGATTATCCAATATTGCCAGAATCAATTTTTTTGTTCTCGTCAAGGTACTACATCATAAATTAAGAAAAAAAGACATTAACATCAGATTTATTTTAATTCCCACGTATCACATATCAAGTGAGATGTATATTAGACTATCTAGGTGGGTATACAAAAATAACACTAGTAAAATAATTGAACAATACAAAATCTATATCCAAGTTATATCAACTGTGCCAGTAGCCATCATCCTAATTCACAGGAAAAAAGAAATAAAGTAAAACCATACACGCATAGACCAACATTGACAATATAAGATACTATCACTTAATACTGGTAAGGATCATCTCATGTATCCTGAATTCTTATCAATTTTAGGTCGACAAAGTATAATTCAACATTTCATAATAGATATCCATTCCTTCAAAAGAGTCTCTGGCTTAGATGGGAATTTCTGCAATGGTGATTGAAAATGCAACCACCTACTCACTAATTTAGTTCAAGACTGATGAGTGTGCCCAAAATTTTGTCTTAATAAATGATTTGCCATACATATCACCCATAAGCCATCCCACGTAAGACTTTGGCATATTTACCAACATTTAATTGCATTAGTTTGATCAATTTTGACTATACTCCTGCTTGTGGCACTACCTTGGCAACTGGCATTATTGAAATCCTATCCAGTAAATCTTTCTGTCCGTACCATAAAAAATCCACTTCCATGATGGACAGATGTCATAGGTGACAAAGGGAAAATATCATGTGTGCCTTTATCTCCAATTCTTAGAGGAGACTGGGAACTGTGGTGGACCAATGGAGTAAAATCTGCACAGCAGTAGAGTAACTAGATGGTTCCCAACATGTAAACCTAGTGGCCTGAATCACCATTAGAAATAGGCTGACACAGGGAAAAATCTTAACAGATTAAGAAAGTACGTCGCACAGATCAGGAGAATAAACTGCTAGAAAGGAAGAGCATCTTGTATGGTCATGAATTCTACATACTAATTAGATCCCATATTTCGAGTTTAACATTTAATTTCCATGTTCTTTACATTATGAACCTGTAGACAAACTCCATGGTCTTATTTGTTTCATTGTTCTCTTCCCGTCTTACCCAACACATCCATAGTCTACAAGTGGACGACATAGTCTTCCAAAATTCTATAAATGACCACCAATTATCATACATCATTCGACCATAAAAGTATAGAACAATGGCTTCCCAGCTTTATTGAATTTCTCCCTTAAAAATTTCAGCTAAAGGGCGTTCTTTTCTATGTGAGGAAGTAAAATCTTACAAATTATAATGTAATCACATAATCCTTAATCACCTCAGTTTAATATAGCCTCGTTTGCATCAAAACTTGTTTGGCTTGCAAAGGTTGTTTCTTTCCCCCACAAAAAAAAAGGGCAAAAACCTCACTTTACACAAAAAGAAAAACCCAACAAACCCAGAGGACCAATTAGTTCCACAATCCATTAAGAGCTCCAAATAACCACAATACCAAAAACAGAGCAAAAAATCCACAAAAAGTAAGACAGAGAGAGAAAGATTGAGCAAAATGGAAAAAAGGGTACCTTCTGAATTTGCTCGGTGGTGTTAGTGGGTGGAAATGAAGTAGGCATCACAGGGATCATTTGCTGTGGCTGCTGCATCTTTTTCCCCCTTTCTTTGTACTTTCGGAGCACAAACCCTAACCCTAATTAACCCCAAAGCGAAACAATATAGAGCAAAATCAATTAGAAGCACACAGATTAAAAAGACAAGGAAAGAAATTTAGGAGCTTGAGACAGAGAGAGACAAGGCGGTCGTGTACCTTTTTGAGTAGGTGGTGAGTGTAGGAGGTGGGAACAGAGATTTTTGAAAGCGGATTTAGGGGAACTACGGATCTTTTTGGATGACGACGAGGTTTCTGGACTTTTAAAGACAAAAGCCACCAACAAAAAAACAAAAGAAAAACAAAAAAGGAAAAAGAAAAATTGTTTTACAATTTCTAAAATTGTATTTATGTTTTTATTAAAAAGAATTTGTATCTATGTGTTCAAATTGTTACTTATCTTGTGTTATTTTCTGCTGTATTTGAAAATGAGGATTCGATTATAGAATCTAAATTTGGAAACCATCATTGTAGTTCAATAAGACTAATAAAAAATTATGTCTTAACCTAAATCAATTATTTTCAATCTATTATTTGGGTTAAGATTTCCTATATATATGGGAAAGATTTGAAATTTTGAATCATCAATTTCCTAATGAGTCGTTTCATCAAAAGCCTCAACTAAAACAAGTAGTGAAGTTATTAAACTTTCGTATAATAAGAGCTTCTCTTACATTTATGAACACATAAAAAACGAAAAATTATGTGAATCTCTCTTTGTACTCTTAATTTTCACATTCATAATTCACAATTCGTTACTTCTCCCATTCTAATTGAGTAAACGTAATTCAACATAATAGAACCTCTAACAATCCATTTTCTTTGAACAAGAAATAATGAATAATAAATAAAAACTGAAACGGTGCACTGAGTTGATAATTGTGGCGCGCCCAAAGTACCAAACTGCGTTGATAACAAGTCCACTTCTCACTTTGCAGAGTCGAGAATTTATTTGACCCCCCAAAAAAAAAAAAAAAAAAAAGCGAAAAAGTCTCAAACTTCAAACGCCAATGAACAAAAACACATGGATCTCCAAATCCAGCAAGACTTCAAATACTTGAATCAATCCCACTCAACAAGAAGAAGAAAAGCTTAAACCTGGCTCCTGATATCTGGAAACGCCTCTTCCCTCCACGAAGAACCAGAAGGCCAATCTTCCCTCTCAAATTTCCAACCGGGATAGTTCGGCAATTGCCAATCAATCCCAGAATGGAGATAAACCTGTTCAAGTTATGCTCCGGCCTCAAAGTCATCGGCTACTTCATGATCCTCTTGGTTGCCGCCATAATTTCCCTCTCCTACTACGCCGTCGTTGTGGTGACTTGGGGCCCGGAGCTGCTCAGCGGCGGGCTCCACTCTTTTCTAGCCTTCTTCATCATCATTCTCTTCCACTTTCTGGTAATTCTCAACTATTGCAGCCATTGATGCTACAAGTTTTGTTCTTTAATATATGGGTATTTGGGAAATTGGAAAATGTAATAAACCCTCTTTTTTTTTTCCTTGCAAAAAGTTTGCTTTTCCTTCTTATTTGGGTTTTGTTTTCTCTTTGGTGGGTTTGTGTTAATTTTACTATATCATTGGGTCTAAAAAGTTAAGTTAAACTTGAAGTGGTTAGCTTGCATTAGGTCAATTAAGTAGATTAATACTGATAGCTGCTGCAATGAGCACAATTTAGAGTAATTTGCAGAGGAATGAATAACATCATAACTATGGGGCAAATAGAGTAGTGAACTAAGTCTCATGCTATACACGTGAGTCCAAAGTTAATGGATGAACAAGAATGAAGTTGCCCTCAAATGCTTGACAAGCTAATAGAAGTTGAATTTGAGATGAGACCTGAGATGTAGGGACACAAATTAAACTTTGGGTTCAGATCTGTTGGCTGGTTTAGCAGTATTCTCAAAAACTTCAGTATTTAGGTAGAGAGGTACATTTGATACTTATATTGTACACCCTTGGCATAGTTGCCTTTAACAAAGATTAAAACGGTGCATGTTGATTTGTGGTTTGATGACTATTCTTATAGGTTTCTTTCTGTAACTGACTTATTCAAGATTTTTTAAAGAAAATTTATACAGAAAATAGTTTGTCTGTGTAACGACATTGAGTAATAAGATTCATTTAGAAGAAAACTAACTCTTGAGTTTTCCCATTGGTTTCAATTTGCATTTGTCTTGCAGCTTATAATGTTATTGTGGAGCTACTTTATGGTTGTCTTTAAAGACCCGGGTTCTGTTCCCGGCAATTGGAAACCTCTAACAGAGGAGGAAGTTTTGGAGGCTGGTAGTTCTCTGACTTTGTCAGAAAGTACAGAACCCGAGGCTTTCACTTCCACACACTCTGCAGATGGACGAGAAAGAAGACCACAAGTAGGATATTGTAGCCGATGCCAAAACGGCAAGCCACCACGATGCCATCATTGCTCTGTTTGTAAGCAAGTTGCTTTCTATTGTTGCTTGCGATGTATATTATGCTTGTAGTTGTGATAGAACGATTAGAGTGTAGTTGTGATAGAACGTATCCCCCTAGAAAAATCTTCCAAGGGTGGTACCATAAATATGAATTTTCTTTCCATTTCTGTGTTGTTAACCCTAGATTAGAATTTTTATCAGTAGAGCCATCACGTGTCATTTGTAGGATGTTTCCAAGTTTAAATTGTTATGGCATGTATTCTTTTTGTGTTTATGTTTTGTATATAACTCCATATCTTGTCTAAAAGTGACAGAGTCATAATATTTTCAGATGCACTTCACAACTTTAGAACATTGTTGGCAGCCTTATTTAACGTTCGCTGAAATTGTCAGTTAAGTTAAAGAAAGTAATTTTGTTTTCTGCTATTTTCTGTAGGTCAAAGATGTGTACTTAAGATGGATCACCATTGTGTTTGGGTGGTGAATTGTGTTGGTGCACGCAACTACAAGTTTTTTCTTCTTTTTTTGGTATCCTATATTTCTTTTTCTTATTATTATAGTTGCAGTTACAAAATAAGAACTTTGTGTACTTTCCTTACCCCCACTGAATTTTGTTATATATCAAAGGCTGAAACCCATATAAACTAAGGATTAACTGGAATGTTTGAGTCATTTTTTATGTGTTGATTGTGCATAAAGAGATAGGAATAATAATTTATTATAAAATGAATACCTCTGTGTGCAAAGCAACTTTAAATTTGGACTAGTTGGCTAGTTGTTCTTTCTTGTTGTTTTGCCTGACTCTTCCATTTTCTGTTATTGCATAAAAGCTGTATACATTTCTGGAGACGACAATGGATACCTTCATTTGCTACCAAATTTTATCGATTTTTTCTCTGAAGCCAAAAATTCAACGTCCCCTGGCAATCTTGCAGTTATTTTTTTAACTTTTGGTAATATTCCACCTGTACGATCATTTTCATGTCCACATATTGTTCTGCTTCTGCTTTCATTAATTTACTTGTTTCTTACATATTGTGTACTTTGTCACAGTGCTTAATTAGCCTTTGCATTGAGTCTTCTTTGTTTCGTGGTTATGCATGTGTCCCTTCTGTCAAGCAACACCACTACCATAGAGGTAATAAAATTAACTCCTACTTTCTGTCTACCAGTTTTGAGATAATATGAATATTTGCATTGCACTAACCATTGAGACCTGAATTACCTGGTATAATTCATTTTGTTCAGTTGGCTTCTGCTGCTCGAGCTGTTATTCCAATTATGAATTGATTTTTACACGAATTGCAAAATGAGATTTGGCTAAAGTTACCTGAAGTGATCCAGAAATTAGAATAACCTGAGTCTACCAAGAAGTTTATCATGTAGCACGTTTATCTTATATCTTATTAGAGTACAGATACAAGCTCTGCATGGTATTGGTAGCCAAGCTCAAGGCATTAATTCATTACTGCAGATTTTTTATTGTATAGTTTTTATATAGGTAATTGAAAAATGTTTCAGGTCATGAGAAGAGAAGAGGAATCAGATGGAAGTATGACTTGGGCAGGAAGAAGAATTTTGAGCAGGTGTTACTCTCTCTCTCTCTCTCTCTCTCTCTCTCTCTCTCTCTCTCTATATATATATATATATAATTGTCTTGTGAAGTTCAATTAAACTGACACTTTATGCAAGCCCTTCTTCTGTCACACCGTTGGTGAGGAGTCTCACTTTTTGCTCTTTTCCCCCCTCCTGAAGGTTTTCGGCACGAAGAAGGCACTATGGTTCTTCCCACTGGTCTCAAAGGAGGATTTAAACAACATACCTGCTCTTCGGGGCCTGGAATTTCCGACGCTTTCTGATAGTGAGGGTTGATGCTTGGTGAGGCCATTAATTTTTATCTCCTTCCAGCCATTCAAATACTTTCACGACTCATATATGTTGGAAATATTGGGTCTGAAAAAGGTGCAGTACCGTGTTTAGTTTAATCAGTGTTTGCAATCTTTAGTTTAAGAGGATTTGTATTAGGCTCAAGTTTTTTCTTTTTTACACATGGAAATTGCTTCAGAAGGATCAACCCCAACAGGAAACAGATTGCTTGGGTTAAAAAACTCAGCTAGCCACACATCAATTTATATACAGAATGTTTTTTCTAGTCCATTTATTTTCCTTCATCCAAACCGTAGAAGTGTACCGCAATTGCTTTGGTATCCAGAAGAAACTGTTTTTGCAGTAGCTAAGTTAGCTATACTCCCTCAACATATTTTTTCCGGAAATCTTGACTGCCATTGACTCATTCACATGTATGGGATGCTAAATGCAGCAAACATGGTTTACTGCTTGTTGCCGTAGGCAACTCCATTTTAAGGAGCCTGTGCCCGCCATGTAGACTTGGTGTGATAATTTTGGTTGGCCAGTTGGCCAAGACTTGGGTTTGAGGTTGTAAATCATTAAATACTGCCTGATCATAAATGAAGGCATGGGTGTCCTATAAATAAAGCTAGTTCTAAAATATTTTTTCACAATTTGTTATGTACTTTTCTTACTCTCTTTTTTATTTTCTTTTGTACTTTCTTACTTTGTTTCAGTATTTGAATCTTGCCACTTGAATGCCCTAGGTTCCAACTCTTACCGGCATAAAACATCGGAGTTTACATCATACGTGTGGTTTGTGGATGATTGCTTGTATTCAAAGTTATATTTTATATTCTTGTACTTATAAAAGAATTCTCCATGAAGATTTTCCTTACCCGAAGATTCTGTTAAACTGATAGTTGACCAAATTTCTTGAAAGCAATGATACAGAACGTGGTATGTAAAATAAAATTACTTGTTAAAAGAGAACTAAATCATTATGAGGGCGGCGGACTTTTTTGGCGAAAAAAAGAACTAATGACTTCATATATGAGACATCCATCCGTATATCTGGAACATGCATACTGGGGAAGGCAACATTCTTGGCCTGCCTACCCCCATAATCTTGATTCTAACAGCTTTATCCTTTTTAATATTGTTTAACAATAACAGTATCATAATCACACGAATCTGATCCCTATCACAATCTTTTAAACTTGGGAAGAAAACAAACGTTTTTACCAACTGCCTCCCTGTCTATTAGTAATTCTCTTTCCAAAATTAAAAGGATTTCAAGTTCAAATTCTCTCTCCTCGTCGATTTAAAAAAACATATCTTTAAATTTGTAGCTTAAACTATTAGTGGTTAGCAATGGAAAACGAGATACGCTACATCCAGGGGCGGTCCTACCCTAAGGGCAGGGTAGACAATTGCCTACTCCATTTTTTGCCAAACTTAAAATTACCTAATACCCAATACAATCAAATTTTTTATGCCTATTCAAACCCAACCCACCATGGGCGATCCTACCCTAATAGCAGGGTAGGTAGCGGCTACTCCATTTTTTGCCAAACTAAAAATTACCCAATACCCAATACAATCAAATTTCTTTTGCCTACTCAAACCCAACCCACCAGGGGCGGTCCTACCTAAGAGCAGAAGGCAGTGGCTACTCCATTTTTGGCCAAACCAAAAATTACCCAATATCCAATACAATCAAATTTCTTCTGTCTACTCAAACTCAACCCACTCAAAATTTTCCCTTCAACAAAAACAATAGCCTAGCACACTCAAACTTTCTCCTTTAACAAAAACAATAAAAAGCAATATAAGCATGTGAAAGATATGAAAGTTGTATGGTGTTGACTCTTCCTGTTCTACATCAACAACATAACGAGCTTTTTCATGTATGAGAATTATTAAGAATAGACTTCGAAGCACCCATAACTGATGAATTCCTTACTGATTGCATAATTCTCCACATTGAAAGAGAGTTTGTTAATAATATCGATAATGAAGAGATAATTGAGGAATTTAAGATTTCTAAGCCTTGTAGGGTAAAGTTTTAGATTTAAATAGTTTAGTTTTGTGTTGCATTGCATTTACTTTTTTTTTTTTTTTTTTTGGGGTTAAGCTTTTATTTATATATAGATATACATATTTGATGATAAGGCTCATTACGTCTCTCCTGACTAAGTGTACCTTTTTATTTTTATGAATAAAATTCACTTGTATTTTTTCGTCGGGTTTTTAAGGTAAGTTTCGCCTACTTGACTTTTGAATCTTAGATCCGCCACTGACTACATCCTATTAAAAACCAAGCCTTAACACCATTAGGCATAAACTAAGAGTGTAAACAGCTTGATAAATTCCCAAGTGCAATTGCAGGAAAACACGTTCTTTTTTGCTAAATTGCACAGTTAGTTAAACTTAAGACAATATATCCGCCTCTTTATTCTCGAATTTGAATATCCCGCCACATAAATCTGAATAATTTAGAATACCACTTTGTCAGAAAACATATTAGTAGTGTAAATTTTATAACAAAATCAACCACAATCAATCTATCACCTGTAATTAAAAAGCCTATGTAACTATGCTCCTTACATAATATATGAATCTTAATCAATTACTTGGAGTCCACATGGTGTTCACATAGTTCTTATAGATAAATAAATAAACTCCACGTATGTAATTGACTAGATTGGTTGAATTCTTACATAGAATCAATCGTAGGCAATATATTTTAAAATCTATACATCATTCACATGGTTGCTCCATTGCCCATCTTTCTTGGCAGGAACCGAGTTACTGAGTTGACTCACCCTTGTGACATGATCATCATCCTTCAAATTACAGATGTCAGAGGCCATAACAGAGAACCAAACAATGACTGGGGTAGCAAAAAGGATGAGACCAAAGGGCACCATCCACAGTTGCCTATTTGTAGGATGATATTGATATTCCCACCATCCTAACATGAGCCCCCCTGCCACGCTCACCAAAATTGACCAAAAGCAAGCTTTCCTAGTCTTCACAACTCTTTCATGTTCCAAGTAACTTGCATCTTTCTGTTCCTTGTTCGATCCCATCAAACTACAATCAATTAAAAGTAAAAATCTAGTTCCGTCCCTGAATTTTAATTGTTTATAAGAAGAAATAAGAGAAATTGCATCTATAAATTATTGAATCTATAAGTATGTTAATGCTCTTTTGCCATCACACGGTCTCATAAGAGAACATTTTCCCTATATCATCTTAAATATGTTGGTAGAAAGTCTTACGTTCACAGAGTCTTACAAAAGAACATTTCTTGTAGGAGTTTCATGAGAACAAAACAACAAAGCATATATAAAGAAGGAACATACCTCGGTGTTATTGGTGAAGAGGAACAAGAAGGAGATTGGGAGGCGTGGAATTAAATAAGTGAGATGGGTGGTGAAGATATAGAGGGAGAGGAAGGACAAAGACCCTGAGAACAAGAGTGAGATTGTTGGGAGCTAAGAGGGCAAGAGCCCCATGACTCTGGTGGAGTGGGGTGGTGGGGCAGTGAGGGGCTTTGGATTTTGCAAGTCATATACAATACAAGAACAAGCAAGTCTGATGGATTGAGCTAAACATCAGACGTGCCTTTTTCTCAAAGTTGCTATTTGTTAAAGAGAATAAATATATATAAAAAAATGAGAAAATGATTACGTATATATCAAGAGAAACGCAACGCATTTGTGAAGCTATCTGGGGTAGATTTGATATGAACCCTATTATTATATAATATTTATATAGGTTGTTGCTTTTGGTTCCTTTGACAAGCGGCTTGTTTGGTTCCAGAAACTTCTGAGGGCAATATTGAAATTTTATTTTTACATATTATTTTATTTTTGCTGGGCATAACTGGCAATATTAGAGGTGGAACTGAGGTTAATTTCGTCCCCATATTTTATTTGAGTTGCAATTTCCATGTTAGTACCAAAAAAGTCAAGTGGTTTTTTGAGGGGGAAAAAGAAGGTATAATATAGTATTTTTTTATGAAATGACTTTAATATTCCATTTATTTGTATACAACATCCCTATAACATTTTATGTGACAGTTGAGGTCGACAACCACGTCAATTAAAATTATTTAATATATTTTTTTAATGATTTATTCCAATATTTGTTTTTCTAATTGTCTTAATTAAAATACACGTCATTGATTTAATTGATGTGACATATAATATGGACATGCCACATTATGTGGTATAGAAATGTGGGATAAAAATGTGGTAAGTGTAACATTACTCCAATATATATATATACAGCTCTTTTCTAGTGAGGGATTCCTCAAATAAAATAGGGACACTCATTAGGGTCCCTTACAAATTATTTTTTTCAACGATCCAAACCATCTATGTTTTAAGTCTACATTCATAGATCATCTTTGCAAAAAATTAGACAAATCAGACCGTTTCGATATCTAAATGTGTCCTACAAAATCAATGAATACGGTATTTCAAGAAAGTACTAAAATTTCAATAATTTAATGGAGTAGTCAAATGATATCGCAGATTCAAGTGATTTTTTTTGTAAAGATGCTCTTTGAATGAGTATCTACAAAATAGATGGTTTGAATTAGTGAAATACAATACAGAGTGGACCCTACAAGGATATCCCTCAAATAAAGATTCCTTAATGAAAGCTCTCTCTCTATATATATATATATAATATAGCCTATGCTTGCAGTTAGCATGCCGTGCGGGATGTTGATGTGGAATTTTTAGGTCAACAACATGATAGATACAGATTGTGCAAGGTTTCACCTTCAAATTGGAAATTCAAATTGCAGAGTTTTATCTTGGGATGCATTGTAGTTGGGTAGGGCTTAAAGATAGGACCTATTGAGTGGCTCTCAGGTCTCAGCTCTTGCCTTCCTACTTATGCATCTTGCACTTCACACTTTTGACCCATTTTCCTTCTTTAAAAATGATTGAAAGTTTCGTTGTTGCAACCCAAAAGCAGAACTCAACCTGTCAGCCATAACTAGGGTTGGTTTTTTCTGCAATGCCAACAATGTATACAATACAACTATACAGTATAAAATATTACAACAACTTTGCTTTCCAAAAATATTCGTTTCACCTCTTAAGAAAGTACATAACGAGGTCATAAGTCTTAACTTAAGTGACATAAAGCTCAAGCTTTCTTATAATAAGCCGATAATAATTTAATTTAGTGATCTTTAATCTCCACTTTGTTAGAAAATGTCATGAGAATTATGTCTTGGACAAATAATTATGTCTGGTGTATGACTTGGACATTTTCAGATCCAACAATACTTCAGTTCTTTTTCAAGCCCAAATGAGATTTTTGTTAACTAGGGCTTGGTCTTGTAACTTGAGCTTTAAGCATTGTTGTGTTTCTTAAGGCTGAGCAGAAAGGGTTTGTGTTTTGACCCAAAAAAAAAACCTTGGGTTTGTGTTCGTTAAAGCCCAACCAATGCATACATAGCATAAGAATTGGTGCTGCAGCTACTGTGGTGCAGTAGGCAAAAAATTACTCGTCGTTTGGTAACTCGAACAAGATATTATCTTAATCAACCAGCCTAACAAGAAAATATTTCAAGGTTCATGGTCCCACTCAAAACTTGTGGACACAGTTTGGACTAGGGGTGGGCTCGGTTTGGTTTGGTTCGGTTATGAGGTCAAACCGTGCGCCGAACCGTGAACCTCGATTTGGAGAAAATCCAAACCGTGCGCCGAACCAATGAGGTGGAAAACCGATCATCTCGGTTAACCGGTTACCTCGGTTTGGTTTGGTTTGGTTTGGTGCAAAACCCACTTGAAAACATGTAGACTCTAAAATTCATTCAAACTCAAACATTCATTCAAAACCTACTTGAAATTCATTCACTATTCACATCACAACATATTCAAATTCATTCATTCAATCAATCCTTTCAAACTAAAACATATGCATCATTCATCATTCACATTCATCCAAAGTTTCAAAGTAAACTATATGCATCATTCACCATTCACATGTATTATAATTATTTAATTACATATAATTTAACATATCCGGTTTGATTCGGTTAACCGATGGTTTTTAAAATTAGGAACCGAGTGCCGAACCATAACCACCGGTTCGATTTGGTTCATAAACCGTTGACCAAAAAGAGAAGAAAAAAACCAAACCAAACCGGACTAATCGGTTTGGTTCGGCCAGTTTGGCCGATTTTCGGTCCCATATGCCCAGCTCTAGTTTGGACGGTTACATGATAAGATATATTACATGGAGGAGGCATACATTCGATGAAAAGATAGGAAGCTTCCTAGAAAGCAAAGTAGTCCCCTTGTCAAAACAATTGAATTCACATATATTCATATGCTGAAAAACAATTGTATGAAACAGGAATTGTATTATTTTGTTATTTCCAATCAATTACAAGTTGTTATATGAAAAAAGTATCATGCGTGATGAGCCATAAATATGAAATAACAAAATAATATTATCTCCATTTCACACAAGCGTTCCTCCTTTGCATGTCAATGCGGCTGAGTGAGTGACGCGTTTCTCAATTATTGCACGAGAGACCTCAAGTCTTGCTTATCAATATCTTTTCTCTCCTACATAATTAGCAATCTGGTCTTACTGACAATTACACTATTGCCCTCGTCCAAACAAACTAATGAATTGTACACCAATACTACAATGAAAGGATGGTTCCCAGATTATACGTATAATTCATCTGATTGATTTGTAAAGTTAGGTTGGTGTTACAATCATACTTATCAATTTTTTATCTTTTAAATAAGTACAGTAAATTAATGGTGGATGAAATGTAACACAAACCATAAATAGGTTTAACTTTAATTCAAAGCGTCAATTACGCTTTCCATTTTTGTTGTGTTTGGATGAAGCGCGAATAACTCTGCGACCAGTAAAATAGGGTCCAAATTAACAACGGGCGTAAAAAAAAAATTCCCACTAAAGAAGGGTGTTTTGGGAAAATATGAAAAAATAGACAATTATCTTCGATGAAATGATGCAGAGAGGACAGCCATGGAAACTTGAGAATATCAGAAACATGTGGCTGATTGGTGGAGTCATGTGGTGGCTTTGCATCATCATCATCATTATCATCCCCTCCCATGGGCCCCACACGTTCTCAACACGATAACGAAAACACCATAATCTCCCAATTCCATTTTCATCTCTTCATCATATGCTACTCTCATCGACCAAAAAAAAAAAATTCATATGCTACTCTCTGTCTCTGTTTCTCTCTCTCGCGCGCGCGCTCTCTCTGCCACCCAAACCAGCCCAACCCAACCCAAACCCAGCAGACGCTGAAACAAACACCGGCTTATACTAAGTAGACCCCTTATTATTGAATACTCTGTCTCGGGACGGTGTGATCTTGATCGGACGGGGGATGGAGAAGATGAGTGCGGTGGCGAAGTCGCCGAGGATGAGAACCAGGGTTGGGAAGTACGAGCTAGGAAAAACTCTGGGGGAGGGCACCTTTGCCAAGGTCAAGTTTGCTAAGAACATGGAGACTGGAAAGTGCGTGGCCATCAAAATCGTAGACCGTGAGCAAGTCCTCAAGCACAAGATGGTCGAACACGTACGTATCTATGCCTCTCTCTCTCTCTCTCTCTCTCTCTCTCTCTCTCTCTCTCTCCCCTAAGCATCTATGCTTATGAATGGGGTGGCAATGGGACCCACTCGAATGCTTCATGGTAAGAGATGGGAATTCAGTTTAGTTGAAGCTGGTGATCATTGTGTTGCGGAATATTGTGGTTGGTGCATGTGAATTTTTCTGGTTTGGTATTTGGTAATTAGACATGTTAATATGGTGGGTTTGATGGGAGGTTACAAGTTTTTTTTAGTAGAAATCTGTGTTTGCAATTGCCAAACATGAGTTAGTGAAAGATTAATTTTGTTTTTATTTATTTTTTTATATACTTATTTATAAGGTGAGGTGATAAAAGAAAAGAATAATAAAATTTGTTCAATAATTTATTTTTTAATATATATATTATTTACCATGTGCTCAGCATGAGAATGAAGACAAGACATTGATCACAAACTGTTTTTTTTGGGTCGAAGATCACTAATTGTTGTATTTGTTTTGTATATTGACAGATAAAAAGAGAGATATCAACAATGAAGCTGATCAAACACCCTAATGTTACACAAATGTTTGAGGTACCATAAGCAACAATCCCAATCACTTGTATTTTATTTTTGTTCAAGCAGCTTTCTTTTATTGAAATCTTCATTTGGGTTATTATGAATATAGGTCATGGCAAGCAAAACTAGGATCTACATTGTTCTAGAGTTTATTGATGGGGGTGAGCTCTTTGACGAAATAGTAAGCAATTGTTGTTTGAACCTACATTCTTGGGGTTGCAAAATACTCTTCTTATTTGAGTAGTTTGTTCTTGCAGTTTGTTCTTGCTTTCTTACTTATGTGGTCAGTGGACACAAGTGTTATGTCTCTTTATAAAGCATTCCCTTATTATAAGCCTTTTGTTTGCTAGGCCAAAAATGGGAGACTGAAAGAGGATGATGCCAGAAGATACTTCCAGCAGCTCATCAATGCTGTCGATTACTGCCATAGCAGAGGCGTGTACCATCGAGATTTGAAGCCCGAAAATCTTCTTCTAGATTCGTGTGGCCGCCTTAAAATTTCAGATTTTGGACTGAGTACGTTCGAACAGCAAGTGCGGGTGAGTGAAACTTTTGCGAAAAAGTTTTACGATGTTTAATTCCATGTTGTTAAGTTGATTAGAGATTTAAGTCAGACATTGTGTTGATACTGTGTAATGTTGTGTTTCATTTATGTCATATCTTATTTGTATTTTTGGCAGGAAGATGGGCTGCTTCATACTGCCTGTGGAACTCCAAATTATGTTGCTCCTGAGGTATCTGCTTCTGGCTTTTTCATTGCAGGAAAATAGGTCATTGCAGTGGTGCTTAATTGTTTATAACTATTTCTCACATTTGGCATTTTTGTATTAGGTGCTCAATAACAAAGGTTATGAGGGTACATCATCTGATATTTGGTCCTGTGGGGTCATTCTCTTTGTGCTTATGGCTGGTTACCTGCCTTTTGATGAACCAAATCTTATAGGGCTGTACAGAAAAGTATGTAGCCAAGTTTTGCTTCCTCTGTTTAAATGATGGGAATCTCATATGACTAACTTATGAGTGCATTGCCTACTCTTAATTTCAGATCTGCAAAGCTGAATTTTTATGTCCATCATGGTTTTCATCGGGTGCAAAGAAACTGATACAGCGTATACTTGATCCAAACCCTGTTACAGTGAGCTCCCAAACCTTTTCTCAGTGCTGAGAATGGGCATATAATATCTAAATGCATACCATCTTTTACTAAAGATTTGCCTGGCTAGGTGTTCTTTAACTTCTTTTTTTCTGCGCGTGTGCCAGCGGATAACAATTCCCGAGATCTTAGAAAATGAATGGTTTAAGAAAGACTACAAGCCAGCACAGTTTCAAGAGGAAGAGGATGTAAATCTTGATGATGTAGATGCTGTTTTCGACAACTCGAAGGTTAGAATTGGACAGAAGTCAACTTATTCTCTAAACCATGCATTTCTTTAGTTCAATTTATTCAGAAGATTTTTAAAATTTTTGAGTGGTTGATCGCATTATTTTTTAGTTTTCACACTAAAATAGTCTCTCTCTTTTTTCTTTGCTGCAGGAAAAATTTGTAACAGAAAGGAAAGAGAAACCTGTATCAATGAATGCTTTTGAGCTTATTTCTAGGTCAAAGAGTTTCAATCTGGAAAATTTATTTGAGAAGCAAACGGTATGTAGCATAACATTTTCCTAATTTTTGTTATGAATGTTTTCAATGCAGTGCTATAACTATAGCTGTGAAATACATGTTCTGTTCCAATTTTGCTAGCCAGGCAGAAACTAAGGAACCCTGTAAAAGTTAGGATCATCAGAAAATCAAGGGTGTGGGCAAATGGTGTTTTGGGACTTCTAGGTTTTGTTGAATTAAGAGCATGCTTAGTCTCAAAACCCATTGTGGCCTTATAATACTTTATAGTGCCCAAAGTTATTCTGCTAGTGATTTGCTGCATTCTGATAATTTGGAATTCCGTACTATACAGGGTCATGTGAAACGAGAAACCCGTTTTACTTCTCAACGCCCTGCAAATGAAATCATGAATAAAATTGAGGAAGCTGCAAAGCCTTTGGGGTTTAATGTTCACAAGAAAAACTACAAGGTATGTGAATTTTACTCTTTATCGGACTTGACTTAATATGCAAGTCATCTTATCAGAAACAGCTTCCTGTTGTGTTTAGAAGTTCCAAACAATATCTTTGCTAATTCCAAACAATTGCAGATGAAGTTACAAGGTGACAAACACGGAAGGAAGGGCCACCTCTCTGTAGCCACTGAGGTGTTCGAAGTGGCACCTTCTGTGCACATGGTAGAGCTCCGCAAAACTGGCGGCGACACACTAGAATTTCACAAGGCAAGCCAACACTTTCGTTTTGACCTTTGTAGTTTCTGGGAAGATATAGGAAAAGAAAGGAAACAAAAACCATAAAATGCAACAAATTTGTTATTGTTCTGCTTCAATTTGCCTTCCTTTTTCTCACAAATTAAACAAGACCATTTTAGGCACTCTTTTTTTTTTTTTCCAAGGGACAAGTTGCCATTGACTGATTCTGTCTTCTAAATGTCTATTGCTGCAGTTCTACAAAAACTTCTCATCAGGTTTACAAGATATAGTGTGGAAAACTGAAGAAACTACTGAAGGATCAAGGTGATCACCCCTCTCTTTTCTTTTTCCGTGCGCGTGCTCAAGCGTGTGTGTGTGTGTGGGCGGGAATTTTCATTGAGAGCATGCTTGACTGACTGTTTGATTGTCTGTGCAGGAAATAAAATTCTCCTTTCGGGTTCATCTCTTCATTGTTTCTTCTGATCTGTTTGGCCTATAATGCTTTTAGTTCTGAGCCCTACACAAAGTACAGGGGAACTGCAGTAAGGAGATATGAAGCCCTCAAAATTGAGGTCTGGATTCTTTTCCTTTTAACTGCCTCTATGAACTGAAATCCGTCAACGTTTTTGAAGAAGCTGACTACATACAGTTCATAAGAGTGAAGTGAGAAAACTCTTCATTTGCTGCTGTAATGGGAGGTTGAACATTTTAAGAGACAATCATATGACACTTTGAAGCCAAAAAAAAAACAAAAAGAGTTGCAATTTTTCCTTTGAATAAAAATAATGTGATTCTTATGCCTTAACCGTTTCATCATTCCATGCCACTTGAGTCAAAGCTCGTAAGCTTCTGTTACTTATTTATTTTATTTATAAAATAAAAAAAATAAAAAAACTTAGACGGTAGGGGAGAATAAAGCCAAACACAGCAAGAAACATGAGCTTTTGTCATGTTGATAGTGGCCACTCGCCAAGCAGGCATTTTACTGATGAAGAATGCTAGCAACTTTCTCTTTAACCTTTTCTTTTGGACATTCTCCCTTCTCTTCATGATATGTATCACTTTCTCTACACTTTAAAACAATGTAATTAATACATTAGACAATGTATGTTTTGTTTTCCAAATTTACCCTTGTTAAATGCATTTGACAAACTGACTTTTATTTTCACCTTGTTAAAAATTAAAAGAGAATTTTAAAATCTTCCACAAAATTAACGTCAGTTTTTTTTTAATTAATAAAAAAAATTATGTTTACTACTTTTTTTTGGTGTGGGAAGGAGAATGGATTTTGGGGTATGGATTGAAGGAGGAAGTGAGCAGTACAGTGCACGGTGGGTTGGGTTTTTTTTTTTTTTTTTTTCCTGTTTCTTTTTATCTTTTAACTTTTTAAATAAATTAGAATGTTCATTAATTTAAAAAAAATATTTATCTTTATTTTTTTTAAATTCCATAATTTTGAACGGTTTGATTGCAATACTTATTTTTGAAACCAAAAAAGTTTTTTTTTCAGGGAACTATACTTTGTTTTTATTTTCAAATATTTATTTAATTGAAATTTTAATGTTTATTTTTAAAATTTAATTGTTTAAGTTAAGTTGTAAAATGAAGGAAATATAAAGTTAATACACTTAATAAGGGTAAATTTGGGAACAAAAAATATATTGTCTAATGCATTAATGTCATTGTTTTAAGTGTAAAGAAAATGACACATGTTATGAGGAGGAGGAAGAAGGTCTAAAAGAGAAGGTTAGAGAGAAGGTTGCTAGCATTCCCATTTACTGATTAGACCTGAAAATGAAGGGTGTTTGGCTTGGAGAGATTTTTGATTGACCAGTTTCTTTGAAGTTGTGCATTTATGATTGTGTAGGCGGGAGGTGGCCCTGTGCTAATTGAAGTTTTAACAGGAAACTATGCGGTCTCTTTCATACTTACTAACACTATTTGAAACCAATAATGTCAACCCAACCGCATATATTGTCGAAAGTTTCATATTTTTCTCATGTTTACGAATCGTTTCCTTCCATCCAAGGGGTTTGTAGCTAACTGGTTAAGAGCATTTGCTCTTGTACTTTTAAGTCTTATGTTTGATTTTCCTCTCTCTCGATATCACTCGCTTATATTAAATTTGTTAACAAATCACACATTTTAACACGTATGGTGTAACATTTTGTAGACAACACGCAACATGTGGAGCCATGTACAATTAATTAACTCTTCATGTAATGATATATTTTCCTATCCATAAACGAAAAAACTCCTAACCAGCACAACCGATGCCAAACGATACCAAACTCCCAATTTATTAGATTTCTGCTGCAATTAATTGGGAAATGGCATGCTGTTATCAGGTCACAGTTGGCAACAGATAGTCCCCATATTTTGCACTTGGTCATTGATTGGATTAGTTTCTAGTTAGCTGCTACAGGGGATAAAACTTGTCATATCTCACACTTGGTTGGTCACCATTAATTTTTGTACCAGAGAAGAAGACATCACTCGCACAAGTTTCTTTTTCTTTTTTTTTTCTTTTTTTTTTGGACATTGACCAAGGAGGATCAAATTGCAGCCAAACCCAGATTTTGTGCATCTCAGCTCTCTGGCCCAGTATTAATTTAGAACAAAGTCAATGTATATTATAAAACCTTAAGCACTTATTACCTTACCTTACTTAGTTGGTTAATCAAGCGTATGGGTTGACTAAGATCAAGTAAACAGCCTTGTTAGGAATTTTTGTATGAAATAGGGCCAGTCTATGTGCCATTCACCACTGAGTGGTACCATAGCTTTTAACAGGAATAATTGTTACAACTTTTTGCTTTTTTATTCTTCTGACTGTGACTGGAAGCAAATAAAAAATAAAAAATCACTTGCCGGCATGTAATTAACGCTTTGAATTTTGTGATATTATATTAATTATTTAATCAAGTAACCTTCGGAAATAATATTTTTTTTTCTAAATTTTGTCAAAGTGGGTTGGTAAATATAATAGAAAACAGCTAACATCGGGGTTTGATTGATGTGGGATGCTATCTCCTATTCAGATTTGGATGATTACACATGTACGTATATATGCAGGCGATTATAGTTGAAGTTATGTGGAATAATAGGTGATCATTCATAGTTCTTGGTTTAATGCAAATTCTCTTCTTTTTTTTGGGTTACGGGGATGGCCGAAGCCGAAAGAAGAAAAAGCAAAATGCAATTTCTCTTTTCAATATTAGAAGAGATGTCGAAGTTCGAGTCCCCTTAAAACATAAGCTAATTGAGGAAAATTCTTAATACAATATTGTATGACATTCACTTTTTACTATTTTCTTTGGGTTAGTTGTTAATTTCTTCTTGTATTCATTATGGTGAAAGGGTCAAAATCTAACTCCATTAAAGTTTTACTTGTTTATCAGAAGATGGGTAATGCTATGCATACCACATTTTTCATACCACATTCATACCACATATCTAATAGAGATGGAGCCCACCAATGCAATCGGGCCCACCCACCAATACAATCGGGTTCACCTCTATTAGAGATGTGATATGAATGTGATATGAAAAATGTGGTAAGCCTAGCATTTTCCTCAGAAGATAGGCAAATAGGACTGTCATTTCTACTTTTTTTTTTTTTTTGGGTGTGTGTGTGGCTTGTGTTGGCGGTTGCTAATGTACTTTATTTTTGGCTGTGTTCATGAATTTACCATGGTGGAGAGTTTCTTTTCCTTTCAAGTTTTCATGGTTTATCATAAGCGCACCCATCTGTAATTAGTGCTTCCATCATCAAAGTTGCATTCAATTACAAAAAAGATTATAATATGAGCTAGGGGAGCAAGGGACTTTTATCCACATCCAAAAAAGTGATCTCCACTTATACAAAAAATTATCAAATTCGTAGTAAATTGTGGGACGCGACTTTGATTGAAAAAATGTCTCACTAAGGATGAATTATACGACATGACTCAAAGTTCAAGTTAGTCCTTAATTAACCAGCCTCTTTTAATACTCAAAGTGCAGTCTAGCATGCCCATAGCGTGCTCGAAGAGCTTTTTAAGTCCACAAAACCTGAAGTCGTGGATGGAAAGAAACAAGACAAACTATAATTGGTTTCTTATAAGAAAATAGATGTATATCCAATTTATTGAAAATAACTAAAAGGATTTTCTTTTAAAAGAAGCTAGTTATGCAATTTGATCTTCCAAATGTAAGGATTAGGCGAGCTGCTCTACACATAAGAGTTTAGTCATGAAATTGTCGAAGTACTCTACCCTTTCAATGGCAAGTTGGAAAAAAAAAAAACCTTGCCTGATATAATACTCCCGTTCTCCTAGGATCATATTTGTAAAAACTACTAATTACAATATTCAAAAAATACAAAAAAAATACCTGATTAATACGAGGGTGTTAATGCCATATATTATATCATTTTTTATAGGAAAAAGAAAGTATGGTTTAGCAATTAGCACTAATTCTCTGAGTTGAAGTCCTTTGTGGGAAATTGATATATAGTTGTAACTGACCGAAGAAAGAGTATTGTTGTTTAGCTAATTCATGGAAAAATGGAGTAAAAAGCACAGTAGACGTGGCGAAGATTGAGACAGTCGCTGTTTGCATTTGCAGTGTCTGTTTGATTCTTCTCGTAGACCGTTTAGCGGCTTCTTGTGCTTGCTTTGACTCTTACGTCCATTTAATGTTCTTTGATGGCTAGTCAGTCAGCTGCACCCACCGGGTCGCCACCGGCCCATGTGCGACTTCCCCAGAATACCCCTCAATTTGGCTCCCTTCCATATCTTCCACATTACCAATTATAAAACTAATATAATTTATAGCTTACCCTCCAAGTATTATTGCACAATCAGACAATTGGCCCCCACCCAAAAGGCCAAAAGCAGCACTGCAAATGGTCCTAGTTTTTATGCGTATTTACATTTGTATAAGTGGAAATGTCAAGAATGTGCAACTTTTCAGAAAAGAAGGGGAAGAAGGACCTTTTAGTCTCCTCTTCCCCCTACTCCTCCTCCTCCTCCTCCTCTCTCTCTCTCTCTCTCTCTCTCTCTCTCTCTTATCTCACATGGCCCGCATAGTCAATTTGCCCCCATCAATATATCCCCCCAACATTAATTTAGTCTAAACCCAAACGGTGGTTGAGCTATCTGCCTATCCTTCTCCTTCTATGAACTACTCACAATTAATTCAACATCATTCCAGCTTTCTTGCTGCACCTTACTATTAATTCCCATTTACATGCCCCCCCCTTCCCCATTCTTCATCTTCACAACTTCATACCCCTCTCCCCCTCTCTAGCCGTGTTCGTTTTCGCTTCTTTCGTTCACGCACACACGCAAACACGACTGATGCTAGCATAACTCTTCGAATTATTATAAACAGTGCTTAAAATTTGGTGCTTTATAAAACACAGAGAGTGATTGTTTGAGAGAGAGACAATCAAATTCATTTCATCAATGGATGTTGCTCATGCTAGTAGTAACAGTAGTATAGACATGGACAATGAGAGATTGACGGCGGAGATGGCTTTCAAGGACTCGTCCTCCGCCGTCATCAAAATCCGCCAACGCTTGCCGGACTTCCTGCAGTCCGTTAAGCTCAAGTACGTCAAGCTCGGCTACGGTTACTCTTGTAACGCAGCCACCATTCTCTTGTTCCTCTTCATCCTACCTCTCTTCGTGTCCGTAGTGATACAGCTCACCGGTCTGGAGTTGAACCGGATCACCGAGCTCTGGACCAACCAGGCCGTCCGCCTCGAGAGCATCGACGCCGCCACCCGCCTCGCCGGTTCCGGCGTCCTCCTCTTCTTCCTCGGCCTCTACTGGGCCAAGCGGTCCAGACCGGTCTACCTCGTCGACTTCTCGTGCTACAAACCGGACGACCAACACAAGCTGTCGGTCGACTCGTTTCTAAAAATGACCGAAGACAGCGGCGCATTTGCTCAGGACACGGTTCAATTCCAGACCCGGATTGCGAACCGGTCCGGTCTAGGCGACGAGACATACTTGCCGCCCGGAATTACATCCAAACCGCCTCAGCTGTCCATGGAGCAAGCCCGGTCCGAGGCCGAGACTGTTATGTTCGGCGCGCTCAATTCGCTCTTCGAAAAAACCGGAGTCAAACCGAGCGAAATCGACATCCTCATCGTAAATTGCAGCCTCTTCAACCCAACGCCGTCGCTCTCCGCCATGATCGTCAACCACTACAAGCTCAAAACCGACATTAAAAGCTACAACCTCGGTGGCATGGGCTGCAGCGCCGGTCTGATCTCCATCGACCTCGCCAAGGACCTCCTCAAATCAAACCCCAACTCCTACGCCGTCGTAGTGAGCACCGAGAACATCACCTTGAACTGGTACTTCGGAAACGACAAGTCGATGCTGCTCTGCAATTGTATTTTCCGAATGGGCGGCGCCGCGGTTCTACTGTCGAACAAAAGCCGGGACCGAACCCGGTCCAAGTACGAACTTGTCCACACCGTCCGGACCCACAAGGGCGCGGACGACAGGAATTACAATTGCGTTTACCAGCGGGAGGACGACAAGGGAACAATCGGCGTGTCTCTCGCGCGCGAGCTGATGGCGGTTGCCGGCGATTCGTTGAAAACGAACATTACGACGCTGGGCCCACTGGTGCTGCCGTTTTCCGAGCAGGTGCTCTTCTTCATCACGCTGATCCGGAAGAAGGTGTTCAAGGCAAAGGTGAAGCCGTACATACCGGATTTCAAGCTTGCGTTCGAGCATTTCTGCATTCACGCCGGAGGGCGGGCCGTGCTGGACGAGTTGGAGAAGAACCTGCAACTCACTGAGTGGCACATGGAGCCTTCTAGAATGACGCTGCACCGCTTCGGCAACACGTCGAGTAGCTCGTTGTGGTACGAGCTGGCGTACGCGGAGGCCAAGGGCCGGGTCGGGCGCGGTGACCGAGTCTGGCAGATCGCATTCGGGTCGGGTTTCAAGTGTAACAGCGCGGTTTGGCGGGCGCTCCGGCCTATTTCGGTCGGGGACGGGTTGGGTAACCCGTGGATGGACTCGATTGATAGGTACCCGGTTAAAGTTTCAATCCGTTAGGATTTGTCTTTGGTGGCGCCATGCCAACGGATCAGGACGCCCCAGTTCCTCTCATGTGGAATTACATGTGGCTGGGTTTATTTTATTTTATTTTAAGATTTTCTTTTGTATTTGTAATATTTTACTGAATTTCTTATGATGGCACATTATAAAGTGAATTATTTAAAAGTAATTGGAAATGAAGGTCCTCGCAAATACACACAGTGTCTGTTTGCCCTTTTCTTAATATTTTTTGTTTTTATTAGCGAATTGTCCACTTGCTGGATTTAGAAGATGTCTATTGAAAGGTTTCTTTGTCCAATTCCAATTCTAGATGGGAAGGGAACCAAGAAAATAACTCAGAATTTAATTAAAAATTAAAATTTTAAGATGAGAAATTAAGATAATGTTGTACAATTACAATCAATGCACATAAGAGGACAATTTTTTTTTTTCTTTTCAAAATCTCAACTACTTGAAAATTGAAATCTAATTTTCTTTTATTTTCTATTTTAACAACATAACTTCTTGTTCGTCTGTGAAATTCGAACTTAGCACCTCTTTCGGATTCGATACTTTATGTGAATATACATAGGTGTGTCTAGGGTTGGAAGACGCAAGTGAATTGGGTTTTTCCCTCTTTTCTGGGTACTTGTTTTGAATCCTTCCCCACTTGATATGGCCGTGCAAACTCACATGAGATGGGCATGTATGGACCAAGGATTTGTTGTGGATATTTAATTTGATTGGGAATATTACTTTTTCGTTTTATTGCTGAGCAATTTGATTGGGACATGTAACAATGTTGGTACCCAAATCAGTGACCAAGAGGATGGATTGGTTGGTTTGGGATTATCCACATGGGGGGCTTCAGTGGACTTGAAGCCACAAATATGACTATTCATTATTATTACTTTTTCTTTTTTTGAGTCAGTTCAAATTTATTTATTTATTTTTTGGACATTTTACATTTATTAGGTTTTGAAAGTTGACTTGCAGGAATTGGGGGACTTGATCTCTTTTTTTTTTGGGGGGGGTCAAGGGTACTTGATCTCAGTCCCATCAACAAAAATGACGTGTTTAACCCATCAATTTGCACAATTCAATCATGACTGGTTTGGTCTTGTACGCCCTACCCTTTCCTCGCAAGAACATCCATTGCGTTTCTTTGTTTGTTGCATCAGAATTTTCTGCTCGAATCTTTGCTTGAGTTAAATCTGAGTGTTCACAAATTTTCTTGAATACAAATTATAGTTTAAACTAAAGGAGGAGGGGTGGTTTCTCACACATATTCACTACTAATGTGCCATAAGAGTTGGAACCTGAGAGAAACCACTAATATGGAAATCAATGCCATTTTTCATTGAGCATTGACGACTGTTCACAAATTTGATTGATTTGGGAAGGTCACCAAAGTTCAAACCAAACCTGCCCCTTCCCCAACAATGGCATTCATTATGATAGAGTTAATGAGTTAGCTTTTTTGAGGGAGTGATTTGTCGTCCGTTCACACTTACATTTTCATTTGTTAATGAACAAAATCTCTCATTTCCAATTCCGCAACCCACTAATGCTCCGTTTGGAGGAAGAAAATACAAATTACATAGAATTCTAAAATGACGGAATTTAGGTTTCCGTCATTTCAATTTCTGGCAATTGAAGATTTCAGTGTTTGAATTTATGTACGTCAAATTTCGTAAATGACAGAAATTGAAAATTTCAATGTTTGGATAGCTCATGTAAATTATAAATGACAGAAATTAAATATTTCGAAAGAACAAAAAAATGATAACTGACACAGAAGGTATTCCTCGAAGTATAAAATAACATATCATTTGATGAACTAAATAACTCAACTTAAACAAACAGAGCATATTAGCAAACCAAATCACTTCCCACGTGCAATAAACATCAATAACATTCTTTTTTCTTCTTTTTTTTTTTTTTTCTCAATTGGGAGTGCCTTTAGCATCTAAAATTGTTTATCATTTTCTATCAGCCAAGCACATGCTTTGAGTTGTTCATTTTTATTAAGACTTGGTACTGCTTGTACTTCAACATATACCTATGCTGGATCAAGGTTCTTAGTATTAGCACAGATAAACTCTTCAAATGATAAAGCCATTTTAGCAATACTCACTACTAATGTACCATAAGAGTTGGAACCTGAGAGAAACCAATAATCTGGAAATCAATGCCATTTTTCATTGAGCGTTGACGACTGTTCACAAATTTTATTGATTTAGGAAGGTCACCAAAGTTCAAACCAAACCTGCCCCTTCCCCAACAATGGCATTCATTATGATAGAGTTAATGAGTTAGGATTTTTGAGGGAGTGATTTGTTGTCCATTCACACTTAGGCCCCGTTTGGTTCACATAATGAATTTGAGGGGAAATCATTTCCTATGTCATTTCCCAAGGGATGAGAAATGAAAGATTCATTTCCCACGTTTGGTAATGTTGGGAAAGTAACATGGAGATAACACTTTATTTCCTTTCCCATGTTTGTTTTAAGTAGGAATGGAAAACAAAATTTGTATAAATTGTCAATTATACCCATATTAAATTAATTAAAAAAGAATGCATTTAATGATATATTGTAATTCTAAATTGTTAATGGGGATAAAATGGTCATGAAAAATGTGTATTTAATGTTGGTTCATATCCCCAAACTTTCCCATGAGGAGGGAAAACAAAACCCAAGTTAGGAGGATGGCTTCACTTTCCCCCTACTTTCCTATGAGCCAGGCAACGATTTCCCATACATGTACTTATCAAACATAGGAAAGTAATTAATTTCCCATTCCTATGAACCAAACGGGGCCTTACACTTTCATTTGTTAACGAACAAAATCTCTTTCATTTCCAATTCCGCAACCCACTAAACAAGAGTTCTTGCTTCTTTTTTATTTTAATGTAGCTTATTGTGAATGTATGACTCCCTCAACTCATTCTCTCTTTGACTAACACTGAGATAATTAAGCAAATGGAATGTAAATGTGACTTTATATCCAAAAATTTGCATATGCAATGGGAGATACTCTAATTAGATATTTTAAAATAATAATATATGGAGAGGGGAATTGAACTCAAGTGCAAGGGGAGCGGGCATGTTACCTTAACCAACTAGCCTAACTCATACTTGCATTAGTTATTTTGATTCAATGAAAAAAACTTAATACTTCGTTAAAATTTATATTTTTAATTTAAGTACTTATTTATGTTTTGATAATATTTTTTTGTAAACCGTGTATCCCTCTCGTATAGTGAATGACCTGAATCTGGATTAAGGTTAGGGCTTACACCTGATCTCTTGGTTAAGACACCTATTGGAGGAGACTTGCACATTCGAATAGTTATCAGAATATGAGTGAACTGGGGTTTTTCCCAGTTGAACCCCTTCTGATGGTTAAGTTAGAAGTGGGTTAGAGGTGAAAAATGGATGTAGGGTTTGCAAGGTGAGAATATTTATTACCTTTGTCCAGAGATAAGTGATGGGTATTTATAGGGGGAGAAGGAGAGACAAAGATATTTAAGGAGGATATATTTATCTTTCTTCCCTCTGGTGGGACTGGACTACATTAATGGCATGTTTACTAATCCAGAATTGGAATTCTCATCCGGAATTGAATTCCACTTTTGAGGATTCCTGTGTTTACTTGCATCAAGGAATTGAAAAAGTAAGCGGGGCCCACACAAAATTAGGAATTCAATTCCTGATTTTGGAGGAATTCAATTCCGGAATGGGAGGTGGTATTCTAATTCCTGGAGAATTCAACAATTAGGAATTCATCTTTTTTACCCATTATATCCTCACACAATTTTCAAAATTCCAAATATGACATCTACTTTAACTCAAAAATGTGGACATTTTAGTAAATAATACCACTCCTACCCCAATTCCATATGATTTAGTAAACAACTTCAATAGGAATTCGGAATCTAACTCCCCTCAATCCATATGGTTTAGTAAACAACTTTATTAGAAATCCGGAATCTAATTCTCCTCAATCCAATTCCTCCTCAATTCAATTCCCCTTAATCCAATTACGGATTAGTAAACATGCCATAAATAACTTCTTCTGATCACCATGCTGTCTGACAGGGATTAGGTGGCAAAGCAACACTTGACTTTGGATGGGAGGCACATTAATTGATCCCTCTCCATCACTTGGCTAATCATCAGGGAAACATATGGTAAAGTGACATCTGGCTTTGGATGTGAAGTACATTAACTAATCCTTTTCCATCGCCAGGCTGTTGAATTAGACGGGTGGAGTGACTAACTTGATAGGGGTCTGATCGTGCCTTTAGAATATCAGTGCGCCTCTGGTCATACACATCATCACAGTGGTTGGGTCAATACTTGCGTGCCCGATCATTGATTCACACTCTCCCGTCAAGCTCGACTTGGAGGGCTTTGATCGACACCCGGGGCAGTAACTTAGGTCGGGTTAGTATATGGGGGACCCAGTCTCTTATGATTACATGGTGTTCTCTGGTAAACTCAGTTTACAATAATGGTATGAACCATTAACATTTTCTATTAAAAAAGTCATGGGTCGACCCAACCTGACCCATCAATCAATCAAATAGTCCACCTAATAAAGATAACCCAACCCACATTATACGTGTGGCTAACATAAAAAGCAAAGCCAACCCATTTAGCAAAGAAGGAACAAAACCAAAGTACCAAAAACCACACAGCAATGTGGGCAGTGTCCTACCTGCCCCCACCAACACCGCCATGCCACCCTCTCGTACGCAACCTCAACAAACCACCTCTCAATCTCAAGAGCCTCTCCGTCTCCGCCAAGTCTCAGCCATCAGGCCAAGACCTCGGAGGCTTAGGCCATTCAATTCTCACCAAACTCAAATCCAACCACAAACCCACAACCCCAATTCTCTCAAAGCAAAAGCAAAAGCAAAGGCAAAATCAAGAGGGTAAGCAGATGATTAGTGGGTCTGATGTGCTTTTCGCTCTCCAGAAAGCAGCTGATAAGAAAAGCAGGGAGATTGGTAAGAAAAAGAAGAAGGCAAATGTGTCGTCCTCATCATCATCATCCTATCTGGGAAGTCACGGGGAAGAGGAAGGTGTGAATGATGAGGACGGGAAAGTGAGGCCCTTGTGTGTGAAAAGTGAGTGGGGTGATAGGTTGGATGAATTGGAAAAGCGCTTTCAGGAGCTTTCTTCTAAGGTCGTTTGAGGGTTTGCCCATCTATGCATTCCAATTGTGAATAATATTTTTATTTGATTCATATCAATGTTTTCTTTTTCTTTTCAACACTGGTCTTGTTCCCATTGCGTTGTATAAATGAATCACATTCGGAGAAATGAAACTAATGTCACCTATGGACACTTGGCAATAGAGCATAGAGGACAATTTTTTGAGTTTTCCATTTCACTTTCACCATATGGTGTAATTGTGTGGGCAGTTCTTCTCTGTGCATGACGTTGTTTGAGCATAAGGGGAGGGGCGGTTTACACAAATATTCATTGGGTGTTGGAATTTCGAATTTCTTTCCATACTGGAGGTGGAATAGCCCTACCAACTAAGCTATACCTCGGCTCCTTGTGCAGGACGTTAATCTTTGGACATTATCGATACAAAATCCATCTTTTATTAAAGAATGAACATCATGGCCAGAAAGTTTCCGAGTCATACTTTAGTTGCCCATTGTAAGTAATATGGTGGCAGTGCCGTGTTTAATTATTTGGCTTCTTGTTTAAGCAGCGTTGTCTTTCTTTGATGATCTAAGTTCGGTGTTTTTAAACTTATTTTCCGTGGATCTTGTTTCTTACTTGTTGTCTTAAGAAAGATGAATCTAGACTCATTTAAACTGCCTTCAATAGGTTATGATTGTTTTCTGTTTCTTGATCGTTTAATTTTGCCTGTGTTTGACTTTGAACTGTTAGTTTCTCTTTGAAAATGACTTGTGTTACACAAGATGTATATAAAATATGCAAACAACATAAGAGCAAATTACAAAGACTTTCTAGGTTTACAAATCTGAATTAATGGATACTCTATGGGACAGGACAGCTACGATTGGTTTCTTTTAAGAAAGTGGCTGTTTGGCCAATCAAATTATATGCATATGAAATGCCTTTTCTTGAATTGCAGTATGAAAAAGCGGATTACAGTGAGCAAACTTCCCCGCTTTCAATTTGTTAATTTATTTCCCTTGAATGTCAACTTTATGGGACACTGATGCACACATAACATTAGTTTACTTGATTTTGTACAAATTTTGTAACGGACTAGGTTTCTTTTCTGATTTTTGTTATTATTCAATGGTCATGATTTTTAAAATTTATTTTATTCAGCCTGATGGTCGATTCTACATTAATCTAATCTACAGAAGGAGATATTTGAACTTGGGTGCCGTGACCAGCTGACCTAATCCATTTATGCCTCTATCTTTGACATGGTGCATTGGGATGGATAGAACACAGAAGAGCTCTGAGTTTTGGGGGGATTGAGATGACCCTCCATACGCTGAAATTACTGTGAAAAGTTGAACGTCGAAAGAAACAATTTACATGTAGTGTCGGTGGACCAAGTCCAAGACATCAAATATCCATGATCAGTAGCCATACATTTTGTACCTAATAATACATGTTAAGAATTTCCAGCAACGGAGAAGAATATGCCACGGCATTTGGCTCTGGTTCTGATGCTTACAGGTCCCTTTAGAATACCTGAGCAACCAAATCCATAAATTGGGTAAACCAAGATCCTCCTGTTCTGAATTTTGATCCACAATCTGAGTTGTCCTAAAACAACTCTTTCTAGTTGACAAGTGTACAGAACACAAAACGTTAACTGGTCCCCTCGACTGGAAGATCCGAAATTGCAAAAGATCATAATTCTCCATTAATTGATATTCAGACCTGTTGTTCAACATTAGTTGATTACATAATCAAGCAGCTGATAATACACAGTTAATTAACACACTCAAACTGCCATTATTACTAATAAAAAAAACTAGCAAAATAAAAAAGAAAAATTATGCCACGTCAAAATTCGGATGCAAAATAAACTTTGATTTCTGCTAGATGTCAATGAACAAATGCCAACAAAATGCATTACAAGCTGATAAGTTAATACGTAAGAAGCAATTCCTAGACTGTCAATTATCTGAAGCATTTTTTTTTGGCCATACATCTAACAGCAATGAGACACCAACATTCAGTTATAAACTTATAATACCTCATTTTCCTAATCCTAGCAGCCTTTTTCTTTTTCTTTTCTTTTTTTGCCCCATCTTTTCCATTGAAAAGAGAAAAAAAGGGAGGGGGAGGTGGCTCTGTTATTTTCATTTTCTGTCTGATGTAACTCGTCCTCCAACCAGTCACATGTTCCTTGTTTTACCCAAAAACACAACCTCAATCCTCTGCCACTAGTACGGCCGGTACCTCCTGCCACGGTTACTTTCATCACTGCCACCACCGCCTCGTCCAGGCTGTCCACTTGGACCATTGCTCCGATCCACTCTCCTAGGACGAGGAGTTGGGATTTGTGCACCAGGCTGCTGACTGCAAAAAAGCAATCTCTATGAGACATTATTCCATAATTATTTTCGTTTTTTTTTCTTTCTAAAAGAACCTCCCAGAAAACAAATGGCAACTTACAGAACATAGCCAATTCGACCATCTGGTAGAACCATAGGCACCATGTGCATTCCTGCAGGCATTGGCCCTCTACCATATATCATTGGCTGTTCATGAATGGAATCCGTTATAAGACATTACACTGATACAGGATTCATACCAAGACAAAGAGGAACAATATAAATTCGGTGACCTACCTGCTGAAAACCTGCAGGAACACTATATCCAGCCCCTACAGAGCCATATGGATTTCCAGCAAAACCACCACCATAACCTGGGTGCGGAAGGTGGTTTGCATGAGGCCCAGCATTGTAGGGATAAGCCCCATCGGATTTTTTCTCAGTTTGAGGCTTCGCAAGGACAACCTCCAGTGGCTGACCTGTAAAAAAATTGATGAACGAATTATTTTTGGAGACACTATGAGCTCAAAAAAAAAGAAAAGGAAGTTTCAGATCAGTGTCTATCAACCAACTCAAAATATTATACAAAAAACAGATAAAGAAATATGTAATACAAAAAACCATCCTCCCCATTGATTAATATTCAAATTAAGTAGCTTTACACAACAGCAGAAACATTTCAATGTGAAGAGGATCTTGCCCTGTGACAATAACCATGATATGTCGTGCAGAAGCTGTTATTTCAAAAAATTTACAATCAAGTTCATAAGGCCACCACCATTTTTCTAAGTTCTAACATGTCGGGTTACGGTATAAATAATAGAAATCTAAGTTTGATATCTGACTTAATTGCAACAACTTTATATCACAATGATGAAAAGAATAGAATGTAAGAGTTTTAAGTACATTCCAGCAGCCATCTATTATTTGATGTCTATACCCAAATCATATAGCATTGCATTCTATGTACTGCATCTTGAAACAGAACTCCAAATCTTAAAACATTTTGAAACAGAACTCTATATGATTTGATTTAATTGCCTCATTTCACCTATCCACAGAGAAAATAGTTGTGGCGCAGAATGGCTGGCTGCTGGCCAGCTTTGGAATTTCGGTTATGGAATTCAGAGTGCAGCCCCTACAGACATGATTCTTATCGCTTTTGAAGCTATTATTTTTGTCTGCAGGCCTGGCCTTGCAGTCAGTTTCTTTGTGTTTGGGCCTCAGGCCCATAATCTACCCAAAGAAAAACAAAATAAGCTTAAACAAAATCAATAAAACAAAATACGCTTAAACAAAATCAATCTTCCATGTACTTGATTTTAGAGGCACAAACCAACTGATAGAATTTTCACTATTATTTTGGTTTCATTCACTAATTTCTTTAGTTGAGGATTTCAAAAATCAGGGCACTGAAAATTGACCCTCAACTGTATATGCTTAACTTAGAATAAGCTGCATGTATGTTGAAAGATGAATAAGTCACGTTCCATCAAACTAAAATTAGTAAAAACAACTTCTAAAAGAGAGGTCTATCTCACTGGATCTTAAATTCTCAAAAAGCTCCTGATGAGATGCAAAATACGTACCATCAATTTCATATTTCTCAGTATCTTTGACAGCCTTCAAAGCACTTGACCTTTCAGCAAAATGGACAAAGCCAAAATCCCGTTTTCCTTGGCCACCTTTTCCAGGTGGCATAACCACTTTTGTTACTTCACCATGGCGCTGAAATAGTTCCTTTAGCTTTTCAGTGCTAGTGTTCTCAGGTATGTTTTTAACATAAAGAGCCTTCACCTGAAAATTGCAAAAGCAAAAACATATAGTCAGTAGATAGGGCAGGGAAACATAAAACATAATTGAACATTTTAAATAGAAGATAAAAGGTCGCAATGAAACTAAACATGAGCTTTTAAATTCTCCTTCTGAGTTTGTCAACAAATTTAATAAGTTCATATCAAGTCAAGCCATGATTCATATGAATTTAAAGATTTGAAAATATAACTAGAACATATATCTATACTAAAATAGAAAGCCAACAGGCAACAATCCATTTAGGTTCTCCACTCTTTAAATTCTGAGAAAAATATCCCCAAATAAACTTAAAAATAAGAAAAAGGGGCAAACAAAATACACTTTCCAATCCACTAAACGTAAAAAGAAGAAGAAGAAGGAAATAAATCCCTCACTAAACTCACAAAGAATAGGAAAAAAACATTCCAATTCACCCCAATATTCTTAACAAACTAATACGTTTCCATTGCGGTTACAAATTTAATAAAAAAATTAATTTAAGATTTTATAGAAGGCCTTATGTGATACTTAAAGTGGATTTTTAGGAATGATTTTACAGGCAGGGCCACTGCAATGCCCCAAAGCTTGTCCCAAAAAGCCTAGGCTATTGTATGACAGCTTGTGAGGAGTGTACCGCCATGCTAGTGGTCTTCCTCAAGTGCCGGTGGGAAGATGCAGTACAGTGAGATTGACTAACAACCAAGATGCACACGTATCCCCTGGGATGCAGCCCAGTGGACCATGGTGCAACGTAAAATCCCACAGATTCCTATGAACTAGTTGATCGTTTGCATTGACATGGTACCAGATGCAGTTCAAACATAATCAGTTAAGCTTCTGATATACTTTTTATAAATAAAAAATCTGCAAACTGATAATTAAGGCCCTGAACCTAGAACTTCCATTCAATTGGAAATTGGAGTTACCTGAGCAGCAGCAGAATGATCTGAAGTACTTTTTGGATCAGCCCAGGTCACAGTTGGTGAATTTCCATCAAGCCTAAAATTTGAATTTGACATTTTTTGTCTTGAGTAATCAGCGCAGGCATTATTATAATACAAAACAAAAGCAAAACCACGATTTCTGCTTGGATTTTGGGGATCCTGCAATTACCAAAAGATAATTCCGTAAGAACATTTATCCAAGCTGCTATTAACCTCCAAATTAACATAACAAAAGAAGAGTTTAAAGATCTAACCTTTATTAGCTCAATGTGCTCAACCCCAGGACCAACCTCCTCAATGATTTTTCGAAACTCATCCTCAGTCCAGATTTTTGGAACATTACCAATGAACAATCTATGCTTTGTTTCAGAAAGTGAACATCTTAAGGTTTTACCCTGCAGAGATGAAACACATTATAGATCACAATCAGGCTGGACATATTTTAAAAGCGAACAAAGGCAATACTACTTAGAACTGCAAAAGAGAAACATCACTACCTTGAATGTTTTATTGTGCAATTCTTCAATGGCTTTTTGTGCAACCTCTTTAGTCTTAAATCCCATAAATGCATAACCCTTGCTTTCACCAGTTTCTCTGTCTTGCATTAATCTTATCTGCAAATAATTAACGAATCAAACCCTCACAGAAAATCAAACTACCACTCCAGAAAGCCCCAAACAGAAGGCCAAAATGTCAGAAGCACAAGAGGTTGCAGTTCTGACCTCAATAATTTCGCCTATTTCATCGCATAGATCCCTCAGATCTTCTTCCAAGGTGTCTTTAGGAAGTCCACCAATGAAAACTTCAGACCCATAGGGAGGAAGGGCAAGAAGTTGAGCATGTTTCTCTTTCTCCTCTTCATTGACAGAAGCAGAAGGTTTGTCTTCATCGTCCACAAATTCACCAGCATTATGGCTTTCATCTGCTTCAGGTGATTGATCTTTCTCACTGGCCTTAGTTGTAGGATCTTCATGTGCTTCTTCAGCATTCTCCTCCACATTTTCATCACTGCCTCCATCTACTCCATCCACTCCATCTTCATCTATTTGCTCTTCTACATCATCATCCATCTCTTCCATGTAGTTGTCTTCGTCAAGATCCACCCGCTCCTCAACTTCCGCTCCTTCTGCCATGTCTGGATCAAGCACCAACTTTTGTCATCCAATAACTAATCCAATTGTCAATTGCATGAGCTGCAGGCTCGTAAAATAATTATGGAAATTGCACCGACCCCATGAGAATTTGCATGAAAGGCATACATATACACTAGTGAAGAACTAACAAATGTTAAGCTCAGAACTTCCGACAAGAAAAACACCTAATAGTCGTTTCTAAGCAAGAGGCAATAGAAAACCCAATGCCAAGGGAGACTTGTAAGAAATGCAACAAGAGACTGGCCAACTTTCATGGACGCCCCATGGTTGCTGGTAAACAACATAGAGACCTTATAATTGGCAATCCAATTATAGAACATTTATCAAATCCAAGTTTTCTTTTCTAACCTCGTGAATCCATCAAGCAAATGGAGCACAAGAAGATAGTAGTAAACAATTTTTAAATATAACATAAAGGGTTATGCACTATTTTGTTCATGCACGAGTGTCAGAATATCTATAAAAAATTGTTAAGCCAATAGTTTTTGCATTTAAGGATTACCGCAACCTAAAAACGACTAGATTAGAAAAAACACAATGCTTTCTTTCTAATATAACTAGATAACAGATACTAGGGCTAACCCCTCTCTGTCTCCACATTACAGTTAGTTCAAAGGGGTAAACAAATTCATCTAAGTGAAATAGAAGAACCCATTGATGAAATTGCCGTAGATAAAAAACCCAAAAGAGAATACAACTATACTTGGCTGAGAACAACCCCTGCCCAACTGAGCAACCCAAGCCAACCAATCCTATGCCTATAACAATGGAGAGAAAGAAAATCAATTAGCACAGAGAGAAGAACTACAGAACTAGACAAAGACAAGGCAACAGAACCCAGAAAATGAGAGATTTTGTGGATGTGAGAGTTATGAGAATGCTCAAAAGCGAATCAGAAATACATGGGGCAACGCAACTAAGGCATATAAAAAGTTACACCACAACATCAGAAAAATTGAAACAGAGTGAGACTTTGCGTACCAGTGATTTTGGGAACAAAGATTTGGTTGTTGGGTTTTTGGCGTCTGGGTTTCTCCCTCGTACTTGGGGAAGAAAAAGAAGAAGAAGAGAGGCTTCAAAGGGTGTGTTTGTGTTGTTATCCGACGAACCCCAAATGGGTCTTCTTTCCCGAATGCCCCTATTTGGGAAAGAAAGTGAGAGAAAACGCACAATGAATGCGGTTACACCTCATTCTTGTGAGGTTAGATACTTCTACCAATGAAAATAAGCCATGACAGCGCCACATCACAATTATGTTTTTCCACTTGTATCTATATATAAAGCAAAAGGTAGAGAATGATGAAATATTCTAAATACCAGAAAATACCATTGGTTAATTCAAATATTAAGAATTAAAATTATTAATTAAATGAGGATAATATGATAAATTCACATTTTTTTTCATATTAAAAAAAATTAAAATTAAAAACAAAATCAGATAATAGATCATACTTTTATAAAACATAACTACATATATATATATATATATTTTTTAATTCTAAAAATAAAATAAAAAGAAAACCAATTGGCGGGCTAGTTTAGTATAAAAATTATGCTAAGGTAAAGTCGAAGGCATGAAAAAACTGAGAGCCATCAATTGATATGAGTTTTGTCACAGAGTCTTAATCAACGGTTATCACGTTATCGAGCCATTAATTAAGATTATTATCACTACACACGGGAACTCGTGTGAGAGGGTTTTTGTTTTTGCATTTTTATCACATTGCGAAGCTTACACTAATCAACGACCATCACCCAGACATATGCGAGGATAAATGACCGTTGTGTTGTATTCTCGGTAATCTTGGTGTATTTGGTATGCTTCTATGAGACTAATGACTAAATTACAAACACCCACTACAAAGAGGTATGGGGATCCAAGTGAAACTTCTGAAAAAAATTTGTGAGGATATGAACTGTGGACTAGGTAAAAATACAGAGGTCAATTTGTCCACTATGTTTTGCGCATCAATCAGCTGTGCAAAACAAATTTGAATTCTCAATAAAAGCAAAACAAACTCATTATCTAATATTGATATTGTGAATTTAAAATCACCGAATTCCTGGCTACCATTATCAGAAAGGAGTTTGGACATGATAGTTGGAAGGCGAACATAACCTATCATGCCCTCAACAATCTCCTTGATGAACCGAGAGAACAATTTTCTTAAGATATGAACACCTTTATGGAGCTTTAAGGCATTGCTGAAATGCTCAGTACGTGCAGAACCACTTGATACCAGACTTCCCATAGCAGTATCAAGCTTGATAAATTTTTCATTGAGGGTGGAAAGTGTAAGTGAAAGAGCACTGCCAACATCACCAACCCTTTCCAACAAGAATGATGCAGCATCTGTTATCCCATATTTCTGGCACAGGCGTAAACAGTGTTCCTTCTACGCAATAGCTATCAAAAGTGTCTAGGAATTTGAGAACTCGATTGCGCTCATACTGACATAACAGCTGAAAAGGTAAAATTTGAAACATTTAGAACCTGAGGTGAAGTAACACGCTGAGGGGGAATGTCATGGACAAGCTTTATGGTACAGAATGCAGGGTAGCCACGAAACACGCTCACTCAACTCTTACAAGTCTCATATTTAAAATTTGGCCAAAATGAATATACTGACATGATAAGAACAATATTATCTCCCTCACCCCATTAAGGAAGGAATAATTGTTTAACTGAGCACTTGATTTGAAAATATCCATAAAAGAAATGAATCACAAAGAGAATATGATGCAACTGAAACACAGAATCATTCAATAAAATCAAATTAAAGAGGAAATAAAAAGACTAGATGTAATTGTACAAAGACCTCACCTCCAAATAAAGTTCAATCCTATCATCGGTCACATTAACAGGATTGTTACACAAAAGCTTTGGGAAATCAGAGATCCTTTCCAAGTAAGCCTCAACTGATTTTGATTGATCCTTTACCCTCACAAGATCATCTTTTCTTAAACTTGAAAAGTCGAGGGCCAGATAAGTGAACCTCAATCACCGAAGAATAGGCTTTTTGGATGGGAACGAAGTTCAGAGAGGATATGGGAACCTTCTTCACTAGTAAAATTGTTGATAACCAAGACGAATGTGCCTTCTCTGCATAGAATAAGAAAATAATAGAGATTGAATAACTGAGAAGGAAGACCTCCACTAAAGAAAATAACCTACATATTACTTAACATATGAAGGAGGAAAAACAAAAGAGCAATTCAAGATAACTAAGGGATAACCTGTTTAAGTAAAAAAAACTCTGGAATTTGATAAATTACTTCTGATTTAAAAGCAGTGGATTCATTGTCGGTCAGCCACAATAATATTTTGTTAATAAAGGAGAAGGCATGAACGGGTTCATCTATATCTTTCATGTAGCAGTCCAGAGCAGCAAGATACTGATGTCTGTCTGCTGGTATGAAGTAGGCCACAAAACTAAAATACTCCAAGAGACCTTGTAGTGAGTAATCTCAAACTGAACGAATTGTAACAACATGATTCTGAGACAACATTGTAAGATATCGGTAAATTTACCTGGTAAAATCACGCTTTCTCATAAAATGAATCCCAATTGGTCTCAGGCACTACCTCAAGAAGGCCAAGAACCTGTTTCTATCTTCCTTTTGAAGTTATGCTTTCTCCAGCAACCCATGATGGAAAGTTATTCTTTGACGTCAAATACTCCAAAATTTGAGACAATACACATTTCAAGACATTAGCTCTTCCACTTGCAACATAGTACGCACTAAACTCAAACAGATGACCAATGTCTTTCTTTGAAGGCCAGTCTGCTATTGATGCAGTGTCATCATTGCCAGGAGATCCATCTGTTGGGGAGATACCCTTAATAATAATATGAATGAGAGTATCTACTTTGAACCATTGAATTCTGACTTTGTGCCATTGAATTGTTCCCATCCGGCAGCTCCATATTTGCATCAGCTGAATCATGAGAATAAATGTCGGGTTTTGAGATTTCATCTTCAATGAAAGCACATCTCAGAACGTCTAAAGTAGCTTCAGTATCTAGCTCAAGAGAAAATACAAGTTAAGATATTCTCCTGCTGCTCTTGAATTAGGAGCATCAGACCCTCCAATAAAAATTGCAGAAGTTCTGTTCTGACTGAGAGATGGTAAGCGTGAGAGAGGAATTGTTCCCTGTCCTGCAGATAGAGATATTTAATGCAAACTCTCTTAATCAGATTATGTAAGTTAACATCCAGCAAGAAATGAAGCTATGCAACTAATTCAAAATGTGTTCCGGTATAAAAGAATGTTAGTCTTCCTTCACCACTTCATATTTATACTGCATGATTTATATCTCTTTTTCTATGAATACTATAGTTCAAGACCCACACAACCAATTCTAGATGGGATTATCGCACAGAGGGATATACTGTGATATTCCAATTGAACAACTCCAATAAGTGAAGTCCATACCTAGTGGAAAAACAAGGCCTGAAAAGCAGTACTTCAAATACACTAGCATCCTGTAACTGTAAACAAGAACAAACTAAAATAAGGCCACTTAAAAGCCTCCTTGGAAAACTGACAAAATGCAGCCAAAAACTAATATGAAATGATGTGATACAACTCATTATATTCTCTCAGTAGGATAATAATAAGGGATAGAGATGATACAGGATGGAAGGAGAAGCAAACTAAAGTACCAAAACACCCCCGTCGGTGGAGTTGCAGTTGCTTCAAGCAAGATTGCATTCTTTTGAAAAGCACTTGCCACGTTTATGGCTGGATTAGTGACATTCAAAAAAGGTAAAGCCAGTAACTTGACCAAAACCAGGGAGCCAAATAGTAAGAAGCATCTAATAAGCTCTCCTCGGTTTAGCCCGTATCTTTTTTATCAAGTAATCCTCCAAACCAATAGCTGCCTCCACTATTCTGGTGTTTGGCCTAATTTCCACCTTCATTACCTCTCTCAGAATTTCCTCCAATCTCTGTAGCTCAATCACTTCGCATATCCCAGGAACTATTGTAAGCCAAGTATCTGTATGAGGAACCTCCCCATGCTTTAGCACCTCCTCCAAAACTGCAAAGGCTTCCTCAACCCTACCCACATTACAGAATCCTTTAACTAAAGCATGAATAACCGAAAAATGCGGAGAAAACCCCTTTGATATCATTGTCTCCATATAACTCTTTGCCTCATCAAGCATCCCATGATCACATAACCCGCTAACCAAAGTCCGATAGGACACCAAATTTGGCAAGCACCCATTTGATGCCATATCCTCAAGAACCTTACAGGCATCAACTGGACGGCCTTCTCTACAAAATCCTAAAATAACAGTATTATAATGCACAATATCAGGATTGCACCCTTTAACCTTCATCCTACAAAGCAGCTTATACGCCTCACGAAGCTTCTTCTTCCTACACAAACTATTCAACAAACTAGTGTAACTCAACGAATCCGGAACGAACCCTTTGTTCAACATGTCCTCCAAAAAATCAACCGCCGTATTCACCTGACCCTTCCTACACAACCCCTGCATCAGAATCCGATACGACTGCACATCTGGAACAAGGTCTCTCTCAAACATTTTGTTGAACAGCTGGTAGGCAATGCTAAGATCCCCATTCAAACAAAAAGCACGCATCAAGATGTTGTAAGACTGAGTATTGGGCATCACCCCATGACGGTGAGCGTCCTTGAAGACGTCGAACGCCGGGCGGAGAAAGTTCCGGTGAGAAACGAGGATTTGAAGAATGCGATTCAGGTGTTTGACGGAAGGGCTGCAGTCAAATTCCACCATGGTGTAAAAGGTTCGGAGGGCTTTCTGTGGCAAATTGGCTTCGCCGTAAATCTTGATCAAGTGGGAAAAGAGAGCCGGGGAGACAGAGTAGTTCTGGGTCTTGAGGCGGATGAGGAGGTCGTCGACGAGAGAGAAGTACTTGGAGCGGCCGAGCTTGAGGATGAGAGTGAAGAAGGAAGAGTAGGAGTGGCGAAAATGGGGTTGGCGGGCGGCCAAGTCGAAGATCTCTTTGGCGAGGAGAGGGTCTGATTGTGAAGCGATGAGATTTTGGATCCTGGAAGAGGAGCCGATTTCGCCGATTTCGTGGTTCTGGTTATGGGGTTGTGATGAGAGGAAGAAGACGAAGGAGGAGGAGGATGGGGGTTTTGGCGGGAGGGCCAGAGAGCGAGTGACCGTTACTGCGGCTTGTGATGACCGCTGAAAGAGCAGATGCATTTTTTCTCTTTGGTTGTTTCGTGTTCTGTCATTCCCAATCCTAGCTACACAGTCAATATGAGAGTGGAAAATACAGACTTGGGCAAACGACGTCGTTGTGGTAATAAATCCCATGCCTATTTGTAACATGTTACATTTCTTTCAAATCTCTTAGTCTAAGTCAAGTATTAATACTAAACTATACTATTTATGAATTTTTTTTTCTTTTTTGAATACAAACGATAGTCTAAACTACAAAGAGAATAGTTTTCACACACACTACCGAGTTATCATGGGCATTTGAACTTAAGATCATTGATCTACAAGTTAATGCCCTTTTTCTACTGGGTTAGACCTTGTTATCATACTATTTATGATTATAATTCCATGAATTCACAAGTTTTCTGCTTAGTCCAATAATGAACTAATGTTCATAAATTCGTGACCAAAAATATATTTAACTCAAAAATTAATGTTCAATAATACAATCAAATAAAAATTGAGTCTTATCAAAGATTAATTTTACTCCAACCAAGTATTTAATCCGTCCAACTATCAAAGATTACATGAGTAGTAGTAGGATATCTAGTGAGTGAGCTTTTTAATGGACAATGTCAAGTTGCCCTAGCTATAGCTTCAAATTTCAACCGACGGAAGGGGAGCTTGAAGATCCATTTAGACGTAATTTGTGATATAGACTAGTTAGCGGCACGGTTCTTAGCCACAAATGTACAAATCCTTGCACCCTCAAATACTTTCCCAGGTCTACACAAGTATCCCTTGCTAGGGGCACAATGGATGTCCTGTGAGCAAATGCACAACCCTTCTAGTGCACACCCCTCTTTCGCTATAGTCACCCCACCCTTAAGACCAAGGACTTGGTCTGTCCATTCACTAGAGAAAAGCCCCATTGGATCATAAACATCTTTAACCCTCAAGAACTCTTTGGCGCGCTTGTACTTTTTCATCACTCCATCAAAGACTATGTTCCTGTTCTTTCCCCAATGTGGCAATGCTCCATACTTGAACACCGCCATCTGCTCTATTTCTTCAAGTATGCCTTGGTAAAGCCTAGGAGCCATGGGGTCTTTGCTTCGATAGTACGAGATATCGAAGTCGATTGCATTTTCTTGCTTGCCAAGGTAAGCGCTCGAGGCTGTAACGTAGCGCAGAAGGATGCCATTGTACATATCTACTCCGCACAGAGCTTTGGGTTCAATCTCCACCAGCTTTTTCACATCTTGAATGAAGTTTTTAGCCAGAGACAAGCTGATGCTGAATGTTGTTTGATGGAAAAACTCGCCCTTGATCCTGGGGTCCCATGCGCATGCTGTTATCCTTGCATCCTCAAGACTGTCTAGGCAGGTCCCGGATGCTTGAAGGCGGTTCTGATATCCAATAACAGGATAGCCAGTAAAGATCACACCTATAAATTCAGTAATTAATTAGATACTGAACAGAGCAATATGTAGTACAATTTTGATTGATGGTTTTGAAGTTTTTTCTTTTTTGCTTTTAGAAATGAAGTTGAGAATGATTTGGCAAGACAAGCAAGGCAATAATACCAGAAAGAATTAATGCATACCATTGTTTGTTAAACCATAAGCATAGTTTATGAGAGCAGATGTGACCAACTTTGCAACAGAGCATTTCCCATCAGCATCCCTAGCGGATTCTTGATTCTCCTCTATCACAATAACAAGAATTTTATTTTAAATGTAACTTTTAATTTGCTATGATGGCCATGCATATGCAAAACGTGCACTATATAAATAAAGGGTGCCAACAATTTGGCATGTTGGGTTGTCAGACTTTGAGTGAGTATATGAAACCATCTACGAGCATACAATTTTGATTCACAATCTGACAACATAAGACGTCAATTGTCAAATAGATCATCTCTCCAATGTACTAGTTTACAATTGATTCATCCTTCATACAAGATCGGTCCTCGTTCTTGCTAATGCAATTTGCTTGAACTGAACTAATTAAGGTAATTAAGCTAGCCAAACCTGTGGTTCTGACAATTGCAAGTTCAAGTGAGGATGTGGCTCGGAAAGGAATGAAGTCAAAGAAGCCATTGCCAGAGGTATTTGAGGAGACACGATCATCCATCCGATAGACTGCCTTGTGCTGGCTGGGGTACCATAACACGTCTGCAAACTCATGTTGCTTACCAAACCCAACTACTTGATCTCCCAAGTCAGAATCGTTCTTGCGTAAATATGTAATGGATCGCTTAAACATGGGTTGCAAATTTAGAGTAACCTACCAAAGACAAAGTTGGACAAAATTTAGCTTTTGTCTTTGATTGCAAACTAAATGAAATTATAAAAATAAGATCGTAACTTTTTAAAACTTAAGTGAAAATCTAATTTGAACTACGTGGCCACAAAATGAGCATGAATGTGTGATTTGATTTTTACAGTCTAACAATATTGTTTAGAGCCTAATGATTTGTGTTAGATGCCGTAGTGCATATGGTACTCGACTATAAATTGTATTAATTTAAATAAATAAAAAAGAGTACCTGTGAAATTACTCCTAGAACTCCAAGTGAAACTTTGGCTGCATTAAGATCTTTATCACCATCACTGAGCCTCCGAATCTTGACATAACCATCTTCAGGCCCTCCTGGACTTGCAATTCTAAGCCCCACCACATAATCATGCACCGAGCTTCCCTTACCCCATAATGTGCTGCCATGTGCCCCAGTCCCCAACATGCCTCCAATGGTCAAGCCCCACCAATAAGGTGCATAAGGCAAGGCCAGCCCTACCTTGGCAGCCTCACTGATGAGCTGCCTGAGAGTCACCCCACTCTCCAATGTCATGGTCTTTGCTTCAGCATCAATCTCCACCACACGATTGAGGTACTTGGTGCTTATGATCAGCCCATCTTGGCCCCCTGGGCAAACCAGCTTTGGAATGCTATGAGAGAAACGAGTTGCCACCTTCATTTTGGTCTTGCTCTTTGTTGCATAGGCCACAACTGATATTAGTTCTTCCTCTGTAGAAGGTACGCTACACTGCCTGCCCTACACACCGTTCGATCGGGGAAGATGCCATAGGAGTTTGTGATGGTGCAGTTTGTGTTGCTGGATGATGAACACTTGATGTGCTCTTCTGGAGGAGTTGAAATGCAGACATAGAATGACAATGAGAACAGACAAGTGAATCGGAGAAGGAGCCCCAACATACCTGATTTTGTGTATAACAAAGACATGGTTGATGGGTCTTTTTCTTGATAGTGTGACATTGTAACATATAGTTGTTTGGGCTATATAAAACTTGTGTGTGTATATATATACTTTACATTTCTTATATATATATATATATATATATATATACTTTACAAGAAATGTAAAAGATTTAAGCTTTGGAATGCTTTCAAGTCAATGCATTATTAGTGACCAGCTAGCAGTTACGTTTTCTACCAAAAAAACAAGACTAGCAAGTTCGGTTGGATTAATGGGTAATGGGATTTGCTATTTGATTGGGTTTAGATCATTCTATCTTTTTTCCCATTATTGATATTGTTGGCTGCTCGTGATCACAAGTTGACAGGTGTGGGGAATGTGGGTCAGTATATTTTGTTTAACTTGAAATCAAGGAGTGTTTGTTGCTTGCAGGGACTGGTAGCTTCAAAATGAATAAATTTTTTGAAGTAAATAGATAGATAAAGAGTGGAGGAAGGGAAGCCATATATAGGTGTTGGTTTTGTATTGTGCCACCCATCTGTTGAAATTCTAAACAAAACTCAACCTAATCCCTATCAAAAGTAACTCACATTTTCAAGCTAGTGGATTATGCCAGCACAAAGACTAGTTGTTTCTATGGTGTGGCACTAGTTAATGGATTGTCCTTTGTGGAAATGGCGGTGAATGAAGTGCTTCACTTAGTCTTCCCTTTTCAATAAATCATATATATCAATATACCTATAAATGATAATCTAAAATAAACTATAAGGGAGAGGGATTTGAACTCCGGTGCAGAATGGAGAGCATATCTATCTACTATAACCAACTTAACTAAACCCATGTATGCTTTCGATACACCTTAATCACTGAAAAAAGCTCAGAGTTTGGGGGTTCCTAAATGCACCCAACAATTTGCTCAATGCAGTCCCCATCCCAGCCATGTCTGTGATTTTTCTTGTTTGATATTTTTAATCCATAGATGGAAAGCCCAGTTGCTTGCAGAATCCATACGCAACCCTTTATTTATCTTAACATGAATTATACTCCAACACCACATATATTCAGAAACAAACTTATTTTGACAAGTTAAAGCTCGTTTAGAGAAACATTTTCATTTTGGGTTTTTCTGTTTCTTTATCTAAATTTAGGGTATTATCATATGTATATATATTTGTACATAACACCTATTCTATGTATGACCTGATATTAGCAAAACTCCTTTGTGTGTGTATACAGGTCACCCACCACCACACATAACACCTAATCTTCTCAATTTTCTTTTCTTACTATATATGAATACAATGAAGACCCAGAAAAAAAAAAGTTAAAATAAAAAAATGCTTGTTCTTCTTCTCTAGCATTTATCCAATTGTAATTTGTATGTGTGTCTTGAAATTCTTCCCTCCACAATCAAGTGTAACCAATATATCAACCAAGAACTAAGAAAAAGAAAAAAGAAATCTATTTTGTTTTTTATAAAACTGCTATATTGTATATATAAAGAGTTGGGATAAATTTGTTTGAAGTGGGAGATAAAAAATCAAGGCATCATGCAGTTTCAATTTCCAACGAGTGTTATGCAAAGTCGTCAACTTCAGAGCACATTCGCAGAGACATAATCATACAGTAGGAACAAGCAAGAGGTCACTTTTCAGAAAGGCTTGTTTGCTGTACTGAGATGCACATGGGCACTGTCACTGGGAGTTTTGGTGAAGTCTAAAGAAAAGACTTTGGATAAGTCATTGCACCTTAGTGGGGTTGGAGTTTAGAAACACATGAAATGGGATATCACTGGACTAATCAGAGCATGCATGAAGATAACTTTCCCATTAACAGTGCTGGAGTTGAGGAAGAGCTGAACATCATAAACACTTTTTTTTTTTTGGTTAATTACCCAAAAAAAAAAAAAAAAAAAAAAACAACGCCAGCAGCTTCCAGGAAACACGACACTTTTCTAATTTGTTAACTGCTTGGAAAAGCATATGCATAGTGATTCAAAACAAGAAGCAAAATCTCATGGGAACTGAGATGACATGATTTTTGTTCAGCTTCAAAAATGACCATTGCACAATAAAAAATGAACAACTTATTGTTCCCACAAAATGCATTGTGCCACGAAGTTTAAGAGTTTGGATATGTGGGTTTGTGGAAATTGAGTAAAAAGTAGAACACTGAAAGCAGGACTAGATTACAGAGTTCTGATGTAATTTCAGTGCGAATAGAGTGAGAAAATAATCACCAAAGTTACAGAGTTTGTTAATAATGACACACTTACACCTTCAACTACAAGCCAATCATTAGAAAGGAGGAGGAAAAAAAAAAACTTCAATCAGATTCATCCTACTATCTATGCAAATACTCACTGCACTGCTCTCTAAATTACATCCCAATTGCCTCTAGATCATTATTTAATGGTCAAAAAAACTACATCCTAATCACAATTCAAATCAGACTAACATTGTGACAAAGTTCCAGCTCACACTCCCCCACCAATTTCAGCCATTAATCACCTCAACCACCTTCTAAGGTCACTAGTTGAAGAAGGGGAAACCTCACCACCATGACTTTCAGTGCAACAAGAAGAATAGTTAGACTGTTGCTCCACACCAAAATGCGATGCAGCCACACTCTTGAAGCTTGGGCTCCTCAAGCTATGTCCATAACCGCCATACCCCATTGCCACACCGTAAGGATCAGGAGCTGGGAATGAAAGCCTTTTCTTTGCTGATCCAGCTCCTCGTTCCCGGTCTGGTGTCGATGGTCTTTGTCGCGGTGCACTCTGAGAGCGTATCCGAGCTTTGGCAGACTCAGTTGCTGCCATGTAATTAGGCAATGTAGCAACACTATTGCCACTAGTGCTTGTACCACCACCCCTGCTATGTTGGTGCATAACACCACTGTAGAAATAGTTTGACCTAAGGCTTGGAGTTTGAGATGCATTAGAGCTTCTATCTTCTCTAACACAACGAGGGCTGGCAGACCGGACTTGGATAGGCCGGGTTTTTGATGGGGAGGGTGTGACAGGGGACTGGTGATGAAAGGGTTGGCTTTGGTGGGCTCTATCTCTATGGAGTGGTGAACTAGGTCTTTGTTTTGGTGAACTGGGTCTTTGTTGTTGGTGTTGGTGGTATTGGCTTGAACTTGATCTTCGGAAGTTGGGTGCTAAACTTGAATAAGGCTGAGAGGTGTCGATTTCAACTGTCTTGATGGGGTCTCTATGGTCAGTTGAGGCTCTTCCTCTGCTGTCCCATGGCTTTGGGGCCATCCATCTATCTAGCCATTTGGGTCTCTCTTCAAGCTCATCCTCATTTCCGATTGATGGGCTCCTACCGTTCCTCCATATCTTTGATTATGCAGAGAAATTGAGACCAATTAGCTCATGAATGCAATAAAACCATTGAGAAAAAACAGAGCACAAGGACTGAAGTGGATGATAAACCTGTTGAGAGAAGGCGTGGGACAAGGCTTTCTCACGCTTCATTGCAGCATCTTTTCTGTGTTGCAACATAGCTTTTACCTCCTCAATTGTGTGGGGGCGTTCATCCCAATCATCTGCTATGCTACTTCCCTCTCTAGACTGCTACAAACAACACCCAAATGCTTTTAATTTTGGAACTGTTTATTTGGTTCTGGTAGTGGAAGCACCAAAACGGCAAGACAAGTACTTGCACTGATGTTCAATTTACAAGACTAATCATAACAACGAAGTTTTATTCTAACATTATGCACTAATTAAATTGCTTTCTTACTTCAAAAGCATGAAAAGTACTTGATTGTTGATGATTGAAAAAATGGTTGGTATTTGAGAATGAATCTAAGTAACTCACCATGGACTTTCTGTCGGAAATGTCCTGAAGATACCTTGATTCCCAAACGCTATTGGTGTCACTAAATGCAGACTTTCTGCTGCCTTCATGAGAGAGCCTGGTGCGCTGATCAAGCACCCGAGCCTGCACACGAACCAGAGCTTGCATGCACTTGAGAGTCATCTTTGCTTGCTTTCTCACATTGTGACCTCTCACCAAAGCTTGCAACTTTACAAGCCCTTTAAGCGCACGAAGTGCCCTCCTTGCCTAGAACACAATTTACAAACACAAACACAAAACCATGAAAACCCAGTTCCCCTTTCTTTCATTTTAACATTCCCAACAACCAAACAGAGCTTTAGATCTACACATGTACATGTTAATTGCTGTGGTGCACCTACCAAGTATCCTCTAAAGGCAGTCTGGATAACAATGGCAAAATGGTGCTCTCTAGCATGATTAGAAGGCCTAGTTAGCCGAGCCACTTCGGCTGCTGCTTGGGCAGTTGCCATTGCAGCCTCAGCTGTGGCCACAGCCACAGCAAGCACATGCTTTTGCTCTGCAGCTGCTGAACTGTTGGCTGCTGATACATGGTCTGTGGCCTTTGGCGCTTGAGCTTGTTGTGTAGCTGTTTCTTGTTGATTTAAATTTGTGGGTTTCCTGAACCACCTTCGCTTCTCTCTTTTCTGCACAAAACCCAGAAAACAGAAGTAAATTTTACCATCTCCTTCATCTGCCCAGTAACAAAAACAGAGATAAAAGTACAAAGAAACTAAAAGATTTTGGATTTTTGAGAAAATACCTTCTGATCTTCATCGTCTTTAGTGGGAGATCTGAAAGCCCTTTTGACAGCAGTCAACCAAGACGAAGTGCCTCCCTTCTTCCCCATCAAATAATACAGTAAAAACTTAAACGCAGCTGCATTTACAGCAAGTATGAGGCTAGGAAAGAGCACAAAGTACCAGATAATGCGATGTTTGGGTGACCGTGGCTTGTACGAAAGTGCCACCTCTTTTAACTCTAAAGACAGAAAACGAAAGTGTAATAGAGAGAGAGAAACCAAGGAATGTGACTTGCTCAGAGGTTAAGATTCAATCAAATATTATATCTAAAGGGTATTAAATTTGAAGGCTTTTTTCTCTGAAAGGTTAAAACTTTGGTCTTTTTCGGGGCACTGAAGGACGGTAATGGGTGGTGTCAGAAAGTACGTCCATAAAACTTTATAAAAATCTAAAATTTTATATAGGGGACGTGACAAAATGTGCCCAGAAAATGACTGTGGGTTCTGTTTGTAATTGTATACTGTGAGTGTGATATCGAGGATGTTGAAGACCGAGAGAAAAAGAAAGAAAAGAAAGAAAGAGAGAGCACGTTTAGGTGCACAAGAACCAACAGTAATGCTTTTAACTTTTAAGCCAATAATTTTCCTTTTTTTTTCTCAATTTTTGTGGATAGAAATAGAATAGAAGAGACTCTCTGGCTTTTCTCTTTAAAAAATAAACAACTGGGGCATGAACCTCTCATGCTGTCACGTGGTGGTATCAGTGGCAGCAGCCAGCAGGTAGAGAGGAGGTGTTATAATGCGGTTGATGGACTACGGTGGTCCCTCACACTCCCCACTTAAAAATTGCATTAACATTGAGTATCTTTTTTAGTAAGCTGGAAACTGCATCTTCTGATTGTCCATTTTTTGGGTCTCTTGGTAGACTTGTGGCTGTAAGTGTACTGAGTTTTGACTGTATTTGGCTATAGAGCTTAATGAAACACATGGTCTTCTTCAGAGTCTTCAACTCTTGGAAGACCAGTCAAACTGTCTGATTTTGATTCCTCCGTTCCTGTTTTGACCTCATTGTTCCAGAAACCCAAATTTTATAGCAGGCATATGGATCTAGTATCTGTCCTGTACTTCTTCTTCATATTAGTTTTGTACAGAGAGGATAAAAATTATTGCAGATAAATGCTAGGATTTGTTACACAAGGGTTTTGCTTTTGTGATCACTGGACATTATTGTGAATTTGTGATGAATTTATGGTTGGTGTTTAGCTTTACAAGTTTTCTGCTGATATCAAACTTGTTACTTGAGCAAGCTGAAAATTTTGGAGAAAAATAAGTGGGGCTTTGCATTAATGTAAAAAAGAGAGACCCCATGAGGATTTATGCAGTAAAATTTCCATCAGCTCCTTTCTGTGACAGGGAAATGCCAATATGACATGGAATTATTGGGTTGTGTCAGATTTGGCATTCTGATTCTGGTTGGTGATTGATTATATATGGACCCTACAGCTGTAACTTGCAAATACCAAATTTAATTTTTCTTTATCCTTTTATGTATGCATCTAGTCACAATGATATCAGAAGAACCATCACAAAATAGTACAAAGATACCATTGGTTTAGAGTTCCTTTTTTGGTTTTGGTTCAAAGGGATTGAACCTATTGCATTTACAGATCTTGTTCCATCTTGTTTCTTTTTTCTGTTTTTGGTTCAACCGCAGCATGAGAAATTTCTTCTTGTTGCTTCTCTGATTGCCACCTGCCCCTGTTGAAGAAGCTTGACAGTAGCTCAGAGAGGACAATAATCTTCTTGAACTCTTTTGTCATCTGTAAAAAAAAAGTAACAGAATGAAACTGTAAGTAAAGATTCACTTAGAAATGGAATGAGTTTTTCTTCTTGAAGATCACCAAACAAAATGTGAGAACCACAACTCAACGGCAATGAGGAGACATTTTGGTGCCTTTTTTTCCCACAGGATGGACCACTTGACATAATATTATAAAGAAAGATCATGAAATTTGCATGATAGGGAAGTCAGCTATATTGCTTGCAGGTAAAGGCATCTGGCAATAAAATTGGAAGTCCCTTTTCTCTTTAAAAAGATTTCTTAAAACACAAGTGAGAAAGGTATGGAAGATCGGGAGGAGAGTAAGACCAAGGTCTCCGGTAGTAAAACCATGTGGAACAATATACAAATAAACAATCTTGACATCTGTTGTAGAAAGAAGCTATTACAGTTTTGCAAATCAACTCTCCCAAAACCATTTATTTCTCTCTGTAACATTGAAAATTTGAAATAGTGGGTTCAATTTAAGAAAGAAAATAAAGAGGGGTTTGGTATCCTACTTGGATAGGGAACGCAAAAACTTGTATTTTTCTTAAAACCAAAGTGTTCTAAAATTCATTTTTTAAGATTCAAAAATGTGTTTGGTTGAATTCTTAAAAACAAATTTTTCTTTTTCAAAAAACTCAAACGAAAGTTGGGTGCCAAAGCTTACCTAAGGTTTCCATTTCGGCCTGAAATTCGCAAAACTCTCGAAGGCATTGGGATCGACTTTCTTGACGGTGACAGTGTAATAATATATATCCATGTGTAACCTTGAAATTCGTAAAACCATTTATTTCTCTCTGTTAGATTGAAAATTTGAAATAGTGGATTCTAATTCAGAGAAAAAATAAACATCTAAGCTCAAAGAATATTCTCTTGAACTCTAGTTGGTACAACAAAGTAAGGAAATCTTCCATACATACAAAACCAAGCTCTCTCAATATCAGACAATCAGTTGTATTGTGTCCAATTACCAAACCTTTTCATAAAGAAACCCAATTTGGCTAGTCATGAGCTAAAGGCAGTCTAGGCCCAAATGGAAAAACAAAGAAAGAATGAAAAGCTAGTGCTTAAAAAGCCCTGAAGATCACCCTATTACTTGGGCCTAGCAATTTTAGCCCATGAGAGGCTTGCCTTGGTCTCCAACTCCAAACCAGAAAAACAAAAACCAAAAACAAAAAAAGTGGCACGACCAAATAGTCTCCTCTGCGTTTGGAAGTTGGTTGGACCCCTATGAATTTAGAATGATTAGGTCAAACAGTAAGTCAATTGAGTGATTAACAACAACATATAATATGTAGCACTCAAATGTCTTCTCTCTCTCTCCATGTCCCTCTCTCTGTGGCCAAATTCTCATAGTACAGATATAGATACATGCACTTAATAAAACAAAATTTGAAAGCTAGTTTCCATCCATAGATTAAACAAGCACCAAACATTCTTTGTATTCTAGTTTTTGTTTGTATTCCGACATCCTTATCCTTACCGATTTGAAGAAAAAATGTTTCGCCAACACAAATTCTGTTAAAAACTCTCATCTCTATGCAGGACTGTTCTTGAGATTTTGAGGGATTTGTACGAAACTTAAACATGAAAATACTTTTTAAAAAATTTCATAACCTAATGTTATAAAACAATTTTTTATGACTAAAATTCATCATAAATTAGCATGTAATGATAATCAGAAATTAAATTAAAAAAATATGATCATTATAATTATAACGATTATATATATATACTCTATCGTGCTAATTTATGATGAATTAACATGCTGAGGAGAGGGAGGAGAAAGCGTTTTGGGGAATATATATTGCCAACTCCGCTACAAACACTTTTTTATCAATATGTAGCATGCTAGAGTATATATTATCGTTATAATATTAATATAATATAATACAAAGAAAACAAAATTTTGTGAGCCCTAAAAAATTAGGGGCTCTGTGCGATGACGCCACTTGCACATCACTTGAGGGCGGCCATGCATGCATATGAATTATGTAGGTCACCTCACCACCCATTATGTCAATTTGAATGCAACCATTATGAAGATTATGATCCTAAATCAAAACCATTACTCGTTTATAGTATTTGCTTCATGAAAAATGAGAACATAAGATTAAAAAAAACAAAAGAATTATATTATAACAAACAAGTGGGGGAAGAAAGAAAGAACAGAAAGAAAGAAAGAAGAAGAAAAAAAAAAGGAATATATCGCAGAAGATTGAAAAACAGCAAATGATCGCGAAATAAATATTGGAGTCTGTCTCGCTTTTGATGACCTGATGATAAATTTATGAATTTCTTAAACATTAATCAGCTCTTAAAGTTCAAAAGGAATCTCTTACAAATCACGTGTTAGATTGTTGTAGGGCATGGCTGCATGTCCCCTCTTTCCAACTACACCTCATGTTTTCTTGTGTTCTCGAAGTTAGTGTTCGTTTGAAATTATTTATTTAAAGTGATAAATAATTTTTTTTTTTTTAAAAATGGGAAGTTCAACCTGATTAGTAAACTATGAGAAAATGACTTAGGCCCCGTTTGGTTTACGGAATGGATTTGAGGGGAAATCATTTCCCATGTAATTTCCCAAGGAATGGGAATGAAAGATTCCTTTCCCACGTTTGGTAATGTCGGGAAAGTAACCAGGAGATTTCACTTTATTTCATTTCCCATGTTTGTTTTGAGTATGAATGGAAAACAAAGTTTGTATAATTTTTCAATTATACCCATATTAAATCAAATAAAAAAAAGAATGCATTTAATGATAAGTTGTAATTATAAATTGTTCATAGGGACAAAATAGTCATAAAAATTGTGCATTGAATGTCGGCTCATTTTCCCAAACTTTCCCATGAGGATGGAAAACAAAACCCACATTAAGAGGAGGGATTCACTTTCCCTCCTACTTTCCCATGTGCCAGGAAACCATTTCTCATGCCTGGACTTACCAAACATGGGAAAGCAATTGAATTCCCATTCCCAAGACTCCTTTCTCACGAATCAAAAGGGGCCTTATTGTTAAAAAATGATGTGAGAGAAAGTTACAAGGGAAAACAATTAATAAGGTGCTTTCATTTTTTTATTATGCGGGAATCAATTTCGAAGAGAGGATGGGTTTAATAAAATTTACGAACTTCCGGAAATACCCCAATCGATTTCACGCAATCTCTTCTCTTTGTGTGTCTTCTCATTCGCATCCCTTTTACTTCTTTCACACGATCCCCTTCACATAGTTCTCCTTCTCTTGAGTTTCTTATATTCTTCCTTTTCTTTTTTTTCCTTGTTGAATCAATTGAAACACACTCCTGAGAAGCCACAAGACTTAGGTAAGAGGCATGTTATGTTTATTTTTCCTCAATTTCATTCTTCCCTCTTTCTCTTTAATTTCTAGAGTTTTAACTATAAATTTCATTCTTCACTCTCTTTTTAATTCTAGGGTTTTAACTTCAATAGTTGTTGCTGTTGGTTTTTTATTTTTTATGTGTTCCTGTTTTTGTTTCTTTGACAGAATATTTATTTTAAATAAAATGTATTGAATTTAACCTGAAACATTAGTTTATAGCATATGGATACAAATATTTAATTTTCAACATAACACTTTATTTATTTTATAATTAAAATAATTTTTAGGGTGTGATGGAAATATATTTCAATATGTTTAACAGAAAAGTCATTTTAACATAATGCCCTTTTTAGTCATTATACATAGCTCACAACACTTTCACAAAAAAAGTTACCAAACACTTAGAAATTGATTATTGTACCAACAATACTTTTAACCAAAAAAAAAAAACAAAAAAAAAACAAAAAGTTTACCAAACGCCAAACTGTTTCTCTCATAGCTAATTTTTCTCACAACAAATCTGACAGCGATTATTTTCATAACACAACAATACCAAACTGATCCTTAATGAGGGGAGAATATATACATGTCTCCAAATTTTCAAGTTTATTAAAAAACAATAATTTTATTTGTGCCACTTTTATTGACGTCATTGTTGACCATCCTTTAATAGAAGTGGACTCTACCAACATAAGATGTATGTGAGACCCACTTGTATTAGATAGGTGATCAACAATGTAGTAATTACATGTGGTCCAAATAGCAACACTCATTAAATAAAAAAAAATAAAAAAAGAACAACATAGAAAATGTTAGATATATAAAATAAATAATCAATCCAAGAAAATTGAAGGCTTTATAGTTTGCCACCATAAAAATCCCATCAAACTTTGCGATTTGATTCTCATACATATGGCCTTGTTTTTCAAAAAGTGAACTGGCTTTCTAGAGCTGACCTCTCAATTCATGATCAATCTACAAATTATATTTATTTTATGTGCTTCTATTTCGATCTAGACGTAACACCTTGGCTCCATTTGACTGCCCCACTTCACCTACCGTGATTCTTCCTCAGTAAAATTCTTTTTTTTTTCTTCTGGTGTTTGTTTGACATTACATTAGTTGTCCCATTTCATTATGATTATAAGTTCGGAAAATGATCATGGATGAGCTCGACAGCAATGGAGGCTCACTCCAAAGTCTTTCCCAACAACCATTTTATACCTGGAGAGCATGATGGCATCAACCATAACTAATAGCCAAAGCCAGTTGTTATTGTGTGGGCCATGTCGGCGAATCCCCCAACCCCAGTTAATAATCTGCACCTTGGTTGTGGCCCTTGCGGACTAAATTAGCCTGTTAATTTCTGTGCCATAATACACATTATGTACCTTTATGACTAATTGAACCTATTAAGTCTTAATCGAGTCACTGTATCAATAGTTCTTGGTCTGGAAATAGCTGTCTCCACTAGGTCTTATGCGCGCTATCTCAATACTTTTGTGTGTGTCAAGTTTTGGTTTTCTTCTATACCTATTTCATACATTTGATATCTTCACAGTATATGAAGAAGAAAATGTGACAACTTTTCTATTGGCCATGAGTTTCCGCGGCATGCGTTAGAGTACTTGATCAGAAAAAAAGGCTATATTCATCCATGCACCAGAAAGAAATTTGGCCAATGAAATTATTATGGTAGGCCGTCTATGGATTGGCCTACGGATAAAAAGTTACGTACATAGGCCTTCTTTCTATGGTTGGCCTGTCTTGATGAAAAAGTTGATGGAAAAATATCACCAGAAATCTGATTAATGTCAAGAGATCAAGATAAACACGGAGAAAGAATTTGCTGCATTTTCGCTGTTGTTTTTGTACGAAAGAATCTGTCAGTCACTGTTTTGGATGTAGCTAGCGCGAAGTGAAACGAGTTCATAATTTATATGCAAGGAGGAGAAGAATCTCCTAAAGGAGTTTCTGAATTTGACTTTTCAATCTTCTTTTCGAAATTAATTTTTGCTTGACATATAGAGTACAAGAAATGGAAAAGGTAATGTCAATTGTGACAAGAATTCTGATTAATCTTGCATAAACTCATGACTTAACGCAATACCTACATGCATGCACACAAAACTGCATTTACATATATAGTTGATGATGCTATATCCAAGTACATATATGTATCACATCTATAACTGATTTTTTTGCACAAATAATTATTGAAAGAGATCTAAAAATTGTACGCTTCTGATCGTTGAATTACATTTCAGAATTGAATGTCCTTATCCTTAAAAAAGAAAAGAAACTAAAGGGCATCCTTACTGTTATCATTGATTTTGGATCTAAAATAAAAATAAATGATATACAAGTTTGGCAATCCCATATTTAGCACAAGAAAAAGGGAAAGATTTTCTTCTTGATTATTTCCTTAAATTCTATTGTTGATAATGCTTTTACGTTTAAAAAATCTAATGCTCACGTTAAATCATAAATGAATGATTGAGATGCACAATAAATCAATGGAAATGTATCAGATGTGCACATGAATTGTTCCTGACTATCTAACGAAATCATGATCCACGAAGAAACTAAATCTTGCATGGTCCCATTTGGTTTATATAATAAATCAATTTAAAAATTCCTTGATGTCTAATTCGCAAGTTAAATCATAAATGAATGATTGAGATGCACAATAAATCAATGGAAATGTATGAGATGTTTATATCATGTTTTATCTAATTCTGAAATCTTAATTTTACAGCACCTTAATTCTATGTTTGGATGAGAGAAAATAACTCAAAATTTAGCTAAAAATTGGAGAATTTAAAAGGAGAAATTGACAATTCCCTTATTTGGTAACTTAAGCGCGAAATTTATTAAACGGAAGATAATACCTAATACAATTGACAATTTATAAGTATATGAACTTAATTCAATGATTAGGACGGTTCAGTTTTAGGTTCTCTCTCACGGAATATATCCTTTATGGAGGACACATGATTATGAATAACGTCCCACAAACAAGGTACAAGGCTCTTTCTCTAGGCGAGTTATGAAATTAATGATGATCATGAGTAATAATTTATCTACAGGATGAGATGACGACTTGACGATATATATAGATGCCATGTTCTTTGTCCCCCCAAATTAATCCTTCCTTTTTGTTGTACCTTTGTCTGTTCGAAGCTGCTGGTCATAATATGATTCTATTTCATTTTCTCTGTCATGTTTGATTGGTCACCTTTTAGGTTTTAAAGTACGGCATAAAGCTAGGGACAGACAATGGAAGAGACAAGTAAAACTAAGCATTAGTTTAAGGAGCAGTTGGGATACGAATATGGGATAAGTGTCTTAACCAGCAGAGATTTGGACATGAAACCTCTACTTAATTGTGCCCATATTCTTTGGGGAATTAATTAGTCCCATAATCCTATCCAACCATCCCAGTTGGGTCTAATTAATATGACCCCACTAAAAAAAAAAAGTAAGCAATGGTCACCATCTTCTCTTTTCTAATTAATACACACAAACCACGTGAGAATAAAACAATCACACACTCGAACTAAAACAAACACACACAAAGAACATAAGAATTTATAGAGGTTTGGGGTTGTATCTATATCCTCTTGGTGATCCACCCGGGAAATTCACTGGTACGTTAGAACAACTTTAATTTGGTTATAATGAAGAACCCCCTTAGTTCTCACAAGAAACCTGCTCTCTTTTCTCTCACTCTTGCTCAAACCCAATTTAATGCCCTTGTTTTCTCTTTCTCATGAAAATCAGCGTATAAGACTTTAGTACAATAATTAAGGAATAAGAAACCTAAACCTAACCAAAACTCAAGGAAAAACCATCTTAAAACGAGTATGATCCGAGACCTCGTGACTTATGCTTGAGCGCACTCAGTGGCGAAGCTATGATTTTATGTGTGTGAAGGCATCTCACAAAATATAAACAATAACAAAAATTCGAACTCAAGACATACCAAAACATCAAAAATAATATTGTCTATTCATTACAATCATAATTTTGACAAAAAAAAAAAAAAAAGTCATTACAATTCATAATTGCCCTTGACAAGTTTTCATATTTTGAAATCGTTGCATAACAACCACGTCATCTATACTATTAAAAATGTTTCTCTCATTATATGCAACCAAGCAATCATTTATCTATGAATTAACCTAATTTTAAAACTTGATAATATAATATTGAGTTTGAGAGAAAAACTCACAAACAATGAGAAAGTTTGCTTCCGCCCAAGAAAATAGAAAAATGGATTAAAATGTCTTTGCTTTTTAGCAATTTGTGTACAAAGGTAATATTTGAGTTACAAGGTAATATAATAATAATAGTAAACTTTTGGGAATGGGTTTGCAAAAGAAGGCGTAGTCTTGGAGGAAATGTAGGTTTGGCTGGGTAGGGCTCCAGGTAAAATAAATATGTTAATTAATATGGATTATCCTAACAGCATACTACCTTTTTTTTATTTATAATAAAAACTCAGTGAGGTCTGGGATTACATTGGTCTCAACGTGGCTCTACCCCTGAGCGCGCCTGAAGTCTGCTCGAGCACCCAGATTTTTATATTTTGCCGCTCGAGTGTCGCTTTCGCTTGAGCGGCAGACCCTAGTCATTGGGTCTGCAGCCCTTAAACTGATCGTTTCCTTCATTTCTTCTGTAAGTAGGCCAAGTTTAAAAGTGTTTGTGAGTTATAAAAATTTCAATTGCTTCTAACAAAAACACTTCCAACAGAATTGCTTACGAGCAAGGTCTAAAATATCGATGGTTTTGCAAATATCAGTAGTCCAAAAACATGGAAATTTCTGTGGAAATATCGGAATATTATCGATATCGATAAAACTTGAATAAAAACCACAGAAATTGTTAGAGAAACTTGGAAATTTTTCTTGAAACCTTGGAATATGTTTATTTAGTCAATTATCTATTGCTTTATCACAAAAAATTGGAAGGAAATGCATTGCATGATGGGTCTAACTAATTTAAGTTGATTAAATAGCGAGCTGACAAACATTGCGAGTGTAGAAAATATGTAGTAATTAATGAGAGAAGATTAAACACACCATAATAATTTATTTATAATGATTTACTACAATATTTTATACTTTATACATTACATGGTAAGATACATGAGTAACTTAGTACCACATAGAGTTCCTATAAGGTTCAAATTTGAGTTATTTACACAAACACCTCCTGAGGTTTTCGGATTTTTCACAAAACTCCTTGAGATTTTAGAAATTACAAGAACACCCCCTGAAGTTTTAAATTGTTTTCACAAAACTCTTTTTCATTGATTTTTCATCCAAAGATGGATGATTTTTTACAAAAAAAATTCTCCAAATGACAAAGTTGGCCTTTAAGATTAGATTGCATATACTTCATTGAGGTTAATTTTGTCATTTGCATAGTGTTTTTTCAATGAAATCATCAAGTTTTGGACAAACAATCAATGAAAAGGGGTTTTGTGAAAACAAAGTGAAACCTCATAGGGTGTTTGTGTAATTTTTGAAACATGAGGGGGTTTTGTGAAAACACAAGAAACTTCAAGGGGTGTTAATATCAATAACTCTTCAAAATTTTCATTGTCTTCATCATCTCGATATTATAGCGATATTTTGGCCAAATGTTGCTAAAGTGTGAGAGAAATTATAGATGTCGATAATTTTCCGATATTATCGATAATACTAAAGTGACTGTAATGAACCAAAAAAATACACATCGAAAAAAAAAAAA